>OY288108.1:11094317-11694317 GCA_958431115.1 Syrphus vitripennis | reverse complement strand
ACGCCAAAGGAATTTTAATTGAAAACATAATACATTTTGCTCAGTGGCAAAGTGTGGGGAAAGTCGATTACGATTAAATGTGAACAATTATTGTCCTATTGTGCATTAAGTGGGTAGTTTTCGTGTATCGTATTATCGTTGGACATGAAAACAGTAAAAAAATTATATTGCAACTGTGTTTTCAATATAAATTAATTTTCAATCACAGGACAAACAAAATGGCTCTAAAGTACTTTTCACATGAGAACGACCAACATACCACGAATGAACTAAAATTCGTCCATTTTGACATTTCATTCACATGGACTTTTTTTTACTCGTCGCGACCAACCACGAAGAAAACAAAAACAAGAGTAATTTGAGGTTAAACGCGCCGAACAATTCATTCGTTGTAGTGTGGATGGTATGTGGAACGCGAATAGAGTTTGACAGTTCGTAACAAAAAATTGCAATTCGCGACGAACAATTTTATTTATCAAATTTCTCTGATTTTAACAATTTAAATGCTAATTTTATTATCTTAACATTTAAATAAATAAGGTTTCTATCATTTTTTCTGGATGTTATGCAGAATTTTGGCCTAGGAACGTTTTAAATCCAATTTGTTCGTTCATTCGTCGTTCGTTGGTCGCTCTCATGTGAAAAGTGCTTAAAGCACCGACTATTTGAGTAATAAATGGGACTTCCTCAGTTCAATTTTTCATATACGAGTACTTTCTGCCTTCGAAACTTTCTAAATTGGAAGCCTTTACTAAACAATAAATAGAGGTTTCAAACTTTACAAAATTACAGCCGAAAATAGTAGAATTGACTAAAATACAATTCGTAATTGCAAATTTTACTTGTTGACTATTATTGTTTTTTAAGGTAGCCCTAAACGCCGAACTTGCTGATGATCGCTATATTTTCGTCGTGTAAGGGCTAGTTCGCGAACGGCTCGTTGATGGCGAAACATTTCGATTCTCTCGTGTTAGCTTCAATGTTCGCCGAGTAGGGCCATGTTCGCTAGCAGACCTCATTATTTCGGTAAACTTTATTCTTTGGAGAATTGGAACGAAATGAATGTTCGCAATATGTGTTCGCCGTGTAGGGGGAAACGCAAACGAGTAAGTTCTGCGAGCATGTTCTTCGTTTAGAGCAACTTTTAATAACAAGATGAAATGCAGGATGCCACTAAATTAAAGTCAAAGATAGTAATAAATAAAAATAAATTTAGTGGGGCAACATCGACAGTCCTCAAAGAACCCATGCCTAAGTGACTTACACTTCCCAATCATTCCTCTGTACGTCCCTTTGCAGGAAAGGTCGGGGTCTACAATTTAATGCTGCAAGCTGAATCATAACGGCTGGGGTCTCATGGAGAATTTGAATTTCTCGCAAGAGGCATGAAAAAATAATAATTTTTTTTATATATAGATGGATGAAGCAGGGTCTGGGAATCGAACTTAGACTTATGGCGTGACAGTCCACAGGCTGCTACGTTGTACGTTCAAAGATAGTTGACAGACATTGGACAGAAGTGGTGCGTCCTCTACAACCTCTGCATGTACTGTATATATCTTAGTGATGTTATTTCAAGTCGTCATTTTTTGACGTTCTCAGACTTTCACTACATCAATTATCACAGGCTGTTAAGAAATCACTTTTAACAGCCTGACAATTCTAATCTGAGATCGTTGGAATCAATAAGTTACAGTATTAGAAAGCATCACTAAATTGCAAACTTAGTTTTGACACTTTTGGGACTTAAGTCTTTCGAAGAGAGGTTGTCTCTTTTGATTTCTTTGTATTAAATATATCACACTCTCCTACACATATTTTTGATTCAAAGTGAGTGAGTGAGTATTACAATAGATCAAAAATAAGAATTTTTTAAAATAAGCATGATTTCAAAAAAGCTCATTCACTTAAGTCTGAAATTCCCCTTTATCTAACTTAACTAATTTTTTTCTTCTAATAAAAACATTGTTACTGAAAATTGTTAAAGTTAAAAGAAAAAAAAATGAAAATCTAATTATTTCTCTCAAAAATTGTAATAATAAAAAGTAATATCAACTTTAACACCAAAAAACATATTGAAATTAATTACTTGCTAAAAATCGAGTCTTGTTTTAATCCAGTTGAACCTTCGTTGTCCCCAGTTCATAGAAAAATAGACCATTACAATTTATGCATCTGCACTGAGTCTCATAACTTGGCTGAAGTAAACAAAAGTTTATTTTTATGCAGAGCACTATAACAACAAGCGACGAAACCTGCTCACCTTTTGTTTCAATCCCATTGCTCCAACTCCAATAATGGCTTGTCGATTTACTGTGGTACCACAGAGAGAGTCAGCAAGACACATCAACGTTATATTCAGGTCAGTTGCTATTGCTATTCAAATTAACATACAACGACCAAAATCCATTCGAATTGGATTAATAATGCCAACAATACATTTTACCCGATTCATTTTACGAGCTCTAATGTCAGTTCAAGAGTGTGCTGCAATTGCTGTGCTACACTACAGTGTACAAAGCTCTAGATTTTGGTATAGTTGTTACATTTTTACGCTATAAGTGCGGTAGGTACTACTGGCTGGCCAAAAAGCGAAAACGATAAATCGATCGATAACAAGATACCGTGTTATGTGCTTTTCCGTGTGCTGCGACACACTGAGGAGGCCCACTATAATGTTTTTACTCGTGGAACCTGTAAGACTTGTAAGTACAACAACACACTGTTTTCACTTCGGAGATAATCCCTCTGTCCCTCCTCGAAAAAGCGGGAAAATACCTCAGCTGTGTTGAACGTTGTAAGTTAAAGTTAAAGTTTCTTTTTTTTCGAAATTAAAGAGGAAGATAAATTCTTAAAATAAGTAACCGAAACCTGAAGCAACATCAACTGTATCGCTGTTTCTAATGATATTTAAACTCTAACACCGCCAGCATTTGTGTGTCGTTGAAATTGTTGATGACAGAAAATTGTTCACTCGCTATATCTATAACCTGCTGCTGAATAATATGCAGAGTGGCTGTGGATCTTTCGAAGTTTTTAACTTGTGCGGATGAGAAAGGAGAATTTTATCATATCCCTTGTATTTGAAGTATTGAAAGTTTTCGTTCTAGGTATAATGGTGCCAAATGAATTTCAAAGATTGTTGTGCCTTTAAATTATTTGTATATTAAAAGACTAAAATATCTGGACTATATAGAAAATTAAGACAAACAAGAACATCTACCGCGCAAACTTAATGATTCTAGCCAATCTAGACCCTAGACCATCTAGACTTCAAACCATCTAGAGGCAAGACCATCTAGATTCTAGACCATTTAAATATTAGATCATCTACATTTTAGACCATCTAGATTCTAGACTGTTGATAATGTAGACTGTAGACCATCTATATTCTAGACTATCTAGATTCTAGATTGTAGGAACATCTAGGCTGTAAACCATGAAGATTCTAGACTCTAGACCATCTAGACTTCAAACCATCTAGAGTCGAGACCATCTAGATTTTAGACCATTTAAATATTAGATCATCTACATTTTAGACCATCTAGATTCTAGACTGTTGATCATCTAGACTGTAAACCATCTATATTCTGGACTATCTAGATTCTAGAAGGTACGAACATCTAGACTGCAGGAATATCTAGACCATCTAGATCGTAGACCGTTCTTATTCTAGACCACCTATACTTTGGGCTATATCCAATATGGGCAGTAAAAACATTTAGACCATCAGAACATTGTCAATTTATCACATTAGGGTGGTCTGGAAGATATTATAGACCATCTATGTAGTTTTGCAACGCGATAATTTCGCAAAAGTGCTTTGCTTTTTATATTTCAGGTATAAAATTGTCGTTTTGCTAAATAACTTGTGGCAGACCTTTAATATCCTTTTTGTTATCTTGTTGGTTTACTGTCTGGCAGTTTTGTTATCTGGTCTTTCGTTACCTCTTTATGGTGCGTATTAACAGTATTTCAAATATTGAAAAGAAAAACAATTTAAAAGCTCAATAATACTTTGTAGATTAATAAAATGCGAAACAAGAAACATCAAAATAATATTTATCACACACCAGAAATTCACCAATCTTTGAAAAAAAAAAATAAATAAATGTAAAATCGTGAAATTGTGCAGTGATTTAAATTCACCTCCTTATGACCATGTAACGTGCACCTAAACCGTGCGATATGTGTTGTGTGCTCACAAAATTCAGCAGAGTTAGAAATTGTTGTTATTTGGTGTTGGAAACGATGTGTGTACGCTGCGCCTGCCCGCTTGCAAAGCCACCATGTTGTTCTCTTTAAACTCGAGGTCTCCATCTCTCCTCATATCAAAGTATGATTTTTACGATTTAAGGAAAAAAAAAGCTACATAATGTGGCATCGCGCATGGAAAGTGAAAAATAATTTTATGTTTTTTTATGCGCGCGCGTTACGGCGACCTATTGACATCAATAGATTGTTCGACCGTTACGGAATTTATTTGTGTTATGTCGGTACTCGGTATATGCATATTGATATGGTCGGCATTTTATTGTTTTCATGTAGTTACTTTTTTTAATTTGTTTTCTGGACATTTGGATATGGTTACGTATTTGGCGTTATTTGAATATCCATACAAATTCAACCATCAGACTTCCATTTTGTAAATATTTTTATTTGACATTGTCTATTCCGAAAATAAATAAAATAAAGAATAGAAATAGTAATACAACATTTTTTAGTTTTAGCTTCTTAATTGACATAAACAGGAATTTGAGTGTTTTAGGAAGATTTTCTTTGTTGGCAGGTCCCGGTAAGTCTCCGTCTAAGAATTAATTTTTCTAATCGGAGGGTTAGGAACTCGTTTCGGTCTCCTCTTAATATTTGTCCGTTCTTAATATTTGAATTATTCCTAGTGGACAAATAAAGCCATTTATCATATAGGAAATCTTGGGTATCTTAAATAATGAAACTTAAAGAAATTTACTATGGAAATCTAACGGATATTTTTTTTAGAAAGTCAATGAACTAAAACAAAGACATTTTCTTTTGACTTTAATAGTTTTCTTTGACTTTTTGTGAAAAGTCATAATACTTTCCCCTTACTAACTAAAAAACACAATTCCTATATAGCTACAGTCTCAAAAGAAAGACGCAATAACCAAACCATGGAACCTATCTATAGGTATGTTATAAACGATGCATTTCGAAGTTGCATCGTCAACGCCACAAAATGCTCTTTACATTTTTATTACAAAACACATCTCCTTCCTTATGTGAATTTCCTTATTTTACCTAACAAAAAAAAAAAAACATTTACTAAGTTTCATCATGCCTTAAAAAAAAAAAAAAAACGAAAAAAAATTCGTTAAGGCCGCATCGCATACAAATTACCTTCATGCTGGTCATTAGTGATAATAAATTTTATGACGTTTGCATATCTTTTGTAAAATCCATAGCTAAATTGCGGAAAAATAATAACTTTAAGTTTTGCATATATGAAGTATCTATGAGTTTGTATTTTTTTTTTATTGTTGTTTATGAGATGCTTTTTTACGTGTTACTATACAATGCTTCTGAAAGAGAAAATATTAAATATCATATTTTTTTCCCTTGAAATAATAGCCTTAGAGATAACTATCAATTTTTGGCCTCAGGTGAATTGAGATCACTTTTTTTTCTTAGCAGTTTCTAATTATCAACATTAATTTATTTTTGTATGGTTTCAGATTTTAAAAGGCCACTTACATGGTGTATAAGATCATACATTTTAAATTAATATTTTTTTCTCAAATTTCATAAAATCTATGTATCTAAATTTTATTTAAGAGATTTTCGGAAGGAGCGAGTGAGTAAGAAAGTAATAATGGGTCCATTGTTTTACCTAATTAAAGGTGGATCTTCGAGTGTTATGTCTGGGTTATTTAATTAAAAATTAATATTTACTACAAAACAGTATATTTGAGAATTTAAAAAGAAATACGTTTGAATACCAAAAAATCAATATTTTTTCCTAACCTTTAAGTTTCAAAATTAATTTCTCTACAACTCTTATCTGACGATACTTGAATTTAAAAATCCAAAAAAAGAATATAATTTTACTTAAAAAAAAAAAATTGCCAAAGCTTCATGCTTTCAAAAATTTACTGAAAACATAAACCCCAATTCAAGCTCAAAAAAACTCTGGGCGGATGTTAAGTCATTGACCGGCAACTATAACACTCTTACAGTGACAACTTTAAAAACTTCATCCGAAAATTTAACATGCCCACAAGAAATAGCAGAGCTTTTCGTTCAAACTTGGTCACAATATTCTGATGACAAAAATTTTTCTCCTGAATTTATTTTCCGGAAACAAGAAGCAATCAATAGCTTGACTCTCGCGAGGGAAACTGATTCAACAGCTAAATTCATCGAGCTCCCCATTAATTTTATAGAGCTAGAAAGCTGCCTTCGCTCCGCAAAAGGAAAAACTCCCGGACTCGACAGAATTACTTACACAATGCTAAAAAATTCCCCAACAGACTTAAAAAAAAGATTTCTATGTCTATACAATGAAATCCTTAATACCGGGGTTATCCCTCAAGTATGGAAAACAGCCAGTTTAATACCCATCCCAAAACGAAATAAGAGCACTTCCGATATAAGTGGTTATCGTCCCATATCACTGCTTCCATGTGCTGGCAAAATACTTGAAAAAATCATCTCTAAGAGACTATTCTGGTTCCTAAATAAAAAAAAGCTCCTCAGTCCAAACCAAGTGGCATTCAAGCAAAGCCATTCAACAATTGATGCCTTACTTCACATCGACTACTACGTTGCATCCGCCCTATCCTCTAAAAATCATGTTTCAATTCTATCTATTGACTTTGAAAAAGCCTTTGATAGAGTTGGAATACATGTCATACTTAAAAAGCTTATTCAATGGAAAATCGGGCCAAAAATTTATAATTATATAAAATCTTTCCTAAGTAACAGACGATTCCGAATAAAACTAGGCCATGTATATTCTTCGGTCAAAAATCTTGAAAACGGAATTCCGCAAGGATCTCCGCTTTCAGTTGTTCTTTTTATTATTGCTTTTGACGATCTGAGCGAAATTATAAGAAAATACAAAATTTTGGAACACTCTGTATATGCAGATGATTTAACATTGTTTACTAAATGCAAAGATCTCACAACTACTGCCTCTACATTCTCAAACATTCTTGGAGATATCTCAGCCTGGTGTTCACACTCAGGTTCAAAAATATCTTTGGAAAAAAGTAAAATATTACATATCTGTAAAAAAATTAGTTGTTCAAAAAATATAGCTTTAAGTTCGCATTATAATTCAATAGTTAATGTAAATAATCTCTGTTTGCTTGGTATAGTTTTTGATTGTAAATTTAATTTTAAGGATCACTGTTTGTACCTAAAAAAAAGCTTAGCTACCAGAATTAATATTATTAAGTATTTATCATCCAAAAATAGTTTAGTTCACATTAATTCCCTTTTAAGTATCACCAGATCAACCATACTGGCCAAAATCGACTACGGTATGAGTATTTATGGAAAGTGCTCAAAATCTTCACTAAACATAATTAAACCCCAGTACCACACTGCTATACGTCTAAGCCTCAAAGCATTCAGAACTACACCTATTAAGAACATGCTAGCTGAAGCTGGTCTCCCTTCCATAGAGCAAAGAGTTCAACACCTCACATCTCTCCTTATCCAGAAATTAAGTACATCCGAAAACCGCCTTGTCTCAACTGATGCAAAACAATGTTTAACCCGCAAAAAAATTCCTAGAACACCATCTACGCTGTATAATGCCATAGAATTCTCAAAACAAATGAATATCCCAATCATGAATAATGTTTTACGACCTGCCGCCAAACCCCCTTGGACCTTGCCGAAGGATTGTGTAAACACCCAACTCAAAAGCCTACCCAAAATGAAAACTTCTAACGAGCAATATAAGCAGAGTTTCCTTGAAATAATCCAAACTGAAAAACAATGTAAGTTCAATTTTGTCTTCACTGATGGATCTAAAAACGATCTTGGCACAGCATTTGCTGTTGCCACCGAAGACGGAACTATCGTATCCAAAGGACTTCTTAGAAATTCTGCCTCAGTTTTCTCAGCCGAAGCTATGGCTATTTTAAAAGCAATTGAAATCTCAGGTTCTAAAAAAACAATTATCTGTTCTGACAGCCTTTCCATCCTCGAAGCAGTCCGCAATGTCGACAACAGAACAGTCTTTCCGGAGATCATACGCAACAAATTAATTGGTAGCCGGAATAATATAAAACTCATGTGGATTCCTGGGCACGTTGGCATAAAAGGCAACGAATCAGCAGACAAAGCTGCAAAATCAGCAACAAATGAACCTTTAACTACGTTTCACATCCCGAACAACAAAGACACGAGAAAAGAAATTAAACAATATTGGGACGTAAAACTATATGCCGATTGGTCACAATATAGACATCATTACTCGGATATTAACCCCAACGGTGAAAAAACCATTTACCCCTCACAATGCTCATGGAAAAGGATAAAAATATATCTGCGGCTTCGTTTGGGGCACACCTACATAACACATGGCCATCTTTTATCAAAATCCGATCCTCCAAATTGTCATCTTTGTAACAAAAACGATTTAATCACCATCAAACACCTGGTCTACGAGTGTACTAAAATCAAAGACCTCTCAAAAACTTTACTTCCAAACTCATCCTTTCTGGACTTACTTAAAAACCCATCCGAAGAAAACATCAACCTAACGTACAAACTGATCTGTGAACTCAAATTGGAAAACTATATCTAAACTACTTTATCTTTAAAATTACCTTTTGTACAAACTATATTATTATAACATTATTATTATTTTATTATTGTCTCGAGCTGGTAGTCATGGTAGCTAAAGCTCTAATTTATATTAGCAATGTAATTTACTTACTTGTTAATAAAGATATAAATAAAATAAATAAATAAATACTTAAAAAAAGTAACAGCCTTATCTTGTAAGTGTTGCAATTTTAATATTACTTGCGACTAGTAGGCAGGGTAGTTGAACCTGGGGGTAAGTTGGAACACGCGAATTACTAAGAAAGCGAGATCCATAGTTGTACTATGAAAAGTTTTAAAAAAATTATTTAAAATTATGAAATTAAAAAAGGCAAGTTTTGGATTCGTGCAAAAATTCAAACTCTAAATTTTGATCAGATTTGACATAGCTATGGTGGAGAATACAAAACAGTGGATCACACAATTCTGTCTGTCTGTCTGTTGATATGAATGGGTGGATTGTCATGAAACTTGGAAAAATATTTTTTTTATTGGGCCGTACCTCAACACGTTTTTTGATTTTCTTAAGACCACAATCAACGATTTTTTTGGCTTTTTAGAAAAATTGATTTTTTTTATTTAAATCTATAAATTTCAATAAATGTTGGCTCACTTTAAATAAAAAAAAAAATATGAGACGTACCGTTAGCTACCATAGAATCAATTTTTTGATTTTCTCAAAAACCCTTCATCTGATTGTAATCATTTCATTTTTGTATGCAAAACCATCTAAAACTCATAAAATGTATTCTAAACCTAAATTTTCAAAAAAAAAAAAAAATTTGAGTTTTGAAAGAAAAAAATAAAAGAAATTAAATTAAATTATTTTTTAAATTAAATATTTCAAAAACTGCTGGATAAATATTATTGAAACTTGGTATAAAACTGTTTTTTTGTTACTTTGTTTAATGATTTGAAAAAAAAATAACACACAAATGTTAAAAATAAAAACGGAATTTGTACAAAAGCTAAGGTCCGATCTCGAAATCTCAAATTCCGGCTTATTATTAAACATATTTGTTTTGTATTGAGGTAGCTTAGCATAGGAGCAAGTTTGTGCGATCCATTAGTGCATTATATATTTTTTTTTTCAAATCATTTTTCATATAACCTCCCACCTAAAGAGGGAAATATACCCCTTCCATTTATATGTTTTTCTTTTTTTTATCGAACCTGCACACTGATGTAGCTTCCTGTCATGCCTTATGCAATTAACTTAACACTTAGGCGTATACGCACTTTTTTTTAATTTTAAATTATTTTGTACAAGGTTACTATTTTACTTAATTCTTTCGTACTGATCGACTATTTATTTTACTTCTTTTTTATAAATATGAAATTCCGAGGACCGATGCTACACTTCAAAAAATTTTTTAAAACAAAAATTCGATAACAGAAAAAAATCAGCATTTTGGTTCTAAAAAAGGGTTTTCAAGCAACAATTACCAAGTGCATATTAGGCTTTATTTGAAGTAGTTAAAACGCTGTTTTTTTTAGAATGATAAGCTTGCCCAGACCCAGATTTATGGCTTGCCCAGACCATTGCTAAGCATTAAGATACATACGACGCCACGGCGAAACAACATTAACAACAAGTTGTTATGTTTGACAGCAACCCGTGTTTTTTCGTCAACACGACAGTTTCACACCGGTTTGTCATTGGTTTGGGGAAGCCTTTAATTAAATATAAAGACATTTCAAAGATAAAAGGCAGTAGTTTGGAATAGATTAGAATTGAATATATTTTATTTATTAAATATTTTAAACTTAACTCAACTTTTTACTGTGGTTTTTGTGAAGATGAAAAATTCAGTTATATCAAAATACATAATTCTTATATAAGCCAACAATTATTATTTTGGAAAATATTATTGTAAAAAGCTAATATTCTTAATATTTTATCTATTTTATAGCTTAATTATAATAAAATATCATTTATATCTATTTATGCTAAAGTAAAAATATTTTAAAGCCTAGAACATTTTAAAAACAATTTTTCAGTACTAAATTTATATTGAACCATTTTGTGTTTTCTTCTGTCATGAGGTAGAAAGATAGATTTTTCCCTGAAAATAAAAGAAAAAAAATTATTGAAATTTTAAAAATTCAAAAAACAAAATATAACAAAGAATACAATAAATTATGCAACAAAAATATGCTTGGTCTTTTCTTTCATTGGAAAAGAAATTAACGATTTTTTTTTTAAATATTCAAAGCCAAGTTAGGCTTGTATTGTCATGTATTGAAATTCATCTGAGATAAACTACGTAGTTCCTTAATTTTTGTTATTGATTTATTTGAAGGAAAAATAGATATGTATAAATATTTTTCTTTAATTTTAAACTAAAGTTAAATTAAATCTTCTATTTTGCTATTGATAGTTAAATGTCTATCCACTATTATTATACACCTACGGCAATATTAGTAATATCTGCGCTAAACCTCTTAACCAAACCGAATCCCTAACTTTAACGACCTTGCAGCTTGGTATACATCCGTATTCTGTGCAGTGCTGCATCTTCAAATAAAACTCCTCCCTTTGCATACCTACCATACCCCATTAAGTCTTTTTTTGCAAATCGATAATAATTAAAATAGCTAGCTTAATCTTGATGGTGATCTCTTCTTTAAGTTCTATTTCTTGCTAAATGCAAATCACACCTGCAGTTTTTATTGCCATGTAGCTTAGTTTTGCAGTGAAATTGTTTTAGAGAATCTACCTTTTATCTTATGCAATTCCGGGTTTGAAGTTAAAAAGAGGATAAGCATTAAACTCAAACTGCACCCATGTAAGCTTATGTTATGCTATTTAAAATTCAAATCAATGTACGATAGGAATTTCTTGATGGTCCTTAAATCATAAAAAAAAAACAATAAGACGCACAACAATTACCAAACACGTTAAAATTGTTAAAATTTTTATATTGTTTCACTAGTTGCTGAACTTGGAAATTGCATTGAAAAACAAAAATGAACTAGATACGTTTTCGAAATATGATTTTCTGAAAATTTTAAAAATTCACGCTTCAAAAATATGTAAATTCCGAACTTTAGAATAGAATTAAAAATTAGAAAAGTTAAAAATATTTGTTTTTTGTTTTGACTGTGAATTGATTCAAAAAGTGTCTGCCTTATTTTGGTCTTTAGTTGTAACTTTCTTAAGTTTATCCTCTAAGATACTGACTGAATAATGTCAAATAATTTAACCCCAAAAAACTATTTAAAACCTCTAACAACACCTTGACAATATTCGACCAAAAATAAAGCATGTACAAAATCCAAGCCTTCAATTCATTAAATTGCGATAACATAATTTATTATTCCACAAGTTTCTAAATTAAAATTAAGATAAAGATTTATTTCCTTTCCAAATTCTTGCAACTAAACCATAATACTGCAAGAAAAAAAAAAAACCTTATTGCTGAGTCAAAACCATACCACGCCCACGTGAAAAATCGACACCAAAAACGACTTACATTACCAATTCGCCACATCCCAAGCTATCAATGTGATACTTATTTTAATTATAAATCTATCCGCGTCAGCTTTTAACGATTCGCCCACGGAAGAACGTATATTGAATAAATTTTTGCATGTGCAAATAAAACCGTTCCACCTGTCGTAGTTCATATAGCAAAAGCACATTATAAGTGTTCTCTGGGGGGATTCAAAAATAAACTTATGTATCTCTCCCCAGTGTCTTAGCCTACCTACGCTTGGAATCCCGACGACTATAACGACAACGACGAAACACCATTTGTATATAACGACAACATGACAAGTATTAGCCAGTGCGGAATTAGAAAAATCAAAACAAAATCCGCTAGATTAAAAGTTAAATCTTAAAAAGGCGACAGATTGCTGAGCTTCAAAGGCTTGTATTTTTTTTTTGTTTGCGTCTTGTTGTTGTAAAGTTGCGAAATTATAAAAAAATATCTTTGAAGTCGCGTTTTTATTCATTCATCGTTTTTATTTAAAAGATGTAAATATTATGTACGTAGCTTTTGGTGCTGTAAAGTTTGTAAATTCAAACGAATCAGAGTGTAAGATTATTTTATTGTCAGGTCGGTCGGCCGGTGCATTCGGGACAGCCTACGCGTTTAATGCCAGACGCAACAATCGGGGTTACAAGTAGGTGATGGCTTTGTGATGTTAAGGCGAAACAACACGAAGACCGACGACCGACGACGAAGTACGTCGAGAACGACAACGCAATGTCGACGTCTGAATGAACTTATTAGGTGTGGTGACTTGAAGTAAATGTATTTTTTTTTTCTTATAAATTCAACCAATCAGTTTAATTGTACAATATTATGCGGGTTATAATTTATGAGATATTTTTTGTATTGTTAAAGCTCATGGCTTAACACATACTTAGCGGTAATCGATATAAGTTTTCAGTGAGCCAAGTGGTGCAACAATTGTAGAGATTAAAGTTTTACCTTGAAAGAATATTTAGGTAAATGAGTTACGCCTTTTTAAAAACTGGGGAATGGAAAGTTATGAAAGACCCTTCATTATACACAGTCTTCACAATCTTAGCGAAACGACGATTCTTGTAATTAAAATGGACGAAGTAGTGGGAAAACTCTTCCTTCATCAAAAAAGGTTTCCTCCGCTAAAAAAGAAAAGTTGTTCGCCCAGCGGTGGTTTTTGGAGGAAAGAACTTTGAAATGGAATAAAACAGAGATGAGTTTTTAAAATTAACATGAAGTTGACTTTATTCGAATGATAATCTTTTGGCATTATAATTTAAATATGATTGCTGGCATATGACCGCCAATTTTCGATAAGTGTTTCCAACATTTGCGGTCGTATGTCGGTCGAACATTTCGGGCTTTTCGGCGTAGACTAGCGACTTTACACATCCCCACAGAAAATAGTCTAGCGACGTTTAATCGCAAGATCTTGGAGGCCAGTTAATGGGTCAAAAAGGTAAGACTATGAGGTCACCAAACGAGCAGTGCAACTTGTTGCGCCTTCTTGTTGAAACCACAGCTCCTGCACATCATGGTTGTTCAATTTACTAAAGAAAAAGACAGTATTCACGGCTCTATAGCGGTCACCACTGATTGTAATGTTTTGATCAGCATCGTTTATAAAGATGTGTAAGGACCGATGATTCCACCAGCCCATAAAGCACAACAAACAGTCAGTTTTTCTGGATGAAACGGTGTCTTAACATACACTTGAGGAAGCAAACTAAACACAAATCACTTAACAGCTGTCAAATGGCGACCAGTCAAAGAAGTGTTACCAACTTAATTGTATTATCTTCACTTCAAATACGACAGTTTTGTTTATTGAAGTACCCATTCAACCAAAAGTGAGTTTCATCGCTGAGCAAAATTCTTTCATGTAAACCGGGATCGGGATTAATTTGAACAATTGGGAAGCGTCGTCGTTCAGGCGTCAGTGTATTCATGTTGAAATGCCAAACCAAACTAAACACAGATTACTTAACAGTTCTTAAAATGGCGGCTTGTTCAAAAAGTGTTGCCAATTTTGAGTTCTATACCTACCTTGTAGAATAAAAACATGAAAAAAATACCATAATGGATGGATGCTCAACTTGGCACTCCAATCCCAGTGTCAGAAATATTTTATGCAGCTTCACATAGCAGAAAAAGAAATCAAATAAACAACGCACCAAAGTTCGAATATTTTCAACACCATTAGCTTATTAGACAGCATTTTACTTCTTATCCCAGAAAACCTGTGTTATTAAAAAAAAATGCACATGTAAGTTAAATCTACAATTTGTAAGAAGGTAATTTATTTTTAAATAGAAACAAAATGTTAACAACTATTTTAATGGCAATGGAAAATTCCCAACACTCTATATTTGTTATCTTCAACTTGCGCTGCCTAAGGCTACTAGCCGAAGCCTCAACAAATCCCACTTAAGAGTCCGAAAAAAACATCATCAATACTCAAAGTAGGCACCTATCTTATATGAAAATAATAATAATCACTGGGCGACGGAATGAATATGTTTTCTTCCCTCATTTCAACTTTATACTTATGTATTGATGAAGACCTTTTCCAATTTCTAGGAACCCAACAACTAACAAGTTCTTATTGCATCAGCAAAATGCGGAGACTTAAATTATTGGCAGAAAATCTGTAGGCCACGTGTAGGACGGTAGGAACTGCGATAGACAAGATAGTAACAGACATCTATTCGAGGGTTTTCCCTATACTCATGCCATATATATATATCTTAATATGGAATGTCGGATAAGTTTCCACCATACGGACAACACTGCGTCGCGTCGTTGCTGCGTCGTCAATAAATCGACAAGACACACGCAGACGTTGGAAAGGATGCGAGAGACGTTTGGGCTTCGTTTGGTGTAAGCCTTATTGGCCAAAATGTGTAGGCCTATCAACTTGTTCCTGATTCTCATAGTCGTCACTCGTCGTCAGCGTCGCGTCGGCCGTTGTTGTATGGTATCGAGTGGAGTCATCGTCTTTTAAGCTACCCACCCAACAGCTGCGCGTTTATTCTTGTTTTGCTTCATTTTTACACTCATTTCGCGGATCATAAATCCTTCTTAACGCTCATATTCCACACATTGGAGATTTTCAACTCACTCTGCTATCTCATGGTTACCACTGTGGGGCTCTTGTACATCAATTTTGGTTTTATAAAAAAATGAATAATGAAATAATTTTTCATTGCTAGCCTTGAAAATAAGGTACCTGCGTTGCTGTTATCTCTTGATTGCCATTCATTTAAGGAATTCTTTACAACTGCCTAAAATATAAAATAATAATAAATACATTTTTTTAAATTTTGGTTCACTGTGGCGTATGTGCAATTTTTTGTTTTGTTTATTTCACCGTGACTGGTAAATCATTTAAGTGGGAGAATTATTGTCTCTGTCGAAAATTGTGTAAGGAATAGATTTATATTTCTAGTTTTTATAAAAAAAACAGGACAGTATCCATTGCTCCTAAATTTTAATATTAGGTTTAGTACCAGAAATTTTGACTAGGTTGGCAATTATGATCAGGAACCTATAAACGGTAGGAGGCGAAGTAGATTTTATTTCCACGCTATTTAATTTTTTTTTATTTTCCCAGAATTTTTAGATCGTTATGATAAAAGCTATTTAGAATTAAATTGAACTTGTTTGGTGAGAAAAATGATCTAGTTTGGGACAAATTTTACTGAAGTACATTTTTGGTGTGTATTGATTGGTTTTGAGGCTATGGTGATGATATATTAACAACACAATTCTTTGGAAATTTTTTTAATGAATAGCAACAACTTATGTGTACCTCCACCAAGTTTATGGCTAGGATTGCAGACTGTTTTACGGTTGCTAGGCACATCATCATATTGCTTTTAAGTGGTATTTAAGGTTAGTTACAATCTGCCCCAGATGGTAGCAAAGGACCGCTTAATTCATGAGTCTGAATCGATCCATCAAATTGAATAATGTGGTCAACAGGAAAAAAAAATTCATGGGTAAGTACCCATCAAATATCAGAAATAATATGCAGATACTAAGGCACACTTTTCTTATTTTTTTTTTTCAATTTTCTTGTTTTTGTGTTGCATTGATAAATACCAATTGAAATACAAATTATTATGTGAACTAAACTCACGGTTGCAACTCATTTCTGCCATAGAAAGCTAATAAAAAAAATATTTCAAAAAAACACCAAAAATAAAATTTTGTCGAACTGCCGAAAATAAACATATGTTATATATGTTATGAAAAAGAATTTCGTGGTAAGTTTTCTAAAAAATATCAACGCCAAAGTAAATTAAAAATCAATCAATTCAAACACTGAAAACCGGGTGATTCTGCGACTTATATTTGCTTATATTTTTTGAAAATACAATTCTTAATCCCTAGTGTTTAGACTTTAAATTGACATGAGCATACAATGTTAGAAACAAAAAATCACACTTCTTAATAAAGTACAATTTTTAAAAATAAACCAAAAATAAAAAATTGATAAAAGTCTATTTAAAAAGTCATGGAAAGCCATGACTAGCTTTGAAAAAAACCTTTAGTATGGCATTGTAATTATTATAATTTTTGCTTTTTGAAAACTGTCCTTGTAATAGGGTAAATAGACCGCCTAACATACGAGTTTGTTAGTGCCTCGGTTCAACCTACACGCTCCAGCCCTCTTGTCACACTTTATGTAAATCACTATGTATAAAGAAAGAGCAGTTACTAAATCGGAAATAACTAAACATTACGGGTGGCCTCGGCGCAGTGGAGTGAGTGCTTGACTGCTACCCTGGATGTGTGGGTTCGATCTCCAGTCTATGCAGCAATTTATTCTATATTCCCTTAACTGATCGCCACTCCTGGGATTTAATGAGATAATGAAAACCTAATTTCTTAATCTACTGTGCCAACAAAAATCTGTCCTATCCTTTAATTCCTTCTAACAATGCCAAATTTTTTAAGACGCATGGTAAATTTGTTAAAATTTTTGATTTGAAAAATCGTTATACTAATTTTATCAATTTTTTCTTCTTTGTATATGTGTATGATTAAAGTTTTAGAATGCCCTAAAGTTGGGCCTACAGATATACAATATACATTTACATACTACTCTACCTTATAATTAACCTAGCCAAAATTGTTTGTTTCAAACGATAAGATTTGACAAATTCGGGTACAAAATTTATCAGAATGGATCTGTGGCAAAGAACAAATTTTCGTATGAAACAACTTTATACCTACGAAACATAAAAATTACTTCAGCGCTTTTTCACTAGTAACTAAAAAAAAAAATATTAAACCTATGCACATGAAAGTTTTCGAGTTTTGAGTAAAAAAGTGAAAAATTGCTGTATCATTTTTGGTCCATGGCCTTGCCCACATGATATTTACATGGACCAATAAATAAATAATATTATTAAAATCCGTTTTTGATTCTGGTTTGTTTCTCAGTTCTCTGACGAATCTGTCAGTATTGCAGCAAACAAACACTTCCTATAGAGATTTTGAAAAATAAATTTTTGAAATGATGTCATTACTTAATGATTTTATTATAATATACCATGAAGTTCTCAACAGACCTCTGGCATATTAAAACAGGGTTAGGGTTGAAATTCTGTAGGTGACAAAATACTGTATTCCAAATACTGTATTTTATTTGCAGGTGCAAAACATTTTATGAGTAAGGTGTACTACATGTTAAAATTTTGTATAGAAAATTATGGTTGTCATAACTATATTTCTATTACAGAGTTCTTACCACTTTTATAGAATTTTTATGAACAGAATTTTCACATACAACATTTTGGACATACAGTATTTTGCTAACAGTATTTTGCAACAAACAATAATTTGACTCTCTCTTTAAATTATGTATGCTTAGTCTCACTTCAACTCTATTCTAATGTCTTAATCGATTCAAATATTCACGTCCATATAAAATTACCTTGCTTGATATTTTTCAATTTATTTAAGCCTTTCCTTCCATATTCATAAAAATTTAACGAGTTAATCTTGTTTCATTAATCGCTCCTATAATTTTTTCCTCTAAATAATTCTTTTGACGTCAATATTAATATATCCGGCACGTTGTTCCAGGAATTCTAAAATCCTCATCTTACACCTGCTTACTTTTACAAACTAACTTATCAAACGACAAATTGTCTGGTCTGGTCAAGAAAATTGCAAAATGTATTACAAAACACTCTTTGATTTATTCCAAAGGGAGCTCCTCTATATATTAGCATTGATTGATCGAATGAAGTTACTTATGTATAGTTTATTGTTCTTCACGTGCATTGAAAAATTGTCAGCTTGCATTATATTGAGATGTAAATAAAATATAGGATTAGGTCCCAGCCTCTCTATAGCAATCTAAATATCGGCAACCTTTTTAGATGTTTTTTTTTTCTATTTATTTATGTAGTATGTAAATTTATTCCTCAGAACAAACCTCAAATAAGTAAATAGATAGGTTTAATTGTTTTGACAGAGAAGATTAAAAGTGAACCGATGA
This sequence comes from Syrphus vitripennis, assembly GCA_958431115.1. Taxonomy (NCBI): domain Eukaryota; kingdom Metazoa; phylum Arthropoda; class Insecta; order Diptera; family Syrphidae; genus Syrphus; species Syrphus vitripennis. The sequence continues at coordinate 11,675,510 of OY288108.1, read as the reverse complement.
TCTGCTTTGTTTCCGAACTTACATATATTTAATTCAAATAAATCAGACTAGGCGAGAATTGTTATTATCCGTCATTTATCACTCTTTATAGTTGTTGCAGTTTTATAATAATGCATGCAAATAAAGCGGTTTATTTTATCAAATGATTTTATTCAAGGTTGGTATAATTTGCTAGACTTAATGTCACGCACGCCGCCGTCGCGCCGATGAAGTGAGAGAAAAATTAATTTTGCATTCAGATTTTTTAAGTTGGTCCTTATACTGATCATAATTTAATAACAACTTCACTGTCCCCATACAAACTGATTGAAAACCGTCTCTACGTTCACTATTTCCTATCAGAAATAAGGACATTACCATCACGTCCCATGAATCACATATGATACATAGAACTTTTTTTGTACGGTGTTTCCAGCGTCCATGAATCATAATATATGATTCAAAATAAGAAAAATATGAAAAGTGTTCTACGTCCCTATACAAATTGATTCAAAATATTCTCCACGTCTAGCCTTTTTTTTGGTCGAAAGCATCACGATCGATTGACTTGAATTTAAAGTAAAATCGTTTTTTTACCTTAGGCTTTCTTATATTGTTGTTAAAAAAATAGTTTCATTTTATGTTCATATATGATTCATGGACGTAGTAAGTGTTCATAGCATATCACTACGTCCAATGAATCATATATGATTCATAAAAAAAAGTATTATAAGGGATTATTACGTTATAGTTCTTCATTAGACGTGATTATACACTTCAAAAGCAAACATGAAGAAAATTAAAAATATTTGTAATAAAGGAGTCACAGGACATACATATAATCTACCTACATAATTTGAAAATGGACATGGAAATTGAGGATTTCAGTTCTGGAAGTGAATCAGATTATCAACCAACAGAAACTGATACTGACACGTCGTATGATCTTTCTGAAAATGAAGATGATGAAGAACAAATTTCTGGTAAGCTTCAAATAACTTAAGACATCAGATTAATGCAATGCATTTTTATATATATAAAAATCAGGCAATGGAATCTCACCCATGAAGAAGTTTTATTAATTGGCAGAGAGCAATTTACTGGAATTTCTGGGATTCATCGAATTGATGCCATCACAAATCAAAATGGAAAAATTGATTTTGTAAAAATTTTTGAAAACTTGCTAACAGCGGATATTGTCATGGTATGGGGACGTAGAATAATTTTCATTTAATAAAACTTTTGAATCATATGTGATTCATGGACGTAGGAAACACGGGACAAAATGGATTTCATGAATCACATATGATTCATTGGACAGTGAAGTTGTTATAAGCATCCGAAAAGTTTATAAGATCGTTTCGCTCAAATTTCGTAGCTTTTGGGGAGGGGCAAGCATTTTTATTGCAACAAATTAAAAAAAGTTGATGGAAAATTGATAACAAATATGAAAAAAAAATGATTCACATTCACGGATTTATTTATTTTTAAGAAAACAAATTGGGCTCATATTAAAGAAAAATGCAATAGTAAAATCAAAAAAACCAACCTGTTTGATAGTAAATTAAGGGAAAACCGTATTACACACAGAAAAAACGTGTACGATGGACCCGCATTATAAACCTGCATGATGGATGAAATAAAATTGTTCTAGAGTGAGTCAAAGGAGAGAGTAATGAGTCAAAAACGATTTTTTTTAGAATTAAAATTAGTTTCCAAATAAAAATTAAATTAGGGAATGATTCTCCACCCCTTACCACTGGAGCCCTGGACAACAGTCACTATTTATGGAAAAATATACAAAATACAGGTAGGTACTTACCATATCGCAAGATTTTCCTGCGAGATACATCAGCACTGATAGATATATGATAAATTAATTACTAGGGCAACAACAGACACAACCTTCATCACACGAGCACCCATCACCATCACAGCAACTTTGTCCATCACACCAGCACCAATAGCAGGCTGTACAGCAATCCCTTCTTAAAAAATAACAGCATTCCGAATCTTCACTTACAGAGTAACAGGTTGCAAAGGGTATTATACAAAAAATATAAGCCACAATTTTACCACAGGGCCCACAAAAAAAGCATAGACAAGATCGAAAAAATGATTTTTCTTTGCCCTCATCTCCTTCCGCCCAATTAACGATATTTTCTTCAGGCTGATTTGTTTCAATATCTTCCAATAGCAATGGTTGAAAAGTTATTGGTTCCATTTGTTATCTATGTATAACCGTATTTATATCACAAAGTATTTTAGTTTGACCTTGTCTAAAAATAGACTTCACTATGACGTCACTTCTCGGTTCAATTATAGAAAAAAAAAAAATTTTAATTTTCTGTGAACAACAACAACAACTTAAGGTGATACCACCAATTGTGCCAAAAGCTAAAAATATACTGAATTCACTTCAGCGCGTTGTGTCGAACGTCTCCCACCAGATTTAAAAGAGCTCCAAAAAAAAAAACGTCATGATAATGAACGAAACCAAAATAAGAAGTGAATTCCCGGCAAGCATATTTTTATTGAATCATCACTGAAAATGATAGGTACACAACACCGGTTGGTTGGACTTTGGAACAGAATAACCGGCTGGTGAACAATGCTGCAGCTGTAGCTCTAGCTTGTAGTGCGCGCTGTCAAAGTTGAAAGGCCCCTACCGAGGTGCGAGGTTGGGTGTATGCCACACCGAGGTGTTAATGGGTAATGCAACCCCCCTGCTTGGGCTCACTATAAGATTTGGGTTGGGTGCAAGGTGGGGTGCATGCAGAGTTTCTTTTGCATTTTTTGTCCAAATTTTGAGTTTAAAACAATTTTTTTCAAAAACTATGCATAGTTTTGACTTGATCCAAAAACTAGCTAATAGATAAAAGTGTTGGCTTTAAAAAAATGTATAAAACTTACTTGTAAGTATTACCGTTATTTTTTAATTATTTGTTTTCCATTTAACGTACATATTTTTTTAAATTGCCCTCCCATAGTAAAAAATGTTTGCATTGCCGTGCTCTACAAAAATCCGTTATCATTTCTCGGCGCCCCGGTTATCATACTCTCCCCTAATTTAAGCATCCAAAAAGTTAATAAGATCGTTTTGCTCAAATTTTGTAGAAACGCTTAGTAATTAACTAGTTTTTGTAAAAACTGCAATGGTAAAATCAAAAAAAAAAAAACAACCTAAAAATGTTCACAAAGTGTGTTTGATAAAAAAATTAGGGAAAACCGTATTGCACACAGAATAAACCTGTATGATGGACCTGCATTATAGACCTGCATGATGGATGAAATAAAATTGTTTGTTATCTGGGAAATCTAGAGTGAGTCATAGAAGAGAGTTATAAGTCGAAAACGATTTTTTTATAATTTAAACTAGTTTCCAAATAAAAATTAACTTAGGGAATGATTTTCCACCCCTTACCACTGGAGCCCTGGGCAACAGTCACTATTTATGGAAGAATATACAAAATACAGGTAGGTACTTACCGTCGTAAGCTTTTCCTGCAAGGTACATCAGCACTGATAGATATATGATAAATTAATTATTAGGGCAACAGCAGACACAACTTTCTGCACAAAATAATAATCCGTTCGAGCACCCATCACCATCACAGCAACCTTGTCCATCACAACAGCAAACTTCAGAACAGCAATCTGTACAGCAATCCATCTCTACACAATAACAGCATCCCCCACTTTCACCCTCAGAGTGACATCGACAAGTTGAACATGCCCTCATACACAAAATATGACCCACAATGTCACCACACCCCTCACCACAGCCCCCACAAAAAAAGGCTAGACAAGATTGAAAAAACGATTTTGCTTTGCCCTCATCTTCTTCCGCCATATTTACGATAATTTCTTCAGGCTGATTTGATTCAATATCTTCCCTTGGCAATGGTTGAAAAGTTATTGGTTCCATCACAAGTATTTTAGTTTGACCTTGTCTAAAAATAGACTTCACTTGACGTCACTTCTCGGTTCAATTATAAAAAAAAAACATTTAAATTTTCTGTGAACAACAACAACAATTTTTTCAATTGTTTTTTTTTACGAATTAATTTTTACGAGTATTTGTTATTTCATGCATGCTAGGCAATCATCAGACTCCTGATTGTTTTAAATTAATAGTTTCTAAATGGCTTATCTATTGATAAAGCGCTTGTTAATAGATGTTCACTAACAATAACTAAAAGAAGTATTGTTTATAAATAATTTGTTACTATACCGAAAAAAAAACGAACAAAAATGTGTTAATGTAGCTACGCGTGTTTGTTTACCATTTCACTTCCATTTCATTGTGCCAAAAGCTAAAAATATACTGAAATTACTTCAGCGCGTTGTGTCGAATGTCTCCCACCAAATTTAAAAGAGCTCCAAAAAACGACGTCATGATAATAAACGAAACCAAAATAAAGAGTGAATTCCCGGCAAGCATATTTTTATTGAATCATCACTGAAAATGATACACCGCACCGCACCGGTTGGTTGGACTTTGGAACAGAATAACCGGCTACTGAACAATGCTGCAGCTGTAGCTCGAGCTCGTAGTGCGCGCTGTCAAAGTTGAAAGGTGTACAGAATACGAAAAAAAAGTATTCAACATTCTGAAGCTGTAGTATAGCTACAGATGAATTTTTGTGTTTAACCAGTTATGAAAACAAGTTTGTATAAATATAGCATCCTACGTACGATACAGGTTTAACTGTGGAAAAAATTATAAAATGATATTTTAAAACACCAGTCAAATTCGTTTTTTTTTTATATGGAAGGCGGGAGGATTTGTGTTTCGAAGTTGTTAGGGTAAGACAAAAATACTGTTCAGTGTTGGAATGATTAGTTGATTAATCGCTAGGCGGGTAAAACAAATTTACATCGGTTGTTCTCTGACAAAATGTTTTCAATTTTTTTTTAAGAATTTTTGTAAAATAGTTTTTTTAACGAGTTTTTACCATAACGAGTTTTTACATAATTTTTTCTTTACTATTTTTTTTATTAGGGAAGGTTTCTGCTTTAAAAAAAAAAAAATATTTTTAGGAAAATTTTTTCAAGCGAAAACATTTATGGACAAATTTTTTTTTCTAATTTTTTTTATTTTTACATTTTATACAGCAGTACTGTCTTTTAAAATTTCTGAACTGGTTCCAGTGCCTGGCGACTTAACCCTAAGCGAAGCAACTGAGTTGCAGGAGTAAGCCAATTGTTCCTAGTTTCATATAGGAAAATTAAATTCAAGACTTTGCAGGGTTGCCACCATCTTTAATTTAAAGGACTTCTGTTTTAACTTATTTTAGCAATTTAAATAATAAGTTTTATGCTTGTTCATATTTTTCTCTTATGATATTCTTGTTTTAGTATTTTTAATTTGCATGATTTTAAAAACAGATTAATATAACCGAGTTTTGACTTTAAAAAATTTACAATACTTACAATACAAATACCCATTGCCGTTATTGTTTAACAGTTTCTTTTCATTTTTCCCACCCACCAACACGGGGGAAATAGACCCCCTCCAGTAGTAAAAAATTCTTGTTTTTCAATGTTCTACCAATATCCGTTATGAAATCTAGGCGCCTAGGTTATTGTACTCTTTCCCGAAGGAGCATGTCCACATTGGGATTACAAAACTATGTATATATTATCGTAAAGTAAAAAAATGTCTGATCGAACAAGATAAAACTCAGCTTCTTATGTTTCATTGACGTCTCAAAGTCTGAACAACTTAATATACCTACCTAATGATAAAAATATTCTTAGATAACTTACCATTTCAGCTCTCCTTGAAATTCACCTCATAAAAGGTAAATAAACAATTACACACTTTCTATGTATGAATGACTAAAATTAGTCATCATCAGCACAATCACAGCCATCTGCACAACATACATCTGCACAGCAGCCACTATCGCCTTTACAGCAGCTTTCTCCATCACAACAGCCTTCTCCATCACAGCCGCCATCACAACAGCCTTCTCCGTCACAGCACCCACTACAGCACTCTGATGAGGAACAACACCCGTCAGAGCGACGACAGTGTGAACAAAAACAAAAATAATGAATCACTACGTCATTGCAGCATTCAGAAAAAAAATCTAGACAACAGTCAAACCATGACTCTACTTTATTCGCATCTTCCTTTTGTTTCCGTTTTATTTCTTCCTGCTGATTTTGAATCATTTCATTACTTTCTCCAGATTGATACGTTCCAATATTTTCCGCTGGCGCTGGCACGGGTTGAACTATTATTGGTGCCATATCTTTTGTACAAAAGTTAATTTCTCAATGTAGCTTTCGTTGTTTTTGTTTAAAAATAAACTCCACTATTACGTCTTGATTCAATGAATTCTAAACAATATCTATTGGGTACTAAAAAGTTTACTAAAGTAATTATTGTTTTATTGAGACTTGATTATTTGTTTTGAACCGAGAACAAAACAAAAATATCAGTGCACAGAGGTTCTAACACGTTTAGCTTTCACTTTCACACACGCCAAAAGCTAAAAATACACTGACCAAGAGCACGAGATAACTTCTCAATATTTCCAGAAATGACGTCATGGGATTATTAAACAAGCAAATAAAAAGAAATCCCAGCCATGTTATTATTGATTACTGAATTGCTGATAAACAGGTTAGTGGGATCTTAAAGCAAAATAAAAACAAACTTAAAAATCAAGTCAACTGTTGTTACAAAGAAAGTAGTAATAATTACAGGCCGCGTTTTGCAGTTTTTTCATAATACTTCGATGTGTTCTGAATACACTGCTGCTCATATGAATAGGTCCAAATTGCTTTCCCTTAAACACCGTCTTTTGATAAAATGTTTCTGATATACAGAAATGACGTTTTTATTTGTAATTTCTGGGTTTCTTGGGCGCAGGAAAATTGTACTGCAAAATTAAAACTTTCTAAATTCATATGACGGTGCGGCAGGTTTGCATTGCACCTTGCTGCACGTACGTTATCATACCAATATCCTTTTCAACTCAAGTAAACTCTTTCACATACATAATCTCCCATCTTCCTCTTCATTATCCAAGGAAATGTTAGGTGAATCAAGTACGGAAAGAAAGAAAGAACCCAAATTTTCCAAAGCAAATTTGTGTGATACGCTGCTAATGCAAAACAAAAAATCCCATACAAAAATGACACAACGAAATCATGCATGCAAAATTTTGTTCTGGTTTTCGTTCTGCAGTACCTACGCTTCTGCATGAAGGTAACCCAAAACGAAGAACATGCTCGCCGAACTTGCTCGTTTGCGTTTTCCCCTACACGACCAACCCATTTTGGTAACATTAAAGGACCATTCATATGAGCTGCGACCTGCGTCTGCGAATTGCAAATGGTCGCAGAATTTGACATTTCATTCATATGAGTGGTCGCAGACAGCTGCGAACCAGACAACACAAAAGAAGGTAAACAACTTTTTTTTTGAGGTTAAACTCGTGCGAATAATTTGTTCGCAGCTCTGTGGAATGCGTCTTGGTTTTGTGGACTGCGAATTCACATTTGGCAGTTCGCAATTCGCACTTGTTGGTCGCATAGAAAATATTAAAATATGTTTTTTTTTGTAGTTTTACCTAATTATACAAAATTATATCTATTTAAATTTGTAAATACGTTCATTTATTCACTTAATTAAACAATAAAAATAAAAAAAAGTTGATATTTGCTTTGGAAAAAGCTTTAAAAGAATTATTCGCAGACGCAGGTCGCAGCTCATATGCAAGGCGCTTAATAAAGAAGCGCAAGTGATTGCACTCAAAGAAGAACGCAGTTTACAGCAAAAACGAACATGGCTCTACACGGCGGCGGCGCGGCGCGGCGATCAGTGATGCCAACGAACACGAGAAAACTAACAACGAACCGTTCGCGAACTAACCTCTACACCACAAAAATATAGCGAGCAATTTCGGCGAAATTGAAAAAGTCTCCAATCATCCTGACCATATTGTGAGCGAAAAATTACATTTGAGTTTTAAGCCTTCAATGTTTTTCTGTTTTTCTGTGATGTTTTAAAATTTGTTTCATTTTGGAAACTATACATATATGTTTTCACCTGTTTACGCTTAATTTTTGTTAGCTTATGTTTTCAAGTTTTAAAATATTTTGCAGGTAACATACAATTTCTTGAAGGTTTTTAAATTTATCTGATCTGAAAGCCCGATGTAAACAGATTACAATCCACCATTTGCAAAACCCCGGCTTAGGGTTAATATCACACGGTGCATGGAAATATTACCTTACCTTACCAGTCACCGCGATTCAAAATCCTAATAGGGTAACTTTCTCAATACTATAAATCTCTTGGAATGAAAAAGCCTTCACATTTAAGTTCTTTGAATTTAGACAAAAATTGAAAGACTTCTACATTCTTTTAGACCAAGAAGTCTTCGAGAATTATTATAAGCCGGAGTGGTTTTAAGGAACGTTCGTGCCCCGACCACCCGTCATTTGAAAAATACAAGGTTCATACCGCAACACAATAAAAAAGCAAAATAAGTGTTTTTAACTAATAAATTATTTAATCTCCATCACAACATCCTTTTGCACACATATAACAGCAGCCAAAACAAAACCAGCACGTGTCCGAACAGCACTGACCTGGGCAAGTTTTTGTTGAGGACCAGCATTTCTCACGACATCCTTTGCTGTGTTTGTGTTTTGCTTCGATTTTCTGTATTTCTTCAGATTCATTTGTTCCATTATTTGGCTTCGGTTCCGTTTGAACTATTTCTTGTTCCATATTCTATTTTTCTTAAATTAAAAATAAAAAACACTCTGACTTTATCTAAAAATAGATTTAGAACACATTTACGAAGTGCGTCGCTTTGGTTTCGATTTAAATTGCGATAAAATTAATAATGTATACAAAAGCATTCGTCAACATTATATCACAGAAGTTTTTTTTTTAGTGCCAACAGGTGTAATTATTTAAACGATGTATGTACGAGTATGTACATATATTTAAAAAAATTAAATTATTTTCATTGATTTTTTATTATTTTGTAAAATTTGTCAAATTATTATACCAAAAGTTTAAAACACACTGACCATGTTTTATCACACTTCTCGAAACCCACAGTACTCCCAGCCATGACATCATCACTTTTAAGAATTTTAGATAAAATAAACTCTGAATCATATTCATGCTCGGAATTTGATATTTATTCGTACCTCTTTGAGCTAGGCACATAATTATTTTAAATTTTATTAAAAAAAAAGTAAAATATGTAAAATATTAAGAATGAAAATTTTGTTATCAATTAAAAACCAGCATTAATAATAAAATATAACGGCAAGTCATTCATTTATCGCCATCAGCTCAGTTTTTTAAGATATCTTCAATATTTTTTGAAAATCATAAAAAATTAAATATTACAGGATTCGTGAAAAAATTCTAATTAGATATTGCTATGATAGCGAGGTTGAAAAAAAATCGGTCTGGCAATTCTGTATGCTAAGCTACAGCCATAATGGGTGGTTGTTTTTTCTGATGAATAGTGATTTTTGGGCCACTCGTCAACATTTGAAAATCAAAATTTAAGTTATGTATTAAAAAAACTGTCGTTAAGTTCAAATACTTATGCATTTTGTTATTGTCAAAACCTTGTCTAATTATGCACCTAAGTTCTTGACAAAATTTACTCAGGGGGTATTATCGTTGTTTATTTTGAGAATTCAGCTAGGTCCTGGGTAACTGCCTCTACTCTCTATAGCAGAATATAAGGGTGCATTAAAAAATGGCAGTTTTATAAACAAAAGACCATCTGAGGTAAAGCCATTAAAAAGTGTTGGGAACAGTACTGAACCTTGAGGGACTCCTCAAGAAACTGCCTTAGATGAAGAACAAATTATTGTAAGCCAAAGCACTGCATGTTGGGTTTTTTACCATTGCATACCAAAATAAAGGCAGCACTATATAAAACGCTAGTAGGACAGGCGGAGACAATCATCTATCATCTAAGTGAACCTGGAATTTGGTTGCTAATTGTATTAACAGCACTTAATCCAAAAACGCGCCCCTGTAACTTACCTTTATCCTGATTAAGCAAAAATATAAAAAAAAATGCAATACCAATGTCAATCAACAAATAAGAACAACATTAACTTTCCAAAGTGCTCCATTTACAAGACCTGTACACAAAAACATTTCCCTAAAAGGCTAAAATGCCCGACAGTTAAATTTGAAGAAAAAAAATTCTGTTTTCGTTTTTGTATTAACACCAGCTACTTTCTGCCACTGCTGCATCCTGTCGTCACGTTAGCTGCAGTCGTCTCGTCTGATTTAACTTTTAATTTAGATATTTATTACCAATCCAAAAATGGTAAGACGTCAAGCTGGGAAATATGTAACACAAAATAAAAACCCATGACAAGACGCTTCAACAGTAACAAAGATCTCTGATCTCTCTGAGGATTCTTTGTTTTTTTGTTTTTGAGATCCGAATAAAATCATTTTGCTCTGCCGACTGCGACTAAGCAAGCAGTAAGCATAAACTTTGTTGTATTTTTTAAATCCAATGCGCGTTTTAATTGAGTTGTAAATCAATCATTTTAATTACAAAAATTCGTTGCATCATTAAAGTTTGGGGAGAATATTATCAGACTCCTCTATTTCGCTCTGTTCGACTTGACGATGAATGCTCGACGAACACCGCCCCTGGCCGTGCAATAAAGTGCGGCAGTACCTCAGCAGCAGTACAGTCTGCAGTGGACGTGGTGTGTCCTTTCGTTTATTAGTGATTTGCGAAAACAACACAGCCAAATCGGCCATCTTTGAACTCATAATTTTCCACTACATTACTGACGGATGAGTGTTCGTTACCGTTACTGTGGTACCTTTGCCATTAGCAGCCATGTGCTTTGGCAGTGAGATATCTTTGGGACTTTTGCTAGCACTGTCTAGTGAAAGGTTAGCTTAATGGTTACGGTCATGTTGCGTTGTGGTGGTTTTAATTTCCCACGAGTAATGCACCAGCAGCACGTCGCGTCGCGTCGTCGTCGCAGCTGTAAAGAGTAGTGTGCTTTATCGCTGCTGAATTAGATACGCCAGCCAACAAGACAAAATTGCATAACCTACGGCGCGCACTTCGAAGCCAGGGTGTTACTTTTAATTAGGTGGTTTTTGTTTTCAGCGAAATAATGCCATTTTAATTAATTTTTATTTTTGGGCATTATCATCACTGTTATATCGATAAAAATTACATGCTACTCAAAACGGGTTTAGTAAGCTTCGAATTAATTTGAATCGATAGAGGTCAAAGCAGCTCCAAATTAAAAATGAAGCAAACTAACAAAAACAAATTATATTTTGGCTGATGTAACTTCTCAGACAAATTCAAAAATTTAATGGACTAATAACGATTTTAAGGTTGATTAAAAAAATTTAAGCTAGGTCCAGAAAAGTGAACTATGGGTATTGAATATCCGGTCGAGGAAAACGTTAGGGAAAGTTTTTTTTATGTTTTAGACAGCAACAATAATGAGGCAGATATCGGACCCAAAACAAAAAACCTCAAACTTAGGAATTTTCCGTTGCATGCACAATAAAACCTATACCGTGTTGTGCAAAATTACATCAAGATCCTACGATTTCAGAAAGTAGGTAGGTACCTACTCCATAAAATTGAAGATCTGTCAGAGAGTGATAAGTGAGTAAGTGAGTCAGTTACGAGTTTTTGTGATTTTTGAAGCTTAATATCTCAGGAACCACTAATGCTAAAAAGTTCATACTTGGTAAAGTGCCTGTTCTTGAGTCTGTTTCCGACTTAGGTGGTACTGAATTTAGAGGGGTGTCGAAAATGGCTTGAGTTTGTTTCTGTAAAAAGTATGTAGTAACAGAACTTGGCTAAACACTACCATGTCCTTTAATCTAAATTTCCCTCTAGGACATTATAACATTGCTCTGTACCAAATTATATTCCAATCGGTCTATCCTTTATTTTGAGTCTATTTCATTCAAATGCCTAGGTTTGGACATAATCACAGCAAAGATCGAGAAAACCGTATGAAAATTATCTCTGTAGTCGGCCTGCAAGGACCATGATCATAAAAATTTACAATTTTACTAATTTTATATCGTTGTATTTGACCAACAATAAATGTCAGGCAATCAAGGGAAACAAATATTATGTTGAATTGACAGTTAACAATTTTTATGAAACATGTTCAACCTCTTCTATATACTGCTGGGGGAAACTTTGATATAATGTCATCTTATTCGTTTTTTTTTTTGTTTTGAAAATCTGATTTTTGAAATCAAATTTTTTTCCATTTTGTTTTTAATTACCAAAAAAGTTTGACCAACTTTAGAATTTTGCATTATTTTTACAAAACTTTCTGGCTTATTGCTTGCACTAAGACCGGTTTTCCTCATCGATTTTGTAACATTATTAACTATTTCTCTAATCTTGAACTCTTTACTTATTGTTGTCACGCGTTCGTTTTTTGTGTAATATTTGGTGTTTTAATCAAAGATTTTTATGTAATGAAGAAGTAAGTGGAATATTCGTCATTACCGATGAAACTAGTGACCGTTTTACTTGAAGAATTATCAGCTTCTGACTCGGCTCTCTCCTTCACTTAAACTGTCACATAGGTTTCATTGCAACAAATGGGCCTTAATTTCATAGTGGTTACATATAAAATAAATTCCTTTTAATTCCATTTAAAGCACCTACCTACCTACTTCACACCACATTCATAGCTCGCTCTAGATAAGGAAGCATATACAAAAGTGAAGATGCAATTTGTCTCAACTATCCCGTTTTCCTTCAACGGCTTATTGTACTGCCCCATGGCAACACACAATTTAACCAACCAAAGCGAGATGCTTTTCCATTATAAATAATTCATAATTTCCCTTAAGGCCCAATGTACAATTCTACAAAGTAACCGCATCAAGTCAGCACAGCAACAATGACCATTTCACTTCTTTTCCACGATTTGCTGGCCGCCTTGAAATAGCAGCATTTTATGTAACATTCACATGGAGAAATGTGTGTGCCCCCGTCACGGATTATTAAAATTGGCGCGGCTGCAATGTTATTGTTCAGTGACAAACAACAATAGTGTGGCCCCACAGTGGTGCATGAACTCCTTGGAGTTGAATGTGAGCTTATAGCTTATGGGCTGCACATCCTCAGAACTAAAATTCCTGATGCAAAAGGAACATCACTGCTTCAGCATCAGCATTGGGTATAGGTATAAAAATGTAAATGGCTAACAGAGATTAACGTGTGGGTCGCGCACTACAATCGATAGTTAACTTTTGCTTACACAGACTCTGACTCTAACTCGCTGGCTGATGGTCTAGAGTCTAGGATGGACCTTCTTTTCTAGTCCGTTGTTGCATCAGCATCATGTCCAGTTATGGAAGAAGTGCTCATGTGTATTATAGTTGTCCTGCTGCTGGGATGACCCTGGGCCATACGATCCTACACTATGCTTCATTGCGCTTCGACGAACAAGAGAGTGCACAGCACATATACCTCGAAACAGTTATGGTTTCTGGGATCATAACTGAAAGTAACGGAATTTGAATGTAAGTAGGTTCTTGTTTTTTTTTTTTTTGAGAGAGGGAAATAGACTTTTTGGAACTGTTCTTCGCAGATGATGCAATTATGGTTTTTAGTTCGCTTATGGGTGGATATAGATACTATATTGAAATAGGATAATCAAGTCACAGGGTCATATTGTGTGGGGTAAAGTCGTCATAAAAGAACCTTTCCTTATTGGGCTACTTGAACTTTTTGCTCATAAATAAACATATGAGGTTAGGAAATTTAAAAAAATTAGTGTTGAACATTAATAAGGAAGTCTGTAGAATTTATCGATAGTTATATGATGAAATTTTGTTGTTGTTAAAATGCAAAACAGCACATTTCAAAGGAACATCATATCTTTGAAATTTTGTTAAGTTTATCATAAAGGACAGAAATCAATTTTAATGAGGTTTTTTTATTGGTGATTTTGTTAGACGCATCATATGGTGAATTTAACTATAAGAACATAGGTACTTCACTTTATATTAAGGGATAAATTTTTAGTACTTATTTAGTACAAATTTACTATAGAAGATATTACAATGCAGTAGCGATAATCACTATCTTTAAAAAGCCACTAAAAGCTTGAATTATTTTTTGTATTTACGGCGAGTTTTAGTGGGCTGTCCACCGAGTCTCGGACAAGACTGTAATTTTGGCGCCGAGACTTCCTGAGAATCTCGGAGGGGTTTCGAAGTGGGAAAAAAACTATTCAAATTTGAGTTTTCAAAAACATTAAATTGAATATTTTCAATTTAAATGTTAGAAGGCTTCTAGAATAATTTTGTAGTTCTCATTTATTTTCGAAAAAAAAGACAAATTAAGAGAAATACTGAGTTTGTTTTAGGATAACACCGATGGAGACCTAGTCTTAAAGCCCAAAGCGGAACTTATTTGTCTCAATTTCGAGGAGACAAGACTTCAAGAGTCTGGTTGCAGGCTCGTTTCGTGGCTATAGCCAGAATAAAATCGTCTAATAAGAAATATAGCAAAATACAATGCAAACAATGATGAAGAATCTCCCTCTCAAGAACCTAACTAACCCCAAAAAAAAATTAAAAGTTTCAAAAATCTAAGAAAGAGCCTGAATTTTTTAAACAGTAACTTGAATTATAAACAGGGTGATTTGCATAAGGTGTGACAAAAGGCTAGGGCGTGTAGATAAAAAAAAATTATGAGAGGGGGTTTCCCCCCGTTTCAAAAAAATATTTACTTAAAACAGAATAAAAAATAACGGTATTTACAAAGCCATGCAATCGCATTTAAGGACTATTTCGATTCAAAATTTAACTATACCTCTTTTTTGTATAACTACAATTTATTTATATGACTTGTACTTTCAGAGTTAAACCGCCAAAAAGTATACTTGAAATTTTATTAAAATATATTTAAAAGTATACTTTTAGGAGCAGTAAATCTGAAAATAAAGTCTTGTACGATTAGTTTTTCAAAACAATACTTATACTACTTTATTTTTAAACTTAAAGTTCATACATCTTTTCATTTCAATTATAAAATTTGAGATGGTTTTTTTTTCAAAAAAAATCCTCTGAAAACTGGCCTAAGTTCGTTGAATCGACATTTTCTGAATATTGAGTTGGATATTGTTGGCATGATTAGAAGAAAGAATTAAGTCTTGTCTGTTGCCTGAATTATCTTATTTCCGTTACAACGTTCCGTTTTTAATAATACTGTTAATATGTTTTAAAAGAGAAATGATTTGGATAATACAAAAAAATATACATATATCAAATAAATTATACAAATCTTCAAAATTTCCGCAGAATTTGAAAAACAGAATATGGACCCTAGAATTATGAAAACCTAATTCTGGTATAATGCAGAACTTTGTACGGCCGCATACATTTATGTATGAAAAACATAGAATTTCGACTTGCAGAATTTATTTTTGAAAAATCAATTTTTTTAAAACGGGTGAATATTTTTTAAATATTACGAAATCGCATACCTACCATTTTTTTGTTACTTTATTTTTGTTTATTTTTTAAGTACATACTATTTAAAAAATTGTGGGTTGGGGTCGAAATTCTGTATGTGCCAAAATCCTGTATTCAAAATCCTGTATGCCAAAATACTGTATGTCAAAATCCTGTATGTGCAAAATACTGTATGAGCAAAATACTGTATGTCAAAATCCTGTATTGCAAAATCCTGGTTGGTCAAAATACTGTATTTCAAAATACTGTAAGTCAAAATACTGTAAAAAATAATAAAATATCAAATATCAAATAATAAAATATCAAACTTAAAAAAAAGCAAGCTTATTGTTGATAAATATATGTAGGTAGGTACCTAATTAGGAGCTAAGAGAAAAAGGGAGAAAACAAAATTCAACACTTATTTACTTCTTTTTCGTTCACTTCATTTTCCCTCTAAAATTATTTCTTGAGTTCTCTCAATTAGTAATTGTTTGCTTACTCTTTCTTACTTTTTCTTTTCAATTTCTCTTCTTCTCTTTTTTTGTGAAAACATAATTTGATTTCATGAATGAATTATACCAACTTACTTGTCATACATTTGAATGCACATTATTTTAGCCGCGCAAATAAGAAATGTGTCATAATAATATAAACCGATTTTTATCTTTAAACGTGATTTGCGGCTAAGCTAAGCGTCCTAAGCCCCCTAAAGTTTAAATCTTCAAAAGTGATTTTGGCTGAAATATGCATTATGACATACCCTTATGAACCTATTTGTAGGATTATTTTTTTATTTGTTAATTTTCAAAGGAATTATTTACTTTCTAACTGTTATAAATTATATTTGAATAATGTCAATAAACAAAACACAATTAATATTCAAAACATAGTATTATGCGTATTTTTAACGGAAATTTCTTTAAAAAAAAAATACAGTATGAAAATACAGTATTTTTCCGTACAGGATTTTACAAAACAGGATTTTGCAAGTCAGTATTTTGCTCATACGGTATTTTGACGTACAGGATTTTGTGTTTACAGTATAATGACAAACAGGATTATGATCTTACAGTATTTTGACCAAACAGTATTTTGTCATACAGTATTTTGACATACAGGATTATGACCCGCTCCCAAAAATTGTACCTAGTTTTTTCTTTAAAATGTTAAAATTTTTAAAATTTAAATTTTAATGATTTTATTTTTTTTTCCGTCATAATATGAAAATAAAATGCTTGGAAATGAACATGTATTAAATTCTAAAACTTTTTAGTATAAAAAACTCATCCATGCTGAACTCTATAAATTCAAAATCTTTTTGCACTTTTATTAGATATTGATCCTTTTAATATCCATTCCATGGTTTATTTTTCATTAATATAAAAAGTTTATGATGTGTCCACAATTCGTTCCAGTTTTCAACTAAATAACCACTAAACTTACAAAATTATAATAACAAATTTTTCTAATCCCAAATGCATTTTTGTATAAAATTATTATTAGTAAACCTAATTTATTCAATTATCAAGACTAAGATATCTAATAACTAAATTATTTAAAAAAAAAAACAAGCCGCGATACCTTAGACATTAGGTATATATGTAGCTATCCTGCTGTGCTAAACTACGACATTAATTCAATTGAAAAAAAAATGTCTACTACAACTAACAAATAGTATCGAATGAATTGCATTAATGACTCAATAATTTTAGATTGTAAGGAAATGCTCTTAAAACCATGTTATAAGCTCAACAAACGAGTTGCGAAGAAATATACCTAATTTAACACTCTTTAACATACATACATGCCACATATTGCCATTTATGGAATCTCTCTGAATAACACATAAGCTCAACTTAAATTCATTCATTATTATCAGTAAATTGATCAAAAAAATAGTAGGACGATAAAAAACAAGATTATAAAAAAATTGATATATATGTATAGACTTCTTTGGTTATAATTTATAAGAAATACTGCTGCTGCAACAAAAAATTAGAAATTGAAAAAAAAGATACATATTTGACGTCAGAAAAAAATGAGTAGAGAAAAAAGATAGGCAGGAATAATTTATGACTCACTGACGCAAACAAAGCTTTTCTTGTAATCAAGACTTCGACTTTAAATATTATTTAAAAAATCGGATTGATTTGAATTTTTGAATTTTAATATCTCTGCAGCTTCTTTTTTTTAGCTTTTTCTCAATAACAACCAAAATATAAGACAATTCTAAATGCTTCCAAAATCATCTCTCTTGAGAATAAAACTATATCCTTTCTTTAATAGCCCTTAAAATACCATCCACAAACCGAAGTCTCTTAACTGCAACTCAACAACAAAACTTCGAAATCGAGAAAAAAAAACTCCTTATACAAAACTACTTACTGTCATCAATAAATATTAGAGGTTCCGTTTCGTTGAGTCTTCTTTATGACCCTATCAGCTTATAAAATTCAATGAAATTCGCACCTCGCCCAACTAAGGCACAACCCAACAACCATCCAATGGAATACCTTATAATGGAGGGAGGACCTTTTCTCTGTCGAAGTTACAAAATTGCCTGAGCATATTATTCTGCATTAACTCAATGTGTGGTTATTAAGTTTTATGGAGCCACCTGCCTTTCAACATTTTTCTGACACTTTTAGCCAAACCGCGCGAACACTTAAATGGGCAAAGGGGTTTCTTCATAAAGTGTCTGAAGAATTTGTGACTTAAGGACCACTCGAGCAATAAATGGGTAAAAGAAGTGTTGGGTATAAGTGTCCAATGGTGGTTGGGTCAGTTAATTTGCATTTTTACGATGACAAATTTATTTGCACGCTAGGTAGCTGTTTGTTGATCAATTACCATTTATTTTTTTCAGATTTTTTTTTTGAATTCTTGGATTTTTATTTTTTTTTGTTGAAGAAAATATCTTTTTGCCGATAATATTTTTTGATCTTTCATTAAATCCTAGATCAAAGCATTAAATGGGAAACTATTACAATTTTAACGGATTTAGGGGTTGAAAATGTACCATTTACAGAACACTGGTAGATTTTTTTTCAGTTCTCTGAGCTCCGAAATATGTACTACATTATATCATATTTCTGAACACGCCCGTCACAATAACGGTTCGACCAAATAATTTTGGTTTGGCAAGAAAATCCTTGGATATTTTTAATTTGCATATTTTGAAGGTTACAATAGAATTGTATTTTAATACTTAAAAAATTGCATGGTGCTAAGTGAAAAAATGAAAAAAAAAATTTTAGGAAAACAAAATTTTGAGAAAAAGAATTAATTAAGTTAAAAAATGCCGACAAAAAAAATTCAGTCGAAAAAAAATTGTCGGAACAACCAAACGGAAATTGAATTGAATGGAATAGGTGGTCTTTCCAGTAAAGAAAATTATTCGAAAATATGGTTTTTCAAAAATATGAAATAGGATATTTCAATTTAGTCCTCTAGACTCAAATTGTTATTTCGATCATTTCTTTCCCTGAAGAAATATCAAAAATAGTTATATTGCATATCGAAATTAAAACATTTTCTTAAATCTTATATTTTGAAAGCAGTTTGGTATCTTTTTTCAATTCTATATTTTATTGAATGCTAGATCATTTAGCATACCTACTACTATTATTGTTAATAAAAATTAAATTAAATGATAATCCCCTGATCAATTGTTTTAAAATTCAAATAAACAAGTTCTCTTTTAAGCAAACCATAATCATCAATGCATTCAAAATTATTATAACTAGATTTTTTTAAAGATGAACACATTAAAAATAGTTTTACATTGCACAACAACAGCTGAGCCACATTATGCATTAAAATGTTTATTCAGAAACAATTATGTAGGTAATTAAAAAAATTGAAAACAAATAAACAATATTTGAATCTTGAATACTAAAGCTACATTTAATGTTTCTATTAACTTGTTTAGTGTATGCTGTGCAACTTTTAATGGTCAATTTTGTACAAAGTAAGTAAACATTAACACTACATAGTACCTGTTTTTTCTCAATGAATTAAAAACAAACATCACTTTAAAAGTTAAAATTAATATTGTTTATGCCTAGCGGTAATCAATTTAACAGGTTACTTCATTAGCACCTTGAGTTTTATGGGAAAAAGTGTCTTAATGGTAAAAATAAGATATGATGACTTGATATTGAACATTTTTTTTTTCATAAAAATTATCTGATGATTACTTAAGAATGAATAAAACATCAATAAAGAAATTTTCTGTGCTAGCGTAGTTATTAATTATAGTTTTTTTTTATGAAAATTTTGGGGTCGTTTTGGGGTTGCTAGATTCAAATCTGGTATTTGCAAATAAAAATTGTGATGCAACATGTGAAAAATTCAAAACTATTCTTAAAACAATGATTTTGTCTAAAATTTTTTTGCTTGCAACTGATACAATATCACTTTTTTCTTAATTAAGTATAATAGGTACATAGATTGCGAGTTACAATGAATAATCTTCGTCAGGAGTTCGTGCCGTTGAGCAGTTGGGATATTTGTTTGAAACTTTGACAGGTGTCAAACAGGGGAACAATTTCAGACTGAAGCTTTAACAGGTCAAGGGTATAGTAGATAGTATGAAGACAGTTCGCACCATACCAACCCAGTTCATACCGATGGATAATTCATACGACAGTTCATACCAAAATGCAAAAACAAAATTTTAATGTAAATGATTTGCTTGGACACACTATAGGATTTATGGGAAGTGCAGGGTTTGGTGTATTTTGCATTTGGCGTATGTGCGAGGTTAAGAAGTGTAGAAAAGCATAGGAACGCATCAGAATTTTCCTTTTGGTATGAACTGTCCCTGGGTGTGAAGTGTTCCTCGGTATGAACTGTCTTGGTATGAAGTGCGATGACACGCTATCTGAGTACTTCTAAATTAATATAATTGTATTTTATGTCTTATCGGGCTTAAAGGATACTTTTAAAGATTGCATTACATGATTAGAAAAAAGTTAAATCTTAAACTAATAGTAATTACAACCAAATTGTATCTTCTTACAATTTTCATGCAATCACTTTTTGGTAAGAAAGTCTGTATAACAGTCCTAAGTAAAGACAATAAAAAAAAGCCTTTATCAAAGCAAGGTTGGGTATTAAAACTACAAAAAAATCAGCTCTAATGCTAATAAATACTAAAAGGTAATTGTTCCGTCAGCGGCTCTACACTTAAAATAAAAAAAAAAAAAACAACCTTACCAAATACAAGAAAATAACCTTAACTTAACAATTCAATCAACATTTATCACTCAACTCTCCAATGAGCTGCTGGTTTCCGCTTTGTGTCATTTGTACAAATCTCTAATCTCTGACAGTCAATGTCTAATTATTTCCAATTAGTTCAGTTTATCTCCGAGCCTTAAGTAATCCACTTGGATTGTATTTTAACAACAAAGTACACACACCTTTGTTATGTTTCTTTCATTTTTATGCATGCCTTTGAAAAAAAGAAATACCATTCTTTTGCTCCCCTTGAAAGTCATACTTTAGCTGCCATTGTATGAATATAGTGTTCTTCAAAATAATGCGTGGGATGTTATTAGCCGTGCCCAAAGGAGTGCGAGGGAATGCCACAAATTATGATCTTATTGTTATTTGCGACTCAATGCTGGCAACTTAATGACAAAAGGCATAAACTTTTATGACGTTTTATGTAAGAATAGCTGTAATTGCATGTTATATCTTTAATTGACTTTTTAACAGAGTCTAAGAGTGATTTTAAAATGTTGTGCAAATAGTAATGAAGGTGTTTTGAATTTCGTTGATTTTAGTTACTAAATAAAAGGTGTTTTTTTAAGGTGTCTATAGAACCTTAAGTTGGCAACACTTTTTTAACTGGCGGCCATTTTAACAGCTGTTAAGTGATTTGTGTTGAGTCTGGTTCGGCATTTCAAGAGAATTAAACTGACACCTGAACGACGCTTCCCAATTGTTTAAATTCATCCCGATCCCGATTTTCATTAGAGAATTTTGTTTTACGATGAAGCTCATTCTTTGTTGACTGGCCACGTCAATCAACAAAAATGCCGTACTTGAAGTGAAGATAATACAACTAAGTTGGTAACACTTCTTTGACTGGCGGCCAGTTGACAGCTGTTAAGTGATTTGTGTTTGTAGTTTGTTTCCTCAAGTGTATGCTGAGGCACCTTTACATCTAAAAAACTGACTTTTTGTTGCACTTTATGGGCTGGTGGAATCATTAGTCCGTACTTCCTTAAAACCGTTGTTTGCGAGAACGTTACAGTCAATGAGACCGCTTCTGTAGAGCCATAACTGCTGAAACGTTTGTTAACCGCATAGTATCACGCTTCGGACCCGTGAATTGGCCTCCAAGGTAGTGCGTGTAAAAAATCGATCGACCACTTGATTGACCACCGCCAGATTATATTACATCAGAGCCAGTTGTTGCGGTCATATGCCAGAAATCATATTTAAATTATAATGCCAAAACATTACCTTTCGAATAAAGTCAATTTCATGTCAATTTTAAAGTTCTATACCTCTAAAATAAAAACATCCTTTACAATTATGGACACAATAGTACATAATATTGAAACGTTAAAAAATTGAAATAAAAATTGAAGCCCTCTATTCCAAAATTAATTAAAATATTTTACAGCATTTAAAACTACGTTTCATTATTATACAACAGATCTTCCTTCCCTATGCCACTAAATTATAAAATTGAATAAATTGTGATAACGGATTGGAATAAGTTAAGTCTAAGTGTTTATTCATAAGCTTACATGAAATAAAAAATAATTTTATTATAAAATTAAAATATTTAAAAACCACTTAACCTAATGGATTATTTTACTGCAGACCAGAACATACCGCATAATGTAAATGTGTTGATTTTATTTTCATTTTATTAAGATAACATTTTGTATACAAAATTTTAAAATCTTGTCGTTAATATTAAAAAGGCTTTCGGTTCTCATAATTAACACAAAGATAAATGCCATGCTAATCAATTTGTAACCAATAACGTCCATAAATAAGAGATTAGGTGGATAAGTAGCTGGGTAGGTATGGGCTAAGCTATATAGATAAGGATTAATTGGGAAAATGTTAATTATGTTGTTCAAAATGTTCGTATGGTCTAAGACTTGATTAAACAAAGAACCTAAAAAGAGAGTAACTTTGAATGATAAAATTCAAACTGTCAACATTGTGTTTTGGCATAAAATCGACATTCTTTTGAATCGTCGCGTCGTTTTCTTATGGCTAAATCAGATGTGCAGCACAACTGCACGCATCGCTACATGGAGCTCTACATCCAAAGCACACGTGTGGGATAAGACAGGGCTGTATACTTGCACCAATATTTATTTATTTATTTATTTATTTATTTATTTATTTATTCTTCCATCAATTAGAGTTTACAGTAACTCTTACAGACTAGTGATAATATACAAAATGTTTCTTAAACTATATGTATGTGTTAATTAATTAACTAAAAAGAATAAGTTAAGCATATTTTTAAATGTATCTCTACTTAAATGAAAATTAAAGTCAATGCAATCTGATATTAAGTTAATTTCTCTGACACAGCGAGATATTGGTTCGTTAAACGCATAATTTACTCTATGAGTTGTCTCATGGAATAAATAACGATTCCTAAGTACTCGAGTTGGAGCATGTAAATCGATAAGGGACAGTAAAAAAGGACATTTAATATGATATGATAATATATCTTTAACGAACATTATGGAAAACATTTTTCGCCGGTTTTCTAAAGTCTGAATGCCAATGAGTTGACGTCGAATATTATAAGTTGGCCTTACATCCAGGTTCAATCTAAGTTTGTAGATGGCTATTCTTGTAAATTTTTTTTGAATGTTTTCAATTCTAACAGAATAAGTTTTATAAAACGGATTCCATACTACACAGCAGTACTCAAGAACTGATCTAACATAAGCAATGTAAAGCGTTTTTAAGGTATAAGGGTCACTCAAACCTTTAGAGTTGCGGACAACAAATCCAAGCATGGAGTTAGCTTTATTGACCATAAAATCTATATGATTAGTAAAGTTGAACTTAGAGTCAAAAATTACTCCAAGATCTTTTTTTGTTAAGACTCTTTCGAGGACTTTGTCTTCAATATGATAATCATATAAGAAAGGAGACGAACGACGGGAAAATGAAAAACATTGACATTTTGAGATGTTAAGGTTTAGTTGGTTAATTTTACACCATACTGATAAGCTTTGAATATCTTCTTGTAGGAGCATACAGTCAGTCGGATCTTTAATGCATCTCAGAAATTTGAGATCATCAGCAAACATCAGAGAAAAGGAATTTAAGAGAGCATCAGGTAGATCATTTATAAATATAAGAAATAAAATTGGTCCAAGATGGCTTCCTTGGGGAACACCAGAGGAAACAACTATAGGATTTGAAACGATCGAGTCTATATGGACATACTGTATGCGTCCTGTGAGATAGGAACGCAACCAATTTAGCAAGTTAGAATGGATACCGAGTTTTTCAAGTTTCTGAACTAAAATGTTGTGGTGAACTCTGTCAAATGATTTGGCGAAATCCGTATATATAACATCGACTTGATATCCTTTTTCAAGTTTATTTAAAACAAAATTAGAGAAAATTGTAAGATTTGTTGTAGTAGATTTCCCTGATATAAAGCCGTGTTGAAACGGGGATATGGTCTCTTTTAATAAAAACGAAAGCTTATCGCAAACTAATTTTTCAAAAAGTTTTGGTATAACAGATAACTTGCAAATCGGACGATAATTGGATATGTCCTGTTTTGGACCACTCTTATGAATCGGTGTTATAAAAGATGTTTTCCATTCGGAAAGAAATTCACCTTTCTCAAGTGACCTGTTGAAAATAAAACATAATATTCTGGAAAGAGAAGGTGCACAATTCCTTAAAACAATAGGAGGAATTTCATCTGGACCAGCTTTTTTATCATCGCTCATGCTGGATAAACCTTTTTCAACCTCTGTTATATTGAAACATAATTGCCCAATGTTAACCATATTGTTGGATGGTGCTAATGAGTTAACATTAATGTTTGCTGGAACTAAATAATTGGATTTGAAAAATTTTGCAAAATTATTACAGATGTTAGGTAGGTCAGTGTATGTACATCCCAAATACTCCATACACTTAGGAATTCCATTATTGTTCTTTTTATTTTTTATAAAAGTCCAAAAATACTTACTATTAGTTTTTAATTTAGATTCCATTGAACAAATATAGTTTTTGTACAGAAATTTATTTAACATGTTGAAACTCTTTTCAAGGACAATGTATTCAACTTTCAAATTGGCATCAGACGAAGAAACCCGCAACAATTTATAAACTTTGTTCTTTTTATTTTTCAAATTTATGAGTCTTTTGTTATACCAGGGTGGTTTTGAGTTATTTTCAATTTGAGTTTTAGGAACAAAAATGTCAATCGCTTCTTTAAGAGTACTTAGAAAGTCGTTGTAAAAATAAGATAAATCAAAGTTATTTTTAAAATCATTGGGCAAAATTAAACGATCCATATAATTCGCTATGCCAATAAAATTAGCTTTTGCAAAGTTAAATTTAAATGAATTTGTAGATATATGTTTAAAGAAATTAAGTATTTTGAAATGAAAAGTTAAAGCAATATGATGTATAGAATTAGAAAAAATTGGAAAAAGAGATTCAGTTACTGACATTCCCAAATCTTTGTCCACAAATACTAGGTCAAGTGTCCTATCTAAACTATTTTTACAATTATTAATCTGAATTAAATCATATGCTGCAAAGGAATCTACAACTTCTGATACATATTCATTAGAAACATTAAATGGAAAGAGTTGTAATTCATCAGAATCAAAAATCCAATTTACGTTTGGTAGATTAAAATCACCTACTATAATAACATGTTGATTATCATTAAGATTTGATAAATAATAATTGCAATTCCTAATATGTTCTTTATACAAATCAAGTGGACTTCTTGGTGGAATATAGCTGACCATAATATAAATATCTTTATTACAAATTAATGAAAGTTTAATAATAATCTGATCAATGTCAAGCGATGAATTTGATGATGAGGGAAGATTCAATTGAGTGGTAGCGTAAATAGACCGAACCGCAAGTAAAACACCTCCGCCCCTGTCTAAACCAGTTGAACGAGAGCATCTGTCTTTTCGGTATACAGAGTAATGTTTATAGTCAAACATCTCTGCATTATAATGCTTTGCTGTTAACCAAGTTTCAGTGAGCGCAAAGAAATCAAATTGAAGGGAAGAAGATGATAAGAGAAGTTGTTGGATTTTCGTACGCATACCCCCAACGTTCTGATAATATCCATGAAAAACGTGTGTATCTGTTAAGGGAGCCAGATGAGAGTTACCAATGAGTTGCGATGAAGATGTTGATTGGGAGGTATGAGAGCCATTAACGAAGAGCGGTGAAGAAGAAGGAACATGTTGACAAGACAATGTGGCGGCATTATGTGCAGAGCCGTTGGCGCAGAGCAGTGACGATGATGATGATGAAGTATAGTTCTCGATGAGTGACGGTGGGATTGCAGAATTAGAATGAGAGCAATTGACGATTAGCGGTGCGGAAGAAGAAGAGAGTTGACAAGAAGGTGTAGAGGCATCACGATATGAGCTGTTGTTACATAGCAGTGATGATATTGAAGGAGAAATTTTATATGAACTGATGGAGAGCGGTGATGGTGGAGTTGATGATATTAAGGTTGTTGCTGTACAGGTGGAGGCGGGGGTGGTATTACCGCCATTGTTACTCTTGTGTTCCGTGAAAAAAAATCTTTTACATGAACATGTTGTGGCCACACTGATGCATCCAAGATTTTTGTTAGGTTGTCAACCGGAACACTTAATTTAAATGTTACAAAGCTTAAATCGGATACTTCAGCATCTTTTTTTATGAGCATGTAACATTTAAATAGCTCAGAAGAAATATTAGTT
Organism: Syrphus vitripennis; assembly: GCA_958431115.1. Lineage (NCBI taxonomy): Eukaryota > Metazoa > Arthropoda > Insecta > Diptera > Syrphidae > Syrphus > Syrphus vitripennis. The sequence goes on along the minus strand of OY288108.1, from coordinate 11,649,068 downwards.
TTTTCAGATATGTATTTGATTATATCCTCGGAAGTTGTTGTGTTAGAGAATCGTGAAATGTGAAGCCATTTAGTTTTTGGTATGGAAGTAAGAGAGGAGGAGGAATCGGTGCCGATTATATTTACTCCTCTCTTAGGTTTTGCAGTATTGTGGTTATTAAGATTTTGCACTGGAACACTGTTTGGGTTATTTAGGTTATGATTATTTTCATTATAATTATTAGCTAAATATATTGCTGACTCCTTGTTAAAGGGTATTGGCACTACTTGTTGCTGATTCAAGGGGTTATTTAAATTTAAGTCATTCAAAAGGGCTTCATTATTGTCAATTATTGCAATATTATTCACATTTATTGGATCTCTTAAGGAGGATGATGCCTGATTTTTGGCTGTTTTCCGAGGTGGCGAGATTGATTGATGAGAATTAATAAATGAAGAGAAATCTTTTTTCAGATCTCTTGTTACTTTTGGCGATTAGAGATGTTCTGCACGCAGCTTTGTTGAATGGAAAGGTAAGAATTCAGTGAACACTGCAATCGTAATTCAAACACCTTGACAACGCCGCCGACGACCGACGTATGCTTGCTCTCTCAAAGGATCATGGATCTCCATCAAATGACATCAAGGCCGCAGAGAGCTGCTGAAATCGTCGGTCTAAAGATCAATACGGCAAAAAGTAAAAGGAAATTGGAAATTCCTCATCAGTTCAAGCAGAGATGGTTGAAAAGTTTAAATATGTCTCTACTGACTGCGGTAGTAGGTTTTAGCAGCCGAAAAAAAAAAAGGTTGCGTTCGTTATGCTGCCCCAAATACAGAGAAACAACTCTATAAGCATAAAGACCAAGCTACGACTGTTTCATTTCACTGCTAAATCCGTACTTCTTTACAGATGCAGCACTTGGTTGGTTACAACCGCTCTAGAATGATCAACTTCATACGCTTGGAAAAGGCCGATCTAAAAGCACTTGGCGAAGAACTGGGGAAAAGTAGAAGAAAGGTGAAATGTATCTCAAGGAACCTTACATGATAGCGCGTAAGGGAGGCCTTGTGTCCCTCAAAAATTTTTTAGGCCAATCCAGGTTTCTTGCATCGAAGTTTTAAGGTCAAGTTTTGAAACCCGAGAAATTAATCACTGCTAATATTACGAAGATAGAACTGCGAACACACGTCTTTTTTGTAGAAAAATTAGGAACAGGAATTTGATTTAGAGGCTGCCTACTACTGATTTATTCAAATTTTATTTTTTTAACAAACCGGTTTGTGATTATTTTCTTTACTTTCCTTACTCTTAATCTTTGTTAGCCTTGGTCTAAAAATATGTTCATGTCTCAATATCAGCCGCTTAGGAGTTAGTTTTATCTCACTCAGTCTGAATGGTCCGACCTAATCATCGATAATCTGCGTTCCCTTCTAAGTGTTCGAAACTAAAGAACTTTATAAAATAATTGCGAGGCGTTCCTTAACGTGGATATGCGTAGCACGAATTTTGTACAGATCAAAAAGAAATGGGTCAATATTCCCTACCTCTTGGCCGATATCTGGTTTTCAAGTTTTTTTCTCTCTGCTTCCATTGCCCATTGCTAACAAAGTAACAATAATTCAGCCGTCATAAACACTTCTTATGCTCAGTCTCTGATCTTTTTTGAAAAATCATCGCCAATTTTGCATTTCACAACACAAACTGCCAATTTGTCATTTTAATAGTTCCTTCTTCATTGAGCACATTTGGCATTCAGTTGCTCGTCGCTATAACTGTCAAGACTTTTATTATTAGGGAAGGATCCCGCCATAAAAAAAAGCACACACATGGTGGTGTATTTTGCAAGTATGGAGCTGTGCTAATGAATGTTTCTTGATTGCGCCCATTTCGTATACCCAAACCCAATGGATTCGTGCATTTCTGGAAATCATCAATTACCCAGGCGGCTGATGCCATGGCTGTGCGATTCCGCCGCCGCATGTAATGGCTCACGATTAGGTGCTATTCGAGTTAGCAGCATTCGCAGCCGCAGCACACAGAATATAACCGTGCGCAAAGTACAGCTATTGACTCGGTTGTTGCTCCTAAGCTGCTGTGCTGCTTCTGCTGCTGATGTTGTGTGAGCCACTTTGGAGTTAGCCTTCCAAGTGAAAGGAAGCTTTATCTCCCAGGGCAGCAGGTAAACGAGGAGTTCCTGTGCGAAGAAGAGACGAGACGAGTCAAGACGACCCAAAGTCCCAAGTCATGCCACAATCCATCCAATCAACTAACGAGTGATGCACCACTGATGGCTACCTGCAGTGAGGTGTCTATTCAATTAGATGCCATTCTGGCTCTGTAATTATGACTCGGTGCATATTTTGCGATTTTCTTTGGGATGCGATGCGAAAGCAAATTAAGTTTCAGATTCAGAAGACTGAAGAGTTGGAAATAATTTGTCAAGATTGGTGCGGTCGGTGTATCGGTTGAAGCTCTGCGTCTGCGTCAATATACTGAAGTTGAAGAGAAGTTGAACAAAAACAAACGCTAATTGCCTGCATTTCCTTTTTGATGATGATACATAAAGCAAGAGACGGGTTCTTATAGTACACTGCGACGATTATGACGGAGGTGATGCTGATGTCAAGTCAAGTCAAATCTCTGTGGGTATAATGACGAAATGCCATTATCTATACATAGTGTGGTATAGATGAATGTGTCGTGCATATTTGACGGGTGAGGCTTAAATTGTTGCTCAAGGAAATGAGGCAATCTTTGACATTTTTGTCAAGAATCTGATTTATGAGTGAGGTGATGATGTGTTTGGCATTCTGTTAAGTGTTGCTACAAGGATGCGTTAAAGATATTTTCAAAAGATGATGGATTCCGCATTTTAATGGGAACACAATGTTTTGATGTTGTTGAAGAATCTTTTCCAACTACTCCCTGTGGTTATTAAGGTGCTATTAAGGACAAGTCCTGCGGTTGAGATTTCAGTCAAACTTGACATTCCCATTATAGGGAAGTGGGATGGAAATGAAGCCGAGCCTAATAAAACCGAAAAATGAAACGAGGCGCTAAAACTGGTTGAAAGTGACAAGTTCAATTGTCTGTGGAATGAGAAAGAGGATTCATGGATTTATTCCACCTGTAAAGAGGCTATCAGGCTAAGAGAAGTAAGTTGTCCGTTGTTGGAAAGAGGTCAACCCAACTAAGGAAAACCGGAACAAGTTCAGTTTAGCTAGAAAGACTTGTAGGCTTCCTTATCTTTAATGCATGCGTTTGGCATTAGAGATTTGGAGATTAAAATTGTGTTAGATGAGTTAAGGTCTAATATTCATAAAATAAATGCTGATATGCCTCAGGGCTCTGTTTTTTCTCCAACTCTATTTCTTTTTTTCATCAATGAACTCTTGTTTAATACTTCAAATATATTCATCTGTTTTGCTGTAGCTAGTGACTTCAGGATTCTATATTTGTTTCCCGATTATTTTTCCGGGATATTAAACTAGAATGACAGCAATTAGCACATTCAATTTTTATCTCGACGACATTGTCCAATGGAAATTCAAGACCAGTGTAGAATTTAATGCTTTCAAAACTCAATGCTCAATGGATCGAACAAGACATCAATAACCTTTAAGTTCTGGGTAGGCGCATCACAGACCACCTTTTGTGCAAAGTGTTTAAGTTTTCTAAAACGATGTACGAAATTCTTTTCCCCATCTATTCAGGCTGCAAAAGTCTTCATTCACATTCGGCCATAGTGAAGATGAAAAAAAAAGTAGGCTAGATTTTCTTAAAACTCCAGTCTTTTAAATTATTTTTTTTTTTTTGGACCCAACAGAAATGTCACCTTCCATGGAATGATCTTTTGGAAAATCCGAATTTTATCGAAAAAGTTTTTTTTTGAAAAATATTCAATAAATTTTAATCTAGCTCCAAAAAAAATGTTTCTATAAAAAATAACCGTAACTATTACATTAAGGAAATTTTGTTAATTTTAAGTGAACCGACTAATTTTTGATGAAAAAAACCAGGCCTACGACAGAAAGGGCAAACATTTAAAAAAAATTATTCTAAATTTAATTTTTAATGTGTCCAGAGAGTGGCCTTTATTTGTTGCACTGAAACCGTGTAGGTAACCATATTTTTTTTTTGCAAGCTCTAAGATTTAAATTTTATGTTCCAACGAACTTCAAGAATTACTTGATCTTTCAGAATCTTAAGAGTTTTTTTATGTATGACTTTTGCAAAATAAACATTCAAGGACAACAACAATTCATCATTCATTACAACGGATTAATGGGCGGTTGGTATAGTTCCCCAATCAAGTCATGATCCAGGTTTGCAAATAAACATTTTATAAAAAAAAATTAAATCGTTGATTTGACAAAATTATTGCCACAAAAATTTAACTATAGCTTAACTCCTTCTTTTCATACACGTTCATAGACAACAAAGCCAGAAATCATAAAATTCAATTAAAATAATATATCAACGGATTATGACAGCTTCGAGAGTAGACCAGACCGTGGAACAAATCGCTGGCACCACGACCGTTACACTGCATACTGACAGCGTCCATTTGCACGTCATAAAAGTAATCTGGAGCGTTTATTATTATATATGCAACAAAGAGAGAACCCAGCCCGCCTGTTGTTTTCAGCGTCTCGTTGATAATAGATTTGTTAATTGCACACCTTTCCCGCCAATTCATATACATACATATATCTGCTGTGAGTTAGACTAATGTGATAATAACAGTTACTTTTGGTCATTATACTACCTTTTGCTGTCTCGTTTAAATCCATACTAGCACTTATTGCTGTGCTATTTTATTTGAAAATAAACCAACAGTTACTGGACAGTGGAACACTCAGAGCTGTCGCAATTGCACATGATTTGAATTGTTTCTGGCCGAATTAATTGGCCATGTGTGATGGCTGCCTGGATGTGAAGATTTTCATCAAAAAACCAAAAGTAGGGTCGATTCAAATACCTAAATACTGGAATGGATGCAGAAATCTAATGTTATAAGCTTAGACCTAAAAACGACCAACGATGTGATTGTTTGTAGCAACAAGTATGTCCAACCCAGTCGTGCATTTTAAATTAATTACCTTTCACATAGAACGTATTTTATGAAATCTCTCAAAATCCCACGGTTATTATTTGGTATTATATTAAATTGATGACATATGCTTTCAATGAATTTTCGACGAACCTTCATACATGCATGGCATCGCTTGCTTGGTTACTTGTGTGGCAGACTGCTGGTTAAATTAATGATTGGTCACTAATACATTAGACAACAATGTTTTACCGTCTGGGAATTTCAAGATTTCCACTGAAAGACGCACATTTTTCAAAACTTTCATCAGCAATATTCTCGAATCATTAATCTTTACATAAGTACATTATAAGTTTACATGCTTGTGTCTACTGAATAGTTTATACGGTGCACCTTGTTTGTCATACAAAATGGGAATGAAAATAACTAGATACCTAAACATTGATTTTTGTTTTATCTTCAATCTCAACATGATTCATTTATTTTTAAAATTCAACACCAAATTTTTTAACCCATTCAATATTTATCCCGTTATCAATTATTAAGTCAAAACAAAACTTCACAAATAAAATCATTTGGTATCAAAGATTGTCTTTTTGAAGTGAGGTTCGAAAAATGCGCGCAACGCGTTTTCTTTTCCAATATCACTCAATCGCGTTAGATAAACTTTTTAGAAACAGTAAAATCTAAACATTTCTGATTGTTGACCACATCTTAAAAGATTTTGACAGTTCATGTCATTCCTCCAAAAATGCATTTTAAAAATTTTCCGGTCTCTTATTGTTCAGCTGTCAAAAATTTCCTGCAAATGCAAGTGACGTTTATTGTAAAATAACTGGAAAGTAAAGGGCTAAACATATGAGAGACGTACTCCGTCGGGAGCAGTCGGATGAAAACGCATGCATACAAGAAAATTGAAAGCCAGGCCTATGGTATCGCTGACTCTCGTAGAGGCTTGTTAACTTTTGCTTTAAGGAGTGAAGAGTACACCTCCATCAAGTAAAACTGATTTGGTAAAATAAGAAAGAAAAGAAGAGAAAGCCGAATAATTTTACCTGTCGACAGTATGGTCGACTTCTCCACTAAACTGCTCGGAAAAATAATTTTCGTTAGGTTTTGACATAAGCTTTTCCGACGGCATCCGTATATTATGGTCAGCCCTTAAGGCAAGAAAAACCTCCCTTGATTAACGCGGATAGTTTCTGTCAAATTAGAAATAAAAAAATAAATAATCTGATTTAAGAAAAATTTGCGTTCAAAACGTCTCCCAATGTCTCCAAAGGGACTGAGCGAACGCAATAAGAACTTTGACAGATAAAGTGAGAACAAGTTACCACATACTTGACTTTTGACTTTTCTGTTTGGTGGGCGACAACTGAGTGAAACAGGATAATCTACCTTGTCCCTTTTGTCAAGAATAAAAAGCTTCTCATATTGGCCGTTCAGTCTCGACATATGTACATAATATTATTCCTGCCATAAAACGTCCACAGCAGTGGTTGGGAGTTGTAAGTCACTCAGAATTTAGTTCAACTTTTATATTTTTCAACGAATCCATTACTTGACCTTGTTTTGTATAACACCAAAGTTCCAATGGAAAAATCACAGACAGATTCTCGACTCCATTGCGCTGCGCACGAGCCTTGCGCCTTCCCCTGAATATTCAAATTAAAACAAACATAAATACAAATCCAAACCAATTCTGTGAGCAAGGCAGTTTTGTGATTTTGGTTGTCTGTCTGTTCGATTGTCATTTGAATGATTGCAGCAGCTATACAGATTTTGCGATTTGGCATTGCGCTTCACGTGCGTAGTCTTGAAGTCGATATACGAGTCGTGCACTGCACACTGCCATCATGCGCTAATGCTACGGCCGCGGCCGGCAGCATCGAGAATTCCGTCGTAGCTATACATACATACAATTGACAGGTGCTTTTGATTTATTGGAGGGGAAATGTTAACAGGTTCATTAATTTATTCGATTGTTGTGTCTTGTGTGTCGTGCAGCACTAAGGCATGACGTGCACCAGATCAACTTGGGAGGTTGACGATGGATTAAATGGATGACTCAGTGCGTTCATTCAATTTCAATTTAATTCATGAAAGCTGGTCCATGGCTATAACAAGGAAGCAACAAACCAAATGTTTTATAGGTATATATTGTACATTATTTTTTCCATTTCAATTTCTGTAAAAAGTTTAACGATCTAACCGCAGCGCTGCAAGTTCTTCTTTGCTGATGCTTTAAACGAGGTCCATATTGACAGATCAGTTTAAAGTAACTGACAGTGGTACATCAACATCTGCGACTAATAAATTAATTGAATTCAAAATAATTCAGTTTGTAACAAGATTCTATGGTTTAGAATTGAATTTAATCCAAACCGATTGCTTCTTGGTTAACAGGTGTTCGAACTTTATTCTCCATGTCAACTCATTTTTTATAATTTATTCATGGTTAGGTAAGAAAATGGACTTTTCCCTGAACCTGCAATTTAATAATGGGGCATTTTCATAGGAGATTGGGAGGTTAAAACACGTACACATTTTTTCAGTTCAACATTTTAAAAATGATTCGTAAAATTTACGAAGCTTTAAAATATATTTTTGGCATTGGCCTTCTCAAATGCAAATATGCAGAACGACTTCTTTATTAAATACGGCACATGGACATCGCATCCGGACGTTTATTAATAAAAAAAATTACAAATGGCGGTGCTAATTTCACTTCAATACTTTTCAACTCAAAGTTTCTTCCTGCTTTTCAAATCAAATTGATTAAGATAATCATCTGGAATTTGAAAATTTAAATCCACCCCTTAATCAAAAAATATTCATTATAATTAAACTCCCACTTGTCCAAAATTATAAATTGATTATGACACCAATACACAATAGCAAAAATGCTTGGTGACAACATAATTATGCTCCTTGCTATACACAGCCAAACCCGCTAACCATCAGCAAGTGCTTCGCCAACCCAGCGCTATGCTGCGCCGCGCCGCCACGCCGCGCCGCCGCCGCACGCTTTTCATTTTCAATCGTGAAAACCTCTATATAATCATCCAATAAATGCATTTCACGAAGTGAATATCTTAACTTCTTCCCCAAGAGCTCGCAGCACTAAAAATATTTACCAAAGTAGCAATTTACTTCACATTTTAATAGCGCAACCAACACCTCTCAGTCAGTTGTTGTGCGCGATATAAAATAGAGAAAAATGTCTATTTTTCTTAAATCCTATCCATAGATGAAAAATTAAAAAAAAAAATCTCCCCATTGGTATAGGCGCAATAGCTATTATCTTTCTTTAAAACACGAGTATATTTTAAAGATTTACCTTTTTGAATTGGATGCAGCGTTTGGCGATACATATACGAACGCAACCGCGACCGCAACGCAACGTCTCCAACTTACACAGTCCTCCCCGTCACCGTTCACCATCAACATCGACGGAACAAATCATTCGAGATTTATTTGCTAAAGGAGCCGCCCAATTTTCAGTCTTGTATCTGTTCTTGAAAACCCAGCCTTTTATTATTGGATAGAGGCCTCAGCTATATCTGCTGATTATTTCATTAAAATTCGAATGGGAAATCTTAAAGCATTAACAAGTCGTACTCATCGTACCTTAGTATCGGGTATATAGAAAATACATTTAGGAGCCGCCAATTATTAGGTGCGCATGTTACACTTTGGGGCATCCGTGAAAATGGGCTTGTTGCTTTTTTTTTTTTAGTTTTGAGTCGGTTGTTAAAAAATATATGTATAATATTCAAAAAGCTATAACCAGAGGTATTTAGCGATTAACGATGAGAAATTTTCATGATTAAGAATTCGAAGAATAAGTATTGTATTTCTGAAAGGGGGTTCGCGAACAAAAAGTGGGTGTTTTTTTTTCCTTTCAACGCATAAAAGATTTGTATAGCCTTTTCAACGCATCTATTTGTTGGGTTATTATTCATCATCTACTAGATAATATAGAAATATACTCATTTAGAACTTTGGAATGATGAACAAAAATGTCTGAAAAGGTATCCCAATTTTATAAGTAGCTCAGTAAATCTAGACATTTAACCATAGCTCAAATAGAAAAAAAATAGGGAGAAGCTAAAATCTTTTAGGCCGATTCCGGTGTAGTAAAAAAACCTCAAATTTCAGTTTTTGAACTAGCATGAGGTTGGGCTTTAGAGTGCACCATCATCTCTTAATATTTTTTTTGATAAAGTTTGGCATCCAGCTCTTTTATCGAAAATGCGTGCTTTTGGTATCGATGAAACCCTTCTTCGATGGATCAGTAACTTTCTTTCGAATCGCTATGTACAAGTAGTATTAGACGGATTCAAGTCTGAAACCCACAAAATCAATGCTGGTGTGCCACAGGGTTCCGTTTTGTCTCCGACCCTCTTTCTCATTTTCATTAATGATCTCCTGTCTGCAACTACTAATCCATTAAATTGTTTCGCTGACGATAGCACCCTTAGCTTTTCATATTCGTTTCCAGACTCACATCCCTGCTCTTCGGACGTGGAACTGAAACGGCTTAATATGATAAGTACATTAAATTCTGACTAAAACAGCATTGTACAATGGGGATTAAGAAATTGCGTAGAATTTAATGCTTCGAAAACTCAATTCTGCCTTCTGTCGTTAAAGCGAGACGGGGGTACGTCGTTATCTATGAGTGGCACTTGCATCGAAGAAACTATAATCAGCTTGGTATTTAGGTATCACAAACCATCTTTTGTGGAATGATCACATACTTAACGTTGCCAAAAATGCCGCAAGATGTTTAGGTTTCCTTTGGAGATACAAAAAATTCTTTTCCCTTTCTGATCTGGCTATTATCTAAAAAAGTTATATACGTCCAAAGCTTGAGTATAACTCCCATCTTTGGGCTGGTGCTCCAGCAACTTACGTAAGCCTCTTGGACAGTATACAAAGACGAGCCTTCAAAATGATCGGAGGCAGGAACATCATCGATACTTCTACGTCACTCGAACACCGACGTAACGTTTCCTGTCTCTCACTCTTTTATCGTTAGATACTCTTACGCTAAGTGCTCAAATGAAATATCCAGCTGCATTCCTCCCCTTAATCGATTCAACCGTAATACTCGCGCTTCCAGGAATACTCATCAGTTTGCTCTTGAACCCAATTTCGGCCGTACTGTCAAGTACAGGGATTCGTTTTTTAGCCGTACTACGCGAATGTGGAACTCCCTTCCACGCTCTGTCTTTCCCTCTCATTGTGATATACTGAAACTCAAGACTAATCTTCACCGACATCTCCTTTCACATCCCCTTTCCTACTTACCAAAAGCTCGCAATGTGTCTCTGACATATAAAGGGTACATAAGATCCCCTTTAGTGCGTGTAAATAAAACGAAGTACGTACGACCCTGTCTTGGATTTAATTACTTATGCATTACATATTGCCTCTTTTTGAGATATGAATTTTTGAATTTCGCCTTAGCAATGTTTGCAACCAGCTTTACAATTAAAACCATATATGTATAGAGTATTGCAGAAAGATTCGTCTCAGAACTTAAGGTAACTCCCATTAATTATCACATCCTTTTTCCATAATAGTAAAGGAGTTCAAATCAGCGGCAGCGTACCCAAAAAAGTTGCTTTTGAAAAAAAATTAAAACCCAAAATTTATATTTTTGGTAATACATTTTTTTTTACCAAAAATACATAAAATGTATATTTTTGAACATTCCTGTTCATTATTAAAATTTCTTTTGAAATTAATTTTTTTGGTGGTAATTTTTTGAAAATCTATTTTTTTTAAATCAACGTTAATTAAAAAAATATATATTTAAGACTGACATCTATTCCTCAACTTTTTAAGCTATAGGGTATGTACGAGCCATTATTGGTTTTTGGCAAGTACAAATGGCATTTGTTTAAAAAAAAATCATTTATAATGAACCTTGCATACTTCCTCTTACACAATTCCCTTCATTTTCTCCGATGCACAATCTTAAAATTCTTCCTTGGAAGATTCACCCACGATTCGATAGTTGTTATGCAATGCTGAGTCCAACTCTCGTTTTGAAATTGCTGACATTTATCTAATGTGTGACCATTACCAGATCTTAAATCAGGAAACCAGACAAAAACTACTAACAATCTCACAGACAGATACAAATGTACTAAGTCGTCGAAGAACTTGGTTGTGGGCAGACATCAGGCATAGCCTAACACTTCACAGTTCACACAAGTAGCAGCAGGTGTTATTATTTAACCTTTTTTTTTTTATTAAAGCTGTTTTCACCTGTTCGAGATTATTTCGATGGGGTGATTTTTTATTTCATATCGATAACTCTCGTATATACGTATAAAGCCAGACCAACATCAAGCATTATTTGGAAATCTCTTGAATAAATCTAAAGGAAGTTATAAGCTCTTGGATATGAATTCACGACACTTTATATTTAATATGATTTGATATGTTTATGGTGCTTATGCAATGTAATATAGAGCCAATCACCATCCTAGGTTATTGCAATTAATTTATTTGTCAATATATCTATGCAAGGAGCAGCAAATACTCGTATTATTGGTGTTGTGTATTAATTACCAATGCAAAATACTTGAGGCTGTAAAACAAGACTTTAGAAATCGAATATAAATCTTATTGCATGGTAATTTGTCATTTTTGGACTTTTTATTAATTTATCTAGTTTAAATTATGTCATTGGAAGCGATTGCAGAAGCAAATAATATAGCATTAGCATTTCATTTATAAGTTCGGGTTTTTAGGTCGAAGTGTGTAAGCTTGAATGGATAAGAATGGATGGAATTGAAAAGACACAAAATGATACAAGTTGCTGCATTGAAATAATTATTGGCAAAAACAAATAAAAGCGTGTAAACCTTTCCTTTTTCAGAGGTATAGAACTTTGAAATGAAATTTTAAAGGTGACTTCAAATTGACTTAATTTCAAAGATAATCTTGTGGCATTTTAATTTTAACCTGATTTCTGAGATATGATGCTCGGACATAACTTAGTACTTTTCACATGAGAGCGACCAACGAACCACGAATGAACAAACATTCGTCCATTTTGACATTTTATTCACATGGACTTTTTTTTTACTCGTCACGACCAACCACGAAGAAAACAAAAACAAGAGTAATTTGAGGTTAAACGCGCGCGAACAATTCATTCGTTGTAGTGTGGATGGTATGTGGAACGCGAATAGAGTTTGACAATTCGTAACAAAAAATTGCAATTCGCGACTAACAATTTTATTTATCAAATTTTTCTGATTTTAACAATTTAAATGCTAATTTTACTATCTTAACATTTAAATAAATAAGGTTTCTATCATTTTTTCTTGATATTATGCAGAATTTTGGTCTAGGAACGTTTTAAATCCAATTTGTTCGTTCATTCGTCGTTCGTTGGTCGCTCTCATGTGAAAAGTGCTTTAATCTGGAGGTCCAACATCTGATCACTTTTTTCAACATTTGTGGCCGTACGTTGAAAATAATGCGAAGAATGTTGTCGATCTTTTCGGGCTTATCGGAATAGATGACTGACTTCACATATCCCCACGGATAGTAGTCTAGCGGCTAATTCATAGGTCCGAAACGTGACACAATGCGGTCAACAAACGTTTGCTTCGATAAATCAATTGTTACATGTAGCGCCGTCGTGTTGAAACCACAGCTCCTACACATCATGATTGTTCAAATGAGGAACAAAAAAGTCAGTAAACATGACTCTAAAGCAGTCCCCATTGACTGTGGCGTTCTGACCAGCATCGTTTTTAAAGAAGTACTGACCAATGACAGCACTAACCCATAGATCACATCAAACAGTCGGAATATGTAACGGTGTCTCAACACACACTAGAGGATTATCTTCACACCAATTACGGCAGTTTTATTTCTTGACGTAGCCATTCAACTAAAAGTGAGCTTCATCGTAAAACACAATGCTCTACTGAATTGAATTGAATAGAATTGAATTGTCAGTCTAATCATGTTGAAATGTCAAACCAAACTCAACACAAATCACTTAACAGCTGTTAAAATGGCAGCCAGTAAAAAAAGTGCTGCCAACTTTAAGGATTTTCAATCTTCCTTAATTTAAAACATTTTATTAAAATTTTGTAGAGTCGTTTGCAGAAACTAAATATTTTTTGAAACAGGGCATGTATTCTAAAGCTTACGATGTGCAGATGGATATCTAGATACATATATGTATCTCGTATGGTCTTAAACATTTATGGAAAAAAATTGCTATTAATGAAGTGGAACACATAATTTCCAACACGTCCGATGGACCATTATAAGCAATTTAAATAATTAAAGAATTGATTAAAAAACAAATTGAAACCAATATTGCTAATAATATTACCTATTTGATTTTTGTGTTTGAATAGCTTTATAGGAGTTTGAGTGGAGTGTCATAGTTGTTTTTTTTTTAAGTCTCTTTCAAAACTTTTCATTCCATTAATTAGGTTATGAGAATGATTGAAACCCCATTGCCATACATTATTCTAATTCATATTGAAATAAGTTTATATAGCCCAGTTCCAGTTGAATAATATTTTTGTTTATTCCCAACATTTGTTGCTATGGCTATTAATCAACAACTATTCATGACACTCATTGACTTAAGTTGTCAAGCACCTAAGGCCAATGTCTTGACATATTACACCGCACAACCAAGGTAATTTGTGGTTAAATTAAAGTCAATATTCACGAAAGTTGTCCGAACTCCCACTCTTAAGACTGTTTCGGCGGCGGCGCACCACATGGGTGTGCAAGAGTGCAATGTGCATTTGCTTAACATAAATTGAATCACTGATAAAGCGCGATTGCTACTTCTATACGATATACGAGTATAATGTGTGCATTAACAGTTAATTGAATATTTATTGCTATTTAATTGTAATTATTCAAAATCATTTAATTGCGTGTTTAAATATTTTGATTAGGTAGGCATGAATGTTGTCGCCATGAATATTGTCTGCCATACAAGGTGAGAACATAAAAAATAAATATGTTTTGTTCTTTTAATATTTAAATCTGCAAAAAGTGGTGAATGGTCACCTTGTTCTGTCAAACTTTTTTAATTTTAATATTACAAAAATACTCTTCGCTTCCTTAAACCAGACTTTAGCATTTTCCATCGACACAGTTTTCATCTTATAAAATGTGATGAAATATCAGGATGCAAGCCACGTTTAAACTTATACAGTTCTGATTATACAAGTTCCCTGAATAATATTGCAGGATCAGGGTATACACTATTTTCATCATTGGCACCACAGAAAAGACTCTATGAAAACATTCCTCTTTTGCAGGTGTTGCGGACAGAGATTTTCCTCATTCACGCCATGTAAAATAAATCTTTCCCAAGAACTAATTAATCATAACAGAGAGGGAGCACAATGTGTATCATCGTTAAAATGTAATTGCACTTAAAACTGGAGCCTTAAGAATATACTCGTAACATGACTCGAAGAAAACTAACAAGCAAGATTAAGAAGGAGAGAATGAGAGAGAACTTCTGGATTCACCAGGAAGTTATAAATTATTCCACATGCTAGTTTAAAAGGGCAGTTTTTCTCAATGTAATGCAAGCTTCTAAACAAGGCGTGTGCCGATGGCCATCCAATATATTTGAACTATCAATAAATTAATCAATAGAGGTTTTAATCGATTTAGTAGTTGAACATGTTTTGGAGCAAAATATACTTTAATTGGAAACTAAAACTACTGATCATTAATTTTATTATTATTCCATGACTCTCTATTTTTAAAAGCCGTAATTTGTCAGCTACTAAATGAGGATACAAAGAATCGCTCATGTTTGGGTTACAAAGAAAATAATTTCTTGTAAAATGTAGAATTCAATCAGCCCCAGGGAATAAGAACATTACCGGAAAACGTTGAGTAGAGTTAGAAGAAGTAAAGCTGATGACACAAGAAGAAAAGGAGGAAGAAGAAGAAGAAGAAGAAGAAGAAGAAGAAGAAGAAGAAGAAGAAGAAGAAGAAGAAGAAGAAGAAGAAGAAGAAGAAGAAGAAGAAGAAGAAGAAGAAGAAGAAGAAGAAGAAGAAGAAGAAGAAGAAGAAGAAGAAGAAGAAGAAGAAGAAGAAGAAGAAAAAGAGGGAGAAGAAGGCGAAGAAGAAGAACTTTTAATTTTACATTGAACATGGTACGTGGTACATTGTAAATGGTACATTGTAAATTGTAATATAAATTGTAACCTAATTGATCTACACATCTATCGATAAAAAAATGCAGCACACATTTTGGTCCATTAAAATGTTTGTATTCAAAGCTTTTTGGGTAGCTTCTTATGATATTTATGTATCTTAGTTTTCGATGATCGATTTATCCAACAAACAAACCTAATGGATGTATTTTTACTGTCTTTGTGCATTTAAATGTATGTAGGTATGCCAATTACCTTATCTTCTCTTCTAGTCTCAATATTATGTATTTTCACACCAAACGCATTCCAACCCATCAACAACACAATTATGTCCTTAAAAGGATTATAAAGATAGAGAATAAAATTTCAAAAACGTTTCCATCATCCTATAACCCTATCCCCATATTTGAAAAAAAAAGTCATCGTCGTCGTCAACTTAACCCCTTAACATTATTGAACAAGATAAAGGCCCGTATATGTGATCAAGTTCACAACATTGTAACCATGGGAGATAGATAGATTTCTTCAATCTCAACGCCTGATTGCATAAACAGCATCCCATCCCATTCCATATACATAGATTCAACAAAAACAACTGATGCACTCAGCAGGAAATCAAAAATCCACCTTATTTCCTTACCGCACACAACGGCCAGCCAGCCAACGCAAATACAAACATTTCTCTGAATTCAATTGGATGGAGGCTCTCCAAAAACCCGATCTATATCTGGAGCCTTTTAAGGTAGGTATCAGGTTTTCAGGTACCAGAGAGCCTTTCTAATAGGTATGCTCTGAGTTAACGACGTCGGTTTGTGTTCTTACTGCGCCAATTGATAAGCACAGATTGCTTGGTCATTTTAACAAACCCACAACAAACCAGCAACCAGGCCAGGCGCAGACAGACATCCAACTGTACTCTCTGTTCTCTGATGCTTTTAGTTTAGATATTGTATCTTAACCATGTACAACGTACCTACCCGTATATACACAACAACACAGGCGTAGTTATCTAAATCAGTTCTCTGACTAATGCATCGCGATTAGGATCCATAAATGATAGCGGAACAGAAGAAGTACACGCACAATACCGTTGGACAGATTCCTATTTGGCTTGGTTCGGAGTCCGTTGCGGTTGCTGAAAAAAAACGAAGAAATCTTGTTGGTTTTTCTCAAACTTGACAAGCGCAACTTGATTGGCGTCGTCGTCTAGCGTCGACTGACTCTGGACTCGCATTTGGATTTGGGGAACAGATAGCTGCAGATGAGAGAGAGTTTAAGCCTTTCTCATGGCATCAGTTAAGTATAGATGAGATTGCAGTAAGGAAGAACCCTAAGTTAAGTACTTTGCTGTTGTAGCTGGAATGGCCGCATGATTGTTGGATGGACAAATCTAAGGTTCCTCTTTGGACGTTTTAACAAATTGGTTTGGTTAAGTGATGTGGATAAGCATCTAACCAAATAAAGTAGTGCCTTTGATTGATGGTACGCACAATTAGGTATCACATAATATTGATTTTTTGACATATCAATTATTAGGTCATTCGGGTTAGATGGTTGGCAAGGTTCATGTGCTGCGCAGGTAGTAAACTGTTCTATAGAAGTTCTTATAGGAGCTATATGTAAAATGCATTGAAAATGGTTTAACATTTTTTTTAATGCTTCGATATATTTGAAGTGTCCTACTCTACACAAATACTCGGGACTATTCATACATGCTAATTATAATAGTAACACTGAGAGTAAAATGGTTTGTTGTTAATGCGACGCTGCCTTGAGACGTAATTGAATTTATGGAAGAAATCTTGTTTTGCATTCGTTAAGTTGCAAAAGGCCTGGAGGACCCCGACGTACACAAATCCGTTCGCCCGGATAGTATCTCCCTATTGATCTGAAGAGGTGCTATCTTCTACGATGGCCAAGCCACTGCGAAAGCGTTTCCATCTTTCTTACTCTATTGGTCTCTTTCCAAGCGGATAGAAAACTGCATTTCTATAGCCTTTCTCTAAAAAATGTGAATTTTCCTAAAATTCAAACTACCAATTGATTGTACCCCAGTTACTACTTTCTAAGGGAGAGCTTCTTAATGACCGGAAGTGCGGTTTTCGGAGTAATAGGTCTATTGCTCATCTGATATATATCTATTACCGGACAGTGGAACCAATCTAATATTCATAAAATAAATGCTGGTGTGCCGCAGGGCTCAAGTTTGTCTCCTACTTTCGTCCTTTTTCTTATTTTCATCAATGATCTCTTGTCCGAAACTTCTAATCCAATAAATTGTTTTGCTAACGAAAGTACCCTTAGCTTTTCGTACTCGTTTTCAAGCTTTCATCCCCCTTCTTCGGATGTTGAACTAGACGCCAGACGGGCAGAATAAATTAACCCTATCAAATTCTGATCTCGACATCATTTTCCAATGGTTCTAAGCCCGGGTAGAGTTTAAGCTTGAGCTCAACTGTCCATTCTGTGTGCTCTCTTTCTCATAAAGGGACATTTTTAGAGAAAAATTGCACTGTTCCTTCAGTTCCTGTTCAACCGGAACTAGTACAAATTGAATTCTTAAAAATTCAGGCCCTCAAGCTTCAACCACATTCATTTGAAAAATTAAATTTAATTAATTGAATAGGGCGTTATATGCACGTCCAGCATAATCGTGATGGGCTTACTGGACATGGTTTAAAATGCAGTCAAACCAATTGAAATCCATTAAAGCATCGTTAAACTAGCTCCCATTGCACAGGATCTCTCTAATTGCTAGTTTCTATTTCAACTTCCTCCACTACGTCAGCCATGTAAAAATTTTACCTCCCGCTCCTCCCATATGAGCATCAGACTCAGAGCACACATTCCACTTCATCTAATCAACCTGAGAAAAGTTCACAAATCGACCATAATAATATTTGATTGCACACACGAAGAAGTCCACTTGCTTATAATATTTTTCTGTGCTTTGGAGAATGTGCACGCAACGCAACTATAAAATAATTTCCATGCCATCTCTCCTGGTCAAAGGATAATTGCAGCCTGTTGGTGTAATCCGCACTCCTAATTCTATATGACAAGTGTTAATTAAGGTACCGACATACTCGGCGCACCTTACACCTGCTGTAGCACCTTTTACCATGTTGCAAATTGAAATTGGAAAGATAATATCCGCTTTGAAAAGTAGGTACATTACCTACATGCATATACATACATAGTAGCCAAGCCCTCCCAATCTCTGCTGAAGGATCGCATTGAAGCTGTTAGTGTTGATTTATGTGGTGTGGCACAGAAGCTAGAGCAGCTCCGAAGCTGATGCTTTTTTTTTTGTTTGCATCCATCCAGAAGCTATAGCTGTAGGTATTGGGAATTCTAGGAACACCATACATATACAGAAAAATGCAAAGATGTCGGATATTATGCCGACACGCTGGGAACAGAAGTTCGAATTGTTGCTGCTCGTTAAAATTTCTGAGAATCCCAAGACGGGATGTGATTCCAATGGATAGGACCCTTCGTTTCCTTAAGTTGTATTTTAAGGAATAATTGACGAGGGAGGCGAGGCTGTGAAGTCTCAGCGAGACAATGTTTTCCATGTTTAAAGTTAGGTTGCTACTCTCACCAAGTACCCCCTGGTCCTCTGTCGAAGTCCATTAAGTAATTTTAATTGCCTCTGCGTGTATGGAAAAGCATGTGGTGGCAGTGGTGGCGGTAGTGGTTGCGGTGAATATATGTACTTGCTGGTTGCAGCACCTGTACTGCGTCGCGTCGTATCGTCATATTGGGGGACACGAGAATAAAGTTTTGCCTGCAAAATTATGAGAGATTTGATTGTAAGGTGTCAATGCAGCAGCAACGTATGGATTGCTTTGCCAAGCTTATAGCAGGTGTTATTGCTAATGACTTGCTGGAGGAATGTTGCAAAAATTTGAAAATTTGTTTGTTTTGCTGATTGCACACGCAAATGCAAGGAAACACCAGTTGAATGTTGCAGTTTTTTTTCTCTCTTTGAATACATTTACAAGAAAATTATGAAAATTTTTATGCTAACAGTTGGCATAGTTGAATTTGGCATTTAGAAATATGGAGGTGTTTTTTGCAATGTTTTCAAATGAAATATGATCATTCATACCTAAAATGACATTTTTTCGAACGACTTTAAATTTTAGTAAAACGTATTTATTTACTGGTAAATTAAATTCACATTGAAAGTTTAAGCAACGTAGATTAAAAGTTAACAAAAATTCAAGAGAACGTTGTACATATCTGACATCATTTTGTGATTCAATTAAATGCGAAATCAAAATTTACCAAATATTCAAAAAATAAATTATTAACTTTGTTCTTTATTTTTGGGGAAATCTTTGCAATTGAAAATTTTGTATTAGCTGTTTCATTCTCAAATTGAACAAGGTTAGGTTAAAGGTAGAACTATAATCGTCGAATGTCACCTGAAGTGGTCGTAACAAACGAAGCGAATATGAGGAATTTATTTAACGCGCCCATTATTGAGATTGGTTGCCTTTCGTTAGGGTTCGTCAACTTTCGCTATCGATAACAAGAGCCCTCATCGACCGCTCCTGCGAAAGTGAATTGACAGATAGATACGAAAATCAAAATGGTATAAGCACATAATATGGCTGACTTCTCCATTTGAGTGTTTGGAAAGCTAATTTTCGTTCGGTTTAGACATTAGCTTCCTACCACTTCCAACTTTCTACCTTAAAGTTGAAACATGGTATTTAAAACTATTTATTTATGTGAAAACACTTGAAATACGTACATATTTAAAAATGTTGGTTCCAATTCGCCATGAGAGATGACAGCTGAGAGGTTAGGAGTAACAGCTGAAAGATGATAGATGACCGATGACAGATAACAGTTAATGAACAATACTGCAAAATATTTATCTACACCTAATTTAACTGTGACCATTTTCATTTTGTAGTGCCATTATATTCTATTCAGTAAGTCCTGCCGGTTATTTGAAAGATTGAAGGATGCCCACCCTCTTCGATCATATTACCTTAACGGATAATTGGGGATATCGTCCAGTCTTCCCGGTTTTTCATAAATGAATTGAATGACCCTCCGCTTTTAGACTGTCATTTTAATGAAATTTCATGTACCCTTTTTATGTCAGAGACACATTGCGAGCTTTAGGTAAATAGGAGGGGATGTGAAAGGAGATGTCGGTGAACATTAGTCTTAAATTTCAGTATATCACAATGAGAGGGAGAGACAGAGCGTTGAAGGGAATTCCACATTCGCGTAGTACGGCTAAAAAACGAATCCCTGTACTTAACAGTACGACCGAAATTGGGTTCAAGAGTAAACTGATGGGCATTCCTGGAGGCGCGAGTATTACGGTTGAATCGTTTAAGGGGAGGAATGCAACTGGCTATTTCAATAGAGCACTTACCGTAAAAGTAACGATAAAAGAGCGAGAGACAGGAAACGTTACGTCGGTGTTCGAGTGACGTAAAAGTATCGATGATGTTCCTGCCTCCGATCATTTTGAAGGCTCGTCTTTGTATACTGTCCAAGAGGCTTAAGTACATAAGTTACTGGAACACCAGCCCATAAATGGGAATTAACTTAAGCTTTAGACGTATATAACTTTTACAGATCAGAAGGGTGAAAGAATTTCTTGCATCTCCAAAGGAAACCTAAACATCTTGCCGCATTTTTGGCGACATTAAGTATGTGATCATTCCACAAAAGCTGGTTTGTGATACACATTCATAGATAATAGCAAGGGGTACGACTCGTTCTAACGACAGAAGGCAGCATTGAGTTTTCGAAGCATTAAATTCTACGCGATTTTTATTCCCCATTGTACAATGCTGTCTTAGTCAGAATTTAATGAACTTATCATATTTAGCCGTTTCAGTTCCACGTCCGAAGAGCAGGGATGTGAATCTGGAAACGAATATGAAAAGCTAAGGGTGCTATCGTCAGCGAAACAATTTAATGGATGAGTAGTTGCAACCAGGAGATCATTAATGACAATGAGAAAGAGGGTCGGACACAAAACAGAACCCTGTGGCACACCAGCATTTATGTTGTGGGTTTCAGACTTGAATCCATCTAATACTACTTGTATAGAGCGATTCGAAAGAAAGTTACTAATCCAACGAAGAAGGGTTTCATCGATACCAAAAGCACGCATTTTCGATAAAAGAGCAGGATGCCAAACTTTATCAAATGCTTTAGAAATATCAAGTGCAATAATCTTACTTTCTCCAAAACGATGTAAACATTTGTTCCACTGTTCGGTGAGATAAATCATCAAGTCACCAGTGGATCTTTTGCTGCGAAAGCCGTATTGCCGGTCAATTAGAAGCTTTCGATCTTCGAGATATTTCTTGAGCTGATAATTTATCAGCGTTTCCATGACCTTGGAAAGAAGGGACGTAAGTGCAATTGGTCTGTAATTAGAGGGTGAAGAAGATTCGCCTTTTTTGGGATAGGCTGGACAAATGCTGTTTTCCAACTACTCGGAACAAGCCCAGAAGAATAGGATAGATGGAAAAGCTTGCGCAGGGGTTTTTCCAGCGTGGAAGAACACCTCTTCAGATAAGATCAATTCTAATAAAACTCTGAAGTTAATTCGGGTCATAAGAAAAATTCGTTCCACAATTTACTTCACTTTTTAAGATGCAATAAGTCCTGAATGGATTGTAACTAGTTCAGACATTAAACAAATAATTTCTTCAAATGCCGGTCGCTTAGTCCCTCAAAATCCTTATAGATTTTAATCAGTGAAGGTATTTTTAATTTTTGTACCAATTTATAACACCCAATATCTTAGATGAAACGTGTTGAATTTACATTCAAAAAAAAACTCTTTAAAGGAATGTGAGGACTTCTTTTCGCTTGGCTACTCCTGCTTCTGCTTGGATATGTTGTATTCACATTCCGCACGATCCGATTCGAGAACTTGATTTATTCGGATTTAAATGAATTCCTCCGACTCCCACCTTACATACACACATTCGTTGTGGATCATAAATTTTGTTCAATTCTTTCATCATACAGCGTTGCGCAAATGCTTTAGAATTTGTATAGAATTTCTTATAAGCTGATGGAGCGAATAAGGAATATAAAAATGCAAATCCGGTTGAGATAGGTTTACAAAATTCTTGGCTGGAAGTTAAGATGTTATTTATGAACGTACGGTTATAAAGTAGTGGAGTTATGCATGGTATGCAGGATATCAGAAGTTCACAAAACATAGATTCAAAAAAGTTTAACTTTCGAATGCACTATAATCCATTGTGTTAGAAAGTAGGTGTTACACACGAGAAATGCCATGTGTATAGTAATAATAAACAAAAAAAAGAGGCTGGATGCGACCCACACTGATAACTTTCCATTTGTGATCTTGAAAACTTTACCTATATTTTTTTTTTTTTCAAATAACCAAATTTTCTGCGAAACAAACTTTAGCTGTTAAATTCAATCATTATTTTAAGATTGAAAATAATTTTAATTATTTAAAGAGATTCACGAAATGCACATATATTATAGAGAGAGATTAAATACCTAATGGCAAAGTCAATATCATTGCTCGTTCTCAAGATACTCGAGGCGAAAAACCAATTTTACCACTTTTTAGTTTATTTCGTTTATTTCGTCGTTCTCAGGATATTCGAGCTGAAATACAATTGTAACTACTTTTCTTTAGAATTTTTTACAGTTTTTGATTTTTTGTTAAAAAACTGCCCATTCAATATTTGTCAACATTTTATCAGTTGCTAACAATTATGTTATGTAGAAAATAAAACAAACAAGAAATCAATATCGTTACCCGTTTTTGAGAAATTTGAGTCGAAAGACAATTTATACCAATTTGGGTAGAATTTTTTGTAGTTTTTAATTTTTTGTAAAAAAAACTGTCCATTGAATTTTTTTGAAATTTTCACCAGTAGTCAAAAACAACATTTTTCGTAAAATAAAATTATTTTAAAGTTAATATCGTTTTTCCACCTAAGGATATTCGAGTTCTAAAAATTTTTTTTTTAGTTTTTTTTATTTTAAAAAATAGCGGTATATTGATTTTTTTTCCAAATTCATATCAAATTTGTATGACGTCATAATGTGTCGAATAAAATTTATTTCAAGCCAATAGCATTATTTGTTCGTGAGATATTTGAGCCCAACCAAAATTTTCACTTCTTTTTTAAACTGCTATAGTAAAAAAACAACTGATTAAATATTAATAAACGCCCATTCAGCTTCTTTTGAAGTTATTATCTGTAAAACAAAATTTATTTCAAGTCTATATCTCTACTCGTTCGTGAGATATCGACGACGAAAAATGGTACCAGAACGTACGGACGTACGAACGTACGTACACACGCACACACAGACATCTCTCTAAAAATGATTGATATAGGCTCTAGGGACCTTGAAACGTAGAGAAATGTCAAAAATTTTAATTTGACGGTCCGATTTGTCAAATTAAAATTACAAGATTACAATAACTCCCTATGGGAAGTCAATAAGTTTATTGAAGCTAAAGCTTTCTGATTCCTTTTAACAATGCCTAATTTATAAGACCCTAGGTCTAACTGGCATATGTTACACCTGTTTTATCTGTATATGCCATAGGAAAAGCCTAGGAGCACCTACGCAAGACGCCAAAGACACTCAAGACCGACAGGATGTCGAAGGAGCTTAAGACACGTTGAAGACGCCCAAGACGACGAAGACACCAAAAGCATGAGTCACCAAGACGCTCGAGATACCGCAGACGCGCTATAGGCGCTCAAGAACAAAACGCTAAAAAAAAACGAAGACGCCCAAGATGTTGCGAAGATTCTTAAAGCCACCTACTCGCTCTAGATGCCCAAAACGCCGAAGACTCCCAACACACCATAGCCTGAAGACGCCGAAATGGACAAATTTAACTATAATGAACTGGGAAACTGGATGTCTGATCTAAGTTGAAATAATTCATTGAACGAGTTCATTTGCGAACAATACAAGAACACAATCCTTCTTGAGATTTATCCATTTTTTTTTTGCATTTCAGATTGGCATAATTTTGGAGAAATATTTTTGTTATCAAGGAAAAAAAAACTTCCTAAAATTTTATTTCGCTCACTGTGTTTTCGTGCGTGATGGACAAAATGCTAAAATAATAAATCACCACCTGCACATGACTCATACATTTTTTTTTTATGGCGAACTTTCATCTTTATTTAACAAACAATGCTAATTGCGTTTACTTTCAATAATAAAAAAAATGCCAAACATGCGAAATCATATTCACCACTTCGTGACTGGACTTGAGGATGTGCCGCTTAGGACTTTACATATAAATTACGATGTAGTTTTGAGTAGGTTGTTAAGACTTGCTTAACCACTGGTTTTTTTATTTGTTTTAAAGTTCAACTATATGTTAAATGCATTTAAGTAAAAATCAATTGGAAAAAACGACCAAAAATTCATGCGTGTGTTATTGTGAAAGTCCTCATTATACGCCCTTGCAAAAGGAAAATCTTATACGCATATCGGTGCGGTAAGCAGATTTGTGCAACAAATTTGGTGCGTGACTGGTGTTGCATTTTATTACATAAAATATATTTTTGGATTTAACAGAGGATACTTTTATGGAAAACATGAACAGATTTAAATAGGTCCGTAGGTGGACCCATACCTAAGCAATCATCCCAAGGTACTGTTTCCACTTTCCTTGAAAGAAGCCATTCTACTAAGTGTTTTCGTATGCACCTTTCTGTAGAATCTTTTAATTTATAATAATATTGAGTTAGAAATTCATTGAACTCTATTCGTATTCAATTGATTGCTTCCAATTTCTTCCAATTTTCTTGATTCTTTGTTTCATCCTTTCAATCCTATCTACAACGAGTGTTTTCCAATTATAGAATTTAGAAATATGAAATTGAATTGGTTTACCTGTTGCACCAAAAGTGCATAAGGCAATAACCAACAACAACAAAAATATATCAATAATAAAAGCAGATCATTCTTCCAGGTGCATCAGCAAGCAGCAACAAAGTCTTCAAGCACATTCTTAGATTTTTCAATTATTTTCGATTTAAGAGGATTATAGCTGAGTCACTATATTTTATGCTTCTAGAAATCCTTAACAATTCATTCGCTGGCCAAGTCCAAATTAAAGACTAAGTTGGCGTGTCATCCACCCTTACACCAAGTAGCATCAGCGTTGAATTCCTATTCTCTTCTTGGACAATGGAATTCAAATTCTTCCCGACAACTGCGCATCCGTGCAACGCAATATTACAATAGCCTATAGCCGCAATGGGTTTTGATCATCCGGTCGACCGACACGGCCAGGCTACGCTGACTGTGCTGCTGCCGACGACGACGACGCCGCCAATATTTGCGATATTCACAATGTTTAATCCACGAAAGATATCTTTTGTTGGACCTTAATTGCGGATTTATTGTTGGACTTTGAGCCTTATTCTGTATAAGGAGCCAGAGCAATGGAAGATCCTTGACAGGCGCGGTAAATTAAAAGTGGACTTCTTAGAAAAGAGAACTTTTCAAATCAGCCGATGGCTACTCCCATGTTCGGTCTGATTTTAATTGCTCCCGTTTCTTCTCCAGTGTACTAGAGCCAAGGGACGAGTATACATAAAAAAAATCATTACAGCTTCTTTGCTGACATTTGGGCTGGCGTCGCGGTCGTCGTCATTTTGACCTTAGCGAATGCAAATTCTCATTAAAATCTTGCCACAATGATGACCATCTGACAGTCGTAGTCGTTACATTTGTATTTTTTGTTTTGGAAACCTCGCCATCGCCATAGTCTGAGCTCAATGATCGTGGCAAGATCAGTCCAAGTTGTTGAATTAAACAAAAAAAAAACATCTTGTATCTTCATGCACTTTCATGGCATGGCATAAGAGGGTTACTTTTACTTTCGTTCAGACGATGGTTGTACTACATGTCATGACTGACATTTCAATGGTAAAGCCTTTTATTATCTTGCTTCTCAGATTATTGGTTGTTGCAACAACGAGAAGCAAAGCCCATTCGAACAAATTATAAATTATTCATTGAAATCTTTGCGAAGAAGAGTTTTTTTTTTACTTTGCTGCAGAAGGCATCGGCACTCGCTGCTTCATGTCGCTAAAGTTTTATTGTCGCGCTTCTGATTATGGTGAGCACTGAGCTGGTGAAGAGATTCTTGTTTTGTTTGTTTGTTTTAATATAACTCAATAGGGAGTTATATTTTCTTATTTGGAGGATTTGAAGGTTTGCCCTTTAATGGCTATAGCCAGCTATTCGGAGAGGACATAATTTTGCACTTATTGGCTTACAACCAGAGAATGGATTTTATTATACTGAACTTTCGGTTTTGAGTCTTCTTCTTCTGTAGGTACTATAAAACCAGATATCAACATTAATTTTTTAAATCGAAATTGGAATGTATTTCGCAATTCAGCAAAGGGGACAAGAACAGAAGCCTTGCCTTTAATTTAAAATGCTGAATAACATTTTGTTAATGTAAACTAAGCCTTATTTTATGGCTTCGCATTAAAAAATATACAAGATGGGATGGATATTCGGCCCTATCCAGGAATGCATAGTTAAAAACATATTTGGTTAAGCTACGGACTAAAAATGTTACACCGTCAAAATTAAAAACTGTATAATTGGACTTTTTTATAATTTGACATAATTATTAATTGTAAATGGTACAGACTGATTTGCATATCCAACACAAGAAAAAATCCCCAGTACACACGGAGATTCATGAGCAGTGCGCCAAAATGCAAGGGCGTGTAGGTTGGTTTATGACAAGGACAAAATTTTTTAGGAGGTGGGTCTATCTCTATTCCCAATTTTCGAAAAAAATGACTTAAAATGAAAAAAACTATTTAAAATCAAACGGCTTCACCCATATTGCTGTACGATACCTTTTTGAAAATCTAAAAACTTTTTCTTTTATATTGTTTTTAAATAAATTTATTCTAAGGAATGGTTATTGAAAAATTAATTTTCAAAGTCAAAAATTTGAAAAAAAATTCGAACTATTATCAAAATTCAATACTGTTATTAATTTTAAGTAAAATCTAGAAAACTGGACGCACAAATTTTATGTTGTTTTCAAGAAATAAAAAAAAACACCTTTTTCTAAGAAAAACCTTTATTTGTATTTTAACGAGGCTCGACTGTCAAGTTACTTAATTTATGAAGCATCAAGCATTTTTAAGGTCAAAATTCTATTTATTAATTTTTAGTAAATAGTTTTGGACTCAAAATAAAAAAAAAATAAAACATGTTTGATTTTAAATTGTCAAGAGCATTTAATATTGGAAACAAAAAAATAAATTTTGAAAAACTTAGTTTGACCAAAAACAATTATCAAATTTGACATTGCTATTATAACGAAGTCCATTTTTGTGGGCCGTATCTCCACACGTATCTCCCATACAAATAATAACAAATGTTAGTAGGTACCTACCTATACAAGTCAATTCCAGACCTATTGAAAATCACCAGCTTCTATCGTTTTCTACCATTCAAAATAATAACATAAATTATACAATTATGACACAAAAATATGCACACTCTGGCGTATACGCACTATTTTTTTTTTTGAAAAATCTTCCATTTGTGTTTGTTACGCAATGCTAGTCTATAGTTAATGCCAACAGAAATAAAATAAAAGTACTTCTTTACACATGGATTCAGGACACCTGGCAGTTTATGCGTTAACTTGCAATTGGGGATAGATTATTTTTTTTTTTGATTTGACGTTCAATGCATTTTCCATAAGAGAAAAAATGAAAAATATCACACTGAAGAATATTAATTTTACTTATCAATTTAATATTCAGATTAATAAAGACGATAGGTAAATATTCAAAATTTAATAACACAAACTGACCAAATTACTGAAATGTTAGTGGTTACTATAGCTAACTGCTCCAGATACCAATACCAAACGACAGCAATGCAACAACAACAGCAAAATTATTGTAAGCGATATCTGCTCCTAGTGGTCCCTTTTCTTAGATTAAATATAAGACTGCTGACCTTCAAGGAATTCTATGCAGTAAAAGATGGACAAATTTAAGTCTCTAAGTAATCTTAAGTTTAAAAATGAAACAACAGCTCTTGAGAATCACGAAAATTATTGATTGACATTTTCAATAACAGTTCAAAAATTAACACACCATCGTTATTTCATGGCAGTAAATTTTTTTTAATTAACCATCTTGAAAGTCATAAAACAAAGAAAATCTCCTCCATTTCGATGTCGTATAGTTTCAAATAATAAAAAAAACTGCAATAAAATTAACGGGAATTGAACGGTTTTAATTAGATCCCTAGAGTGTAACGGTCTTACGACAAACATCCAACAACACAACAACAAAAAAAAAACGACAACGATGTCGCGTAGCGTCGCGTCGTTGTCTGACACAATTGCAGGTCTGCCACAAATCACCTAGTTGGCAAAATAAATTCCTCTGGACCGACCACATCAAGCTGTGCCCGAGAAGTTGATATAAATTGCCAGGCGTTTGCTTCAGGTGCTTATGGTGCTTCCCTTGCACTCAACTAGTATCTCTCTCTCTCTCTGCGATAGAAACGTCAACCGCATTTCCGCATTTTTGCTGTCTTCTTGCTAAATGAACAAGTCTTTGGCGTTTGGTTTAGTGTTGTGAAAGTATACTGCACTACACCGATATGTGGTCATTCTCTGGTCACCTTGTTCAACATATATAGGAGTCGACCAACTGACAGGCTTAGAGGTGAAGAAACTTCAACATCATCTTCACAGATTGTCGTAATAAATGTCAAAACCATTTGTTTAGCTTTTAGTTGGCACGCGGGACGGACGGTGTAGGTATACGACGACTACGAGATGTGACCATTGCTTTTTCTCACTAATGATTAAATTAATTAAATTTGCAAAGACGCGACTTCATTAGATTGTTATAGCGTTCATAATTGGTTGCCTCAAGCAGTAAGGCATATATACCCAAAGAGGTATATGTATATTTATCTTGGGATCTGTGTAAGATAGAGAAGAGAAGATGAAGATTTTTAGTGTCCTATAACGGATATCTAGCACGTAAGGCCGCCGGTGAGCTCAAACAAACAGTTCAAAATTTAGCTGACTAATTTTTTCTCAACGAACAACAAAACAACTTTTAAAATATTAAACCAGTTGTATTTAATACAATTCCATAATATTCACTCATTTAATATAAAAATTAAACCGTTTTTCATCTTATGCCAAAATAATATAATTGGATTAATCTTTAAAAGCTTACATTAATCCGAAACTGAATAATATGGCGGTTATATAAATAGGTAGTCAGTCTGTCATAAAACTATTATTAGGAAAGCTTTATTAGGACTGGCAACTATACCCGGACTAGTTTTGGTGTCGTCTCGGTCTTGTTTGGAATGTGGGGACGCTTCTCTATGACAGGAATGAAGGTCCTCAAAATGACAGATTGTTTTAATTAGAAATCGAACTCATGCTGTAAAAGATAGATAGATGGGAGCTATTGAAGTAGAATTGTTGGGCTTGGATAAGTAAAAGTCTCTAAATCGTAGGCACTGTACGGCTATATTTTTTAAACGCACTTGGAAGCCCAAGAGGGGGAGACTGGTTCCTACCGTAAAATTACGTACAGCAACAGTTCGGAGATTCCAAAAAGAAACCCAAATGCCTACAGACTAAAGAATCTTACAGTCCCCAAAAACTAGAGGACCACCTTTCACAAGGATTGAGAGCAATCAGTAGTCCGGAACCAACCTCCATGGAAAAGCACTGGTGTAGTGTTAAAATTGTTTTCACATTCGGTGCTGAAAGTACAGTTGACCAACCAACGAGGCTATTCGATAAAAACTTGTGGATTGAAGAAAGAAAAGCACTTCAAGACTACTTCATCAACATGGAAAAACAACTACGTACCGCATGAAGCTGAAAGAATGTCACCGTAACGTGCGGCGTGACAAAGGTTAATAAATCAACGCAGCTACAAAAGTAGAGGTGGCCATAGGTTGGTGTAACAGTAGGAGTGTAAAAGGGTCTAAAAACTGACAGTTTTGGATGAAAACCACCTGGTAAGTAGCACTCTTCTGCGGTTTAAATAGCGTTTACGACAGTGAAGTGAGATAATTACTTAATAACCCGTCCGAAATCACAATTTCTTGAATTTGCACTGAATCATCTAGTATAGGAAAAATCTACAAACAACAAAAAACAAAGTTAGGCTTAACATTATTCACTTAGAGCTATTACGAGCAGCGCCAACAACATCGAGTGAGTGGACGCTCATTGAAAGAGCTTGGGAAACAGATAGCTTTCCTGAAGAGTATAAAAAAGATATGATTTTCAAGCTCCCGAAGATAGGAGACCTTGCGCTGTCATAAAACTAAACGTGCAGCAGTGAAAAAAAATAGCAAGAATTATCCTGGAGAAAAAAAATACCACCTCTAAGAGACACCAGCAGGATTCCACACTAGACTTTCCTGTGTGGACCTCACACACCCTGACACCCTGTGGATCATCGCCTAACAGTGCGTTGAATATCGTGTCGATCACCAACTCCCAACTATTCATTGACTTCAAAAAGGCGTTCGACAGTCAAAAAATTTAATGGAACCTTCCCATTCCGGAAGCAGTTAAAAGTTTTTCCCTTAATACATTTTTTGCTGCCCCTTCTCCCCTATATAAATTGACAGGTGTTCTTAAATAAAAATTCAATCAAAAGTATTCCTGCCTCCATATTAGTATATATCTTTCAAAAGTATTTGCATTCCTTCAATTTATTCCTGAATAGTAATTTACTTTAGTGAAATTAACTTCTAAGACCTTCCAACTGCCAATAAAATACCTCAATCATCAGCTTAGAAAAAAAAAAAAAACCAAACCTGACCACTTAAGGAACTATGAGAGCCTCCTTAAGTTAGTTTCATTCAATCACAATCATCAATATTGTTAACGCGAAGCTCACATTTACTATGTCCACAAAGAAGGACGTAGTCAGCATTCTCTTCCTGATGAGAAATGATGACCATTTCGCTCGCGACTCACCACGAGTAGGTATCTAGATTGCATTTTTACCTTATTTACAGCATTCAGCGGTCTTCTATAGGGTCATCCAACCGTTCTTGAAGTCAAGCACTTACCACAAGAAGAACCACATTATTCAGATACAAAACTTCAATTATAACCTCTATGCACAGAGGAGACCACATGTGGGCATTGGGCATCTCAAAGTATAGTTGTTGCTGTTGTAGGTAGATGGATATACCTCTTAAGATGCATCTTTAGCTATGGATATATTATTTGTACACACGGGAAGCAATCTAAGCTGGACCTTTCATAGTTTTGCATATTTTTAGTTTATTGAACACGTAATGTTATTGCTCCTCCTTCATCTTCCTTCCGCCTTTGTGGAGTTCTTATGCAATCCCCTCCTTTGATTCATGGTCAATAGCTTGGCATTAAGATCTCCAGCTGTGATATTATGGGAATTATTCCTTAATGGTTTTCGTAGGGATTTTCCTTATTTTTTTGCTTGGGATGAAAATCGTATATATTTTTTGTGTCTTGAAGCCTCAAAGGTATGTGGGTTTTGTGCATCAGGTAATAGGACTTGGATGAAGGACAAAAATAATGTAATGGCATTAGAATCTCAATGACCAGATAATGATATCAATTGCTTTGAGAAGTAAGCTTTGGGACCACATGTGAAGGCGAAAAATGTTAAACACTAGGGACTTATGTATGAACATCGATATTTTTTTTTTAATATTTCTTTATTTATATGAAATAGCCTTAAGATAAGATCTATTTTACATTAAAATGCCCATAAAGGGAGTTTAATTTTTGCTGTTAATTTTTGAACTGATCGCAATATAAGTTAAATTAGTTCATTTTATTACAAAATAATTAAATTTATTTTTTAATATTTAGATATAACTATAGGTAAAAAAAAAGACATAAAAATTATGAGTATATTGGCTTGATCTATAAAAACCAAATTCTTAAATTTTAATATGAGCACTAAATTTTTTAATATGGATAGTTAAGTTTTAATTTTTCTAAAGTATATTATGTCTATTCATTACATAGAACTAAATAAAAAAAATTGTTCTACGATGTTACGGATGAAAAGTTAAATATTTGAAAATGAAATGAATACAGGTTGATTAATTTTTACTGTCTCCAAAGTATTTAAGATTTTTTTTATTAATTTCATTATTAAGAGAATAATACTCATTTAATAATTTCAGACAATGAGGCTCCGTAAAGTTTTGTACCTTTCTGAACTTATATTGGTTGCATTTAAGGGAACGGGGAGTTCTGGAAGTCTATGCGCGGATGATCATGGACATGGAAGATCAAATTGGATTAAAGCATCTTGTTTTCTCCTTCGAGTACATATTAAAGGATTAATGAGTAATAAATTGCCAAATTCGAAAATATCAAAAAAACTCTTTTTCATAAATGAATTGATTTAAAAATGATGATAGAACAAAAGAAAAAGAAGAAGGAGAATTATTGTAAGTCTGGCTGTTTGCCTTTTCATCTTTATAGGGGAAGATAGACTCCTCTTCCCAAACAAGCCGTACCTTAACACATTTCTTCCGTCAATTTGTATGACTCTTTATTGACACAAATTACTGCTCGAAAAATTTCCAAAAAAAAATTGCTCTCTTCGATTTATTAATCAGTTGCCTACTTTGAGGCTTAATCCAATCAAATAAATCATACTGCTTGGCTTTATTCCATACAAAAGACAAAGCTTAAGTTAAATATGAAGCTTTTTTTCCGCTTAACAAATAATGTACGCTTGTTAAAACTTTTTTTTTAATGAATAGATGAAATGAAATATTATGATACTAAGCAAACAAAGAAGGTGGGTGAGAAAAGCTTATCTCATTTCTAATGAACATTTTTTTAATTGTTATAATGAGTTGTTTTAGTTGATGGTCGATCAATTTTTCACTGGAAAGTTACATACTTCATTCATCCTTTAGCTGAGAACTGAACTTAATTACGTATTTAATTCTTTGCTGCATAAGTGAATTACATAATGGTTGAAATATATACACTGCCGCTCATCTAAATAGGTTCAATTTTGTTCACCCTATTGTTGCCTTTCTTTAAATGTATTGCATTGATATATTTTCTTTTGTGTATATATTGAAAGATCATCAACAAACGCTTAGTTACAGGAAAAAAATAAAATGCACGATTGGGTCGCACGGTACTTGCTATTATGTGCGATCTTGGTTTTAAAGTCAAATCAAAAAAATACAATATTACCCGACTACCTACTATCGATTATAGCCACAAGTAAAAATATGAAAAACCCCAAAATTCATTACTTGAATTTATAAAATAAGCCAAAAAAGAAGTTTAATCTTAAAACTCAAGATGCCATCTTATCATAAAAATACAAAATTTTGAAAAATTTTAATCGTTAGAGCTGTTTTTTACAAAATATAATTTTGTATGGGATATGTATAATTTTTTAAATATATTTATAAAAATAAAGTTGGTTTGCACATTTTTTGTATTTGATAACATACACTTAAAACCAAATTAAAAAAAAAATATTTACTACTTTTCAAAATATTGAGTTTTCAAAAAAACATTTGATTTTTTTTAAATATGTACAAAAAATTTTTTTTTGAACATTTTGATATGCAATATTATTAAGATTATATAGGATCTTCTTTAGAAAAATTTTCATCGAACCGTCCCAAAAATCCAGTTCTATGGCAAGTACCGTTAATAACGGTTTTTTTCAAAAATATTTTTTGACTAAATTATTAAGGTTACTTGACAAACCCGATTTAAAAAATTTCATCAAAATCTAATAAAAATGTTTTGTCTAAACGGTACTATGACAGGTAGCGTTATTTTTGGAGCTAAAACAAAAATTCGATTTCCCTTCTAGGCAATCTCCCAAAACCTTATGTCCAAAGTTTGAAGAAAATCAATTCAGTAGTTTAGGCTGTAGGCCGAGGTACAGACAGATAGACAGAAAGAGAGACAGACAGACAGAATTGCGGGACCTACTTTTTTCGTGTTCTCTATCATCGTAATGATTTTTTGCACGAATCCAAAACTTGCCCTATAGTAAATACATATAGTCACAAGTAAAAATTAGTCTGAGAACTTCCCTTTATTCTGTAGAACCAATTTAACTCATAAAAACAACCATTATAATGTGTCTCATACAACCGTATCTTTGTTGGAAGTGCTGACATTGCAATAAACTGAAAAGCAATTGAAATCATCATGTTTCTACTTTCCAAATTTTCATAAAGTAATTCTTAAATATTTCTAATGCGAAACAAAATGTCACATAAGTTGTTTTTTCACCCAAGGTGATATTTCGAATTATTAAATATATTAAATTTTGAAAAATCAAACTGTTCCAAATAACATTAATAGGATGCTTCTTTATTTTCAACTTTGGAAAAGTAACCGCTTCAACCCACATTTCGCTTACTTGACAAATTTTGAAAAAAAAACAACTTATACCACTGAATTTCTTGTGTTCCAAATCGAATTTACAAACATCTGAATTTTTAATTTTTGAAAAAATTGAATTTGTGGCAAACAGAATTTAGAAAAAAATATCAATTTCGACCAAAACGAATTTTGAAACTCATAATTCTCAACATCTCCTTGTTACGATCAATGTTTAAATTTTTGTTGAATGTGAGTAAGCCGTAAAATTCTATTTGCATTCTTCTGAATAGTTTAATGTTCAACTTTTTATTTCTGTGGCAGCAATCATCATGTTGTTTTCAAAAGCTTAAAGCAATACTAAATCATTAGAAAAAATATTTAAGATTTGACCTAAATCCAAGATTAAAAAAAATAAAAATTCTTCTTCCTAGTTGATGTAAAGATGATGATCAACAAGACTGATTCCACTTGTTCACATAGCATTTACTCGATAAAAAGTAACAATCTTGATAGGCAATAATTTCTTCTGAGCAACTTTCAATAAACATTTTCCGCACTGATTGCATTTGTTAGTAAACCAGTCTTCTTATGAATACGACTTTGCAAATATTTTGAATTCTTCAAGCACTTGGAAGGTCAACATTAAACATCACATGTTCCTACAGTCCTAACAGACATGATGATTTCAGTTCAACTATCTATTCCTTCTTCCTTACGGGATCATGAGAAGTCTTCAGAAAAAAAAATGCTCCAATAAAAACAGCGTGTACCAGTAATGAGCTGATCTCCTTCACCCGTTGTTGGCCGTCTTTTATTCACATATTATTCCTCTGCTTGTGTGTTATATTATAGGATGTTCCAAGTGATAGAGGGGCTTAGGAAAGAAACAACCTGAACCCCTACTAAATAATTAATGTTCCGATTGGACTGAAGTTCCGCAGAGAAATCTTCTTCATCAAATTCTAGATTCAAACTAGACGAAGAACTTCTTTTTTGTGTTGTTTTGGCGGTCTAGAGCATCGTCAGCAGCAGCCGGTATAATGACTTAAGATTTTTAATTGAGATAATCCTTAATTGGTTTAGTGGTAAATGGCTATGGGAGATGATGGTGGCATTGGACTTGAGCTTGAGCGAGCAAGCATTGAATGAGTGCAAAAAATGGGAACATCGCTTTTCGTGATGATCACAATCGAATAAGGTGCTGAACAAGCTATACAACATGGATTCTACTTAACGCTTTATATAATATCTGATATATACCTTGATGGAATGAACGAAACGGACCTACAGGTACTCACATAATATATGGAATATTGGTTGGTTTTGGAGGAGTGCAAGGAGAGATGAATTCGATTGTTCTAAAACTTCTTCGTACGTTGTACTCTTCTCAAGCCATAGTGTTTTAGATTGGGTGTCCCAATGTCGCCGAGTTAGGTGTTAATATAAACCAGATTTTTTTTTTAAATATTATCCATGATGATGTAATTGGGAGTTAGTGTTGTATCGAAGTCAGAAATAAAGTGAAAGTGCAGAATTCCCTCAAGGGATTTATTATTTGCAGTCATTTCGATGAGAAAAAAAATTGTGTTCATAATAAAAAATAAATGGTGGAAAATAGTTTTGTCAAAAAAATTATTCGTCCTCTGGCCTAGTATACAGTTCCTCAGATATTTTAGCACACAAAAAATTTGACGTTTAAATTTTTGTATCGAAATGTGAACCAGCCTTAAGTGAGTAAGAATTTGTTCACCAACGACTTTTTTCTCGCAATGTCACGCCATTATTTTGTTTAAAAAAATGGAGATGACAGTTACATTTTTTTTTGACAAAAATATTTTTTTCTAAAAATGGTTGCAAAAATTCCAAATAAATGTGTCGACAAGAAAGTTAAGGAAAAAAAACGATTTAAAAAAAAGTTGTCAACATAAATTTGTCAGGAAGTCAAAAAGTGGAATTTTTTTGGACAGAATAATAGAATTTGAAGTTGGTAACACTTTTTTAACTGGCGGCCATTTTAACAGCTGTTAAGTGATTTGTCTTTAGTTTGGTTTGTGGCATTTCAACGTAAATTGATCACCCAGCCAGATGCAGATTGCCGTTGATCCCAATTTTCATAAGAGAATTTTATTTCACGATGGATCCCACTTTTGGTTGACTACGTCAATAAACAAAACTGCCGCATTTGAAGTGAAGATAATGCTTAAGTGTATGTTAAGACACCGTTACATCCAGAAAAACTGACTGGTGAGGCTGGTGGAATTACGATATGGCCAGAAAGTTATAGTCAATGGTGACTGATGTATATAGAGCCAGGATTACTAGCTTTTTTGTTCCTCAATTGAACAACCATGATCTGCAGGATCTGCGGTTTCAACGAGACGAGAATTGGCCTCCAAGATCGTACCATTTGTAGAATACTTTATTTGAAAGTAGTCCGTAAAGTTTTTACTCGTACTGTGTTTTACTGGCAAGATCGTACCATTTGTAGAATACTTTATTTGAAAGTAGTCCGTAAAGTTTTTACTCGTACTGTGTTTTACTGGCACACTCGTATATCAACTTCAGTACGTTACATAGAAAACGTTAATCTCATTCGTCATTGGGCCTTTTGATCGAATGATCCAACCGCAACTTATAATCTAAGGTTTCCTTAAGAAATATATTATTGCATAAAATTATTCAATAAAGATCTTTCTAAGTATCCAAGTCGTTGCGTTGTTTATTTGATTTAAAATTCCTCTATACATTTATCGTCCCTAGACTTATTTCTGTGGGGATATGCGAAGTCGCTAGTCTACTTAGATAAGCCAGAAACGATCGACTACTTGAAGAACATCATTCACCATGTTATTGCCACAAATAAAATTTCGTCCGAGCAAGTCGCCACGGTCATATGTCAGAAATCATATTTAAATTATAATGCAAAGATTATCTTTCGAATAAAGTCAATTTTAAAATTAATCTTTGTTTTATTCAATTTCAAAGTTCTATCTGAAAAAACACCCTCTACAACAACAATCTTTTGCTTTTTTCACTAAATACAACTTGGCTTGCATTTTTCAGGTTGGATCAAAATTTCGAAAAATTTCGAAATAAGGTGAGCACATAAACTATTTTTCCAACTGTTTTTGAACCAAACAACATATCTGAAAACAGTTTGCCCTCATGTTCGATAGATTGGCCACCTAAAGCAAACATTTTTTTTTTAAAGTACCAAATTAGATTTTAATCAAAAACGACCAATCTATTCCTGAAGATTCAGGTTTTCTATTTTATTTTATTTTTTGTATTCGTGCATCCAAGATGAGTATCCATTTTCCATTCCAATCCAATTCTATTGGAAACATTGTCCTCGCGCGCAAGGGTATATAACTACAGGTTCTCGAAAACAATTTTATCAGCGCTTAATCCCCATAGAAGGCATAAAAGATTCGAAACATTTCCGCCTGTTTGGATGCACCTTCTTCATATATGAATGCTGAATACAAATGGCTAATTGAAGGGAATTTCTTCTCCGATTATCGGCACCATAATGCCGCCACCGTACTCTCCATGCATGCCGCCTCAGCCAGAAGGGACAAAGAGCATCCCAGATATACGGCTCCATTTTCCATATAGAAATTGTACAAAAGAACACCCATGAGAATGGAGGCAGTGCCCAAATGACTATCGAAATGGGATCATCATCATTGTTTTGCAATAGAATTGGTGCATTTGATTGGGCATAGGAATGCGGGTGAAAACCGAAGTTCGAATGGTGACTGTATAGCAAATGATGTTATTTGTTTCGAGGCGATATGAATTCAATGAGGTGGGTCATTCGAGATGGTATGGGTTGGCGGTATCTTATGGTTAGGTTGGAATTGGTTCTGAAAAGAATGCCCAGATGAAACCTTATCAGAAGCAAGGTAAATTTGTTAGCTTTAATTTTACATATTGAATGTAAATAGTTTTATCAGAGATTGTTTTACGAAAAATTGCAATTGTAATCGAAAGGGCATGAAGAAGTGAAGATGTAAGAGATTTGGTACATTAAAATTAAACAATAGGTTCCGATTCTTCGGAATAACTTGAAGATGTTATTCAGAAATCAGTGAATGATAATTTGCATGCTATTTCTTCTTTAAATATTAGAAGGTTGTTGTTAGTAATGGGATAGCCGGGAGCTCTTTTTTGTTAAAATGTATATTATCCTACATAAGGCCTGATAAGTACAAAGCTTGAAAATTAAAAAAAAAAGAAGAACTTACAGGGTGATTTGTATAAAATGTGGCTAAAAACTGACTAAAAACTAGAGTGTGTAAGTTGTGTTCGATCATTTCGGGCTTTTCTGGGTAGACTAAATAATCTAGCGACCGATTCACGGGTCCGGAACGTGATACAATGCGGTTATACCAAACGTTTTATTCAATAAATCAATTGTGGAACTAGCTGTGTGACATGATGAGTCGCCGGCCGTCTTGTTGAAACCAAAGCTCCTGTACATCATAGTTCTTCAATTGAGGAACAAAAAAGCTCTTACTCCTGGCTCTACAGCGGTCACCATTGACTATAAAGTTCTGGCCAGCATCGTGATTCCACCAGCCTCACCAGTCAATTTTTCTGGATGTAACGGTGTCTTAACATTCACTTAAGCATTATCTTCACTTCAAATGCGGCAGTTTTGTTTATTGACGTAGTAGTTCAACCAAAAGTGGGCTTCATCGTGAAATAAAATTCTCTTATGAAAATCGGGATCAACGGCAATCTACGTCTTGCTAAGTGATCATGTGGCTATTTTTGTTGAAATGCCACTAACCAAACTAAAGACCAATCACACAGCTGATAAAATGGCCGCCAGTTAAAAAAGTGTTGCCAACTTCAAATTCTGTACCAAAAAGAAAATATCCTTTATGTGGGACTTGGGTTCCTACTCTGTTTAAAAGACTATTCTATTAATAATGCACTCCGGGTACAACATAAATAGTCCCAGGTGACCCGTTGGCACATGTAACTTGGATGAATCATGTATAATTTTAATAAACTATGAAAAATGTATGTATGTCTGGAAAGTTATCCTCTTAAAACCAAAATATCAAATTCTTTTTTTCATAAAAGTATGGGCATATTATTAAATCTTAAGAAATAAATTATTCAATCAGAAACAATAGCAATAAATCACGAAATAAAAACCTAGTCACTCCAATTATGACCTCAACTACTTCACTTCTACTTCACTCCATAACTCAAAAAATAATTGATCCCCTTCAAATAATCACGATAGTAATACAAAAAAAAAAATATCAACTCTCATAAAAATGCAAGCACAGACTTCACACTTATTTCCCGACGCATCGTCACCTCAAATCATCATCAAAATAGTTTACATTCAAGTTAACAAAAAAAAAACCACAACTTGTCGCACGTAAATACTTTTAATGTTGATATGTCGGTACATTGGAAACACAAAAAAAAGTGTTTTTCAAGTTATTTAAATTTTAAGCTTTTTAAAAATGATTGATGGATTAGGCATTATGTAAATATCTGTCCTATTGATTTATTTGACGAAAGCAATTTCATTTTTGACACGAAACCAATACAGTGCCCTGTAGGCCAATAAAAAACAAGAGTTATTGATTTATTAACAAATTAAAGTTATCCACTTCCCAGGTGTCGACCAAACAAAACACCATTCCCAAAGTCACTGACTCATAATGTTATTATTGCTCCAAGCTCTCATTTCCCCCGATCGATGTTTTGAATACCTCATATGGCAAACTATACTTAGCTAAATAGAAGCTAGAGATGAAGCACTAACAGACTCGTTTCGTAGGCGGATAACTCTGCACCTAACACCATAAAGACAACAAACCACACAAAAAAAAAAAACTGAACGTCGAATATGAAATTTTCTTCTAGAGTATCTCAATAAAATATCTGGCAGTTACACCTCGAATCTCAACCGCGTCAGTTGGCCTAACATTATAAATTAACGAATCAAAAAAAAAATATGTATCGCCGTGGCAAGAAAGACGATTACATCCAAACCAAGTGCGAAGGATGGAATGGCAAATTCGTATATGGCGAAGGAGCTGCCAACAATGTCTCAAAAGTGCGTAAGCACAACGAATTCGTAACAAATACGAATAATTTCTATGGATTCAACACAGAACCAATTATCCTGCCAACAACGTGGGATGGCACATTCGCCAAGAGCGGCGAGGTATTGATGCAACAAGAACGCAATCGATCCGATGATCAGAATTACTTTGACTACAATACAGAGCCGACAATTCTGCCCACCGAATGGAATGGCGAATTCGAATTGGATCCAAACGATGTCCGCATTAAGCCAGAGAGGAATTATTCAGATGTCAGGGACTATGCGGAGGCAAAAAGATTCCGGCAAGTGAATTGAGCCGAGAACAATGGGCAAAAGTGCAATCAGCAAAAGCAGTATTGGATGTGAACAAAAATATAAATAGAAACGAACGAGTTGAAAATATGGTGGACCTAGCCATATAACTAACCTGAAAAAACGAAGAAGGAAGTGGCTCTTCTCGCACACAAATGGAGCAGCATCTTTTACTAACTTGCCTTACCTTTACATTATGTACATGTTGAAAGTTCGACTAACTCATTTTTTTATAATTAATTTATTTTGTACATTTTTGAATTTTTCTCATCAATGGAAATTTAATAAAATAAAAGTAGCTACTTTTGAAATGTAAATTGTGTGGTGTTTGTGTTCCGCAAGATACTCGTACCTTTAATGGCAAACTGTGGTTTGTGATGATGATGGGCGTTTAAGTGGGAAGCCTACGTGCTAAGTCGCTACGTATTTGCAATAGAAAGTGGATCTGAAGTGCGAACATCGATTCTTCTTCTATGACAGTGGTTGCCAACCTTTTAAATTGGTTTAATTTTCATTGGAAGTTAATTTATTGATCAATTGTGGGCTAAATGTATTTGGGGGAACTGAATCCGAATAGCCAACAAAATATTGTGACGAAAAATGCGAGCGAAATGTAAAAAAGTTTTCAAAAAAAACATTGGTTTTTTTTGCTATAACTTACTTTAGGAGGTACCTTCAGTTGTACCTGAACATCAATAATTTGAGCATTATTATTCATGTTGCATCATTAAATTTTGTTCAGCAAAATAATACCCTATTGAGGTGAAATTGATTCTTTTTCAGAACTCAAAAAGTAACGATACCACTCATATAACAAAACAAATCTATCTCAAAACCGGCTCAAACGATTTTGGCGTGGGTTTTTTAAGTAATTAAAATTATAATTTGACCAAAAACTAACTTTCGAAAATCCATCATTAACGGTACATCGCGTCGGATTTTTGGTTTTTGATTTTCGATTTTCTCTTTAACGGATAGGGTAAACATTATTACGAAAGAGGTCCTACAGTTGACTCTTTTGGAGAATTATTGTAACCCCAAATTGATCGCAATTTGCGAACGGTAGCCGCAAAACTTTCACCATTTTGATAAAACAATTTCACAATGAGAATGCGTTGTTCATTCGTGTAGCGCTCCATTTTTATTAACCTTATACCTTCTAAACAATAATATAATTGTTCAAATGTCAAACAATTAAACTTCGAATGGCGCCAAATTTAAATCTTGCGTTCTTGTTGGGACACCCTTTATAAGCTTAAAATAATTTTGCATGTAACATTTTTTTCGGATTTTTGAAGAAAAAATATCTAATTTTTTTTTTTGAAGGAGGAATGCTATTTTTTTTAAAGTGTTTATTTTTAAATACTTGAAACTTTCGTAAAATTTTCTTTTTTTTCTATAATCAATTTTTGATACTCAAATTGAAACATGAGTGCTGCTTGCGTTAAAGTTTTGAAAATAAAACCCAAATTGTTACTTTGATGCTAGAGTCATCTAGTGCTAGTCTTCCTATTGAGTTAGTTGTACAATTTACTTCGAGCAAATTGGGTTTGTTCGTTATGATTTATATTACAGTAACTTAGATATTAGTGACTTAGATCATAGTTTGAACTTTTTGCTCCGTATATGTTGTCAATTTGTTTTGAAAAGAGTATAAGAATATAATGACCTCCCAAACATTTAAAACGTAGCTCCAGTTGAACCCACATTTATTCGAATCACTTGTTTTTTTTTATCTCTGCCATTCATTTGAATATGTCTTCAGGCTCAATACAAACCATATAATTACATTTATATAAAATTTGTTGTCTAGAAAACACGTAACGATTTTACTATAAATACATACATTGTTAATCTGTTTTGATTATAAATAATTATTTTACGTCGTACGATCGTCTCGTCACCTCGTCGAATTTCGATGTCGTGATCAGTAAAAATAGTTTAGATTTCGTCATCGTTTTTGTTATTTTGTTTATTGTTTATTGTTTTTTACGCAAGATCAATAAGATTACAAATCTGGTTGTTGCTAACAAAATCATTAAACAATGTATAGTTGTATATAGGTACGCCTCGGACAGAGTATAGACAGTCAAGCTGGTTCTTAACTTCCTTATGTATATTAATAAAAATAATTATGGTAATTTATTTTCTGAATTTGCAGCTAGATTGTTTAGATTTTTAACAATCTCTGCTCTGCTCTGCTCATCTCAGCTCTGCTCCGCTTGGCTCTGCTCTGCTCTGCTCTTGCCAATCGTCGCCTGAGAAAAAGAATGTTGTATATCACAAAAATGGTTTTTTGAGGTTTGAATGCAGTTTTGATAAGAAAAAAATAATCTTTCGAATGGTGCAATCCGCGTTTTGATATCTCCTTTAGTTTCGGAGATATTTTGTATTATTTTGTCGTATGTGCAAGGTCAAATGCGTTTTGGGTATTAATTTTGTCGTATGTGTAAGAATTTTTCACATACGACATTTTTTCTATGTAAAATCGCGGTTTTTGTTGGTTGCGTAAATGATTGTCGTATGTGTTTGAAATCCTTCACATACAACAATTTTTATTCAATACAATATGTATTCAATACCTGTTTCAACCTTTCCTTTTATAGACCTAAGAAAGATATTTGTGACAAATGTTCTCTTTTTAATTCAAATAAAAATAATGCCACTGAAGCTGAAACACAGAGCTTCGAAAGTCACATAAGAGAAAAAAAACTTACGAGGGCCGAACGTGATAAAGACCTGCAAAATATCGACCCGAACTCTGCAGTTTTGTTTTATGATTTAGAAAATGTTTTTGCACTCCCAAAAATGTATACTTCTAACTTCTTTTATAAAAGGAAACTATCCGTTTATAACCTAACCGGCACTCTTATTGTCCCTGGGTGCAAAAAAATTACATACTGCGCCATATGGAACGAAACGCTAAACGCGCGTTCCGGCAACGATATCGCCAGTGCATTACTTAAAATTCTGTCTAAAGTTGTAACTGATCATCCTAACCTAAAGACTGTGACCCTATGGAGCGATTCTTGCGTACCGCAAAATAGAAACAGCATAAATTCGACGGCAATTCTGCAATTTTTGCACGATCACTCAGGGGTTGAAGAGATTGTGCAAAAATATTGTGAACCAGGTCATTCGTGTTTGCAAGAAGTTGATGCTGTTCATAGCGTCATCGAGAAACATTTGAGAAACATTGAAGTTCCTAGTCAAGTTTCATTAATAAGAATTTTAAAAAATATGAATTATCCCAATGTACAATTGCAGTTACTGCAAATGAACTTGGCAGATTTCAAAAACTTCACTTTAAAATCTGTATAGACCCGAGTTATCAATAACAATAACACACTTGTTTTCAATACTTTCTTTAATAATAAGATCTTTACTCCACGGCTGCTAATTGACAACTGAACTGATAACAAGATATTGATCTTATTCTAAAGTAGAACCGGTTCTTCACTTATGCACACAATCGATAATCTTCTATGTATGGGGTCTTTCTTATCCACTCTCCTGGTCGTGTTGTGGCACAGGTCTCCACAAAATCCAATAACTTATCTTTTAAAAACATAACATTTTTTCAAATAAAAAGTTTATTTTATAATAAAAATAACCTATTCAGTGTTGGATATAAACATTCTTTTAATGATTGCATGTATACTTTCGAAAACGTCAAAAAACAAATTAAAGGTCGTAATAAGGAAAATATTAATTATAATCTTTTTTGGCAACTCGAATTGCG
Organism: Syrphus vitripennis; assembly: GCA_958431115.1. NCBI lineage: Eukaryota > Metazoa > Arthropoda > Insecta > Diptera > Syrphidae > Syrphus > Syrphus vitripennis. The sequence continues at coordinate 11,604,272 of OY288108.1, read as the reverse complement.
AGTTGCTTCAGCAAAAGAAGTGGACAAAAAGAAAAAAGATGATATCAAAAGCATGATACCTTATTTGTCAGAAGAAGATAAATCTTTTTACAGAGCCATTTTTAAACTATAAAAAATGCAATTTTTAATTTTTTTTTTAAGAAAAACTTGATATCTTTTATAATCTACTCTATTTTCATTTTATGCACCTACAAGAAAATGTGATGAATTTCTTAATTTATATACTAGTTTTAAGTTAGTATTTTTATGTTTTTTTTTTGTTAAATTGTTTTGTTATTTTGTGTACATTATCCTTTTATGCATAAGAAAATGTCATTAATTTCGTAATTTATGTATTTTAGTTTTAAGTTAATATTTTTTATTTTTTTGTTTCATTGTTTTGTTAAGTTGATAAATTACCATGGATGTGTTTATGTTTTTTTTTAGATTTAATGTTTATTTTTTTAAAAAGAAGAAGACTGTTTATTTTTATTTTATGTGAATTAAATTATTTTTGTTTCAAAAAATATTGAATAACTCGTAGTTTTATTTATTTGTTTGAATAAAAAGTAACTGAATTGGGTAAAAGTTTGTCGTATGTGCAAATTTTTTGTCGTATGTGTATGGAATAAACATTTTAGTTAGCAAAATGTAACATACGACAAAATAATACTATGGTTTATTGGCTTTAAAATCTGTAGAAATGGAAGCTGGGTTTTAATTTTGATTCTAAAATGAAGTTCCATCAGCTCTGCAACTATAGTTAAAGTTTTGAAAAATTATTCGTAGCCGTTTCGGAGATATGATTTTTTAAACTTTGATTGCGATTTCCCAAAATCAAAAAAATGTCGCTTACGACATTATCATTCTCGGGCGACGCAATGCTAACGGATTTTTTTTTTAATTTTTGCGATTCATCCATACATCACCAAAGTTTCTCTATTAACCTGGCCAATAATGGATTATAAACATGATGGACGGAAACCTACGGACTTATAAGGGAGTATTATTTAAATATGAACAAATACAGGGTGATTAGAAAATGTTTTAAAACTTACCATTATTATTATGTGTTCTAAAATTCAATAATTTAAAATTCTAAAATTATAAAAGAACAAAAGTGCGTACTTTTTTTCACTATCACAAATTTTTTTCTTTAATGATTAAAAAAAAACTACAAATAAAACACATTTCAATATATTCCATGCGACTAACAACTAAAAATTGTGAATTCGCAGTACACGAAACCAAGACGCATTCCACAGAGCTGCGAACAAATAATTCTCTCGAGCTTAACCTCAAAAAAGTTGTTTGCCTGCTTTTGTGTTGTCTGGTTCACAGCTGGCTCCGACCACGACCACTCATATGGTTAAAATGTCAAATTCTGCGACCGTTTGCAATTCGCAGACGCAGATCCCAGCTCATGTGAATAACACTTTACGAATTGTCAAGCTCTATTCGCGTTCCACATATTATCTACACTTCAAAATCTTTTTTGTTTTTGTTTTCTTCGTCTTGTCAAAGTAAAACATCATTTGTGACGAATAAATAAAGCCATATGAAAGAAATGTCAAAATGGACAAATATTCGCTCATTTGTCGGTCGTTTGTTGTGTAATAACCATAATTCTTTTGTGCCGGTTTTTTAAATATTGTTAATCTGATTTTTAAACTTCAAATCGCGTAGGTTGGGTTATGATTTTAAGTCATTTAATTATTATTTTTTAGTAATAGATCTTTAAATTTAAACATTAAAATGCTAACAAAATGTACAAGTAAAAAATTTTAACATATTCTCAGTTAACTATAAAAGCAACACAAATTTATAAATAAATTCAATAACATCATGACAAGGCAAATATATGTATCTCCCACAACATAGGAAATACATTTACCAAGCCAGCAGCACTCTACTAATTGCTCAGAGGTACAGCGTCAATAAATTAATTTTATCCATAATCCCAAACTGGCTTCAAACAAGCCAGTAGTTGTTGGCGAACTAGTTACTTTGTATAATCAAATGCAAAATATTTGCTTGGGGGTGTTATGTTGAAATTAATTTTATGGTATTAAATGGAGCATTCAGTATTGTCGGCAATATTCTATACTAAGCTGACATTAATTCATTGTTAAGCATAAGAGATTACGATAAATATGAATCGAAAGTTGATTAAAAGTAAAATGGATCACCTACAATCATTTTAATACAAATACTGCCATCTAGCTGCCGATTTCCACTTTTTAATAGCTGTCAGAAGTCATAGTGACAGTTTTTTTTTTCTCTGAATAACAATCATAGAAACCTGTAATCCGTAGACATTTGATGTACTTTTCATTCTATCCTATAATTGCAAATTTCTTCCTTTCAGAGTCTTGTCATTTATTAGAAAAATCAATGTTAATAGGATCAACAATATTCTGAATCCCAAATCAGGTCTTTAATGATTCAAAGTTTTTCTCACAAAGCCTAACATCTCAAATTCTTCTTTCTAGCTATATCCACAAATTGGCATTGATTTCATATTTTATTCATAAATCTTACAGATTTCATCTCAAAAGTCTCTGATGGCAAACTTTCCCATCAATGGACTACAACCACACCAACAACTTCAAACCGTATCGTAAAAAGTATAGGGTAAAGGTGTCAGCAGCAGATCAGTATACTAGCTAATTCGAATGAGGGAGTTGTTTTTCATCGAAAATCAATTTACCTAGTAAAAGTGAGTGGTTTCCATCTTTCTCTGTCTCACTAATGTCTTTTATAGGTTGGAACTGAAATTCGGTATAACCTAATTTACTAAATAGCTGGATAAGTCGGCTGGTGAGGCGATACTGGGTACACAGTGAAAAATTTCCTTTCACACCGTATAATTTTTTAAAATGATTGCGGAAGTTAACTGTCATCTGTGTTTTTTATCCCATTTAGATCTAGAGTTTGTTTATTTTCTTTTCGATATTATAATTTCGTTATAACTTCATTTGGACTAAGACAAAACTGATCGGGTTGTTTTTTGAAACATCTGTCAAACGATGAACTGTCAAATTCAAAGATCTAAAAATTTGTTTTGAAAATTCAAAGTTCTCATAATTAATTTTTGGCTTTTGGGTGCTTACGTCAAAATAAAGTTTTTAACCCATCTGCAAATTAACGAACTGTGTAAAATGATAAGTTAACCCAAAAGTTTGCATGAACGGTCCTTTGCTGAAATACTGTGCAATTTAATCAGCTGTTTGTTAAACTTCAAATGTGTGTCAAACTATGCAAATGCCAGTTAGCCACAGTGAATCACATGGAAAAGATATTTTCAAAAAAAAATTTCACTGTCAAGATACAACATTGGAAAAGCGCTGACACCTTTACCCTACCTTCAACATAACCTGCTCAACAGCATAACATATCATTCGCAGACTCTTTGCCGTCTCTTTAGTTCGCAAAATGAACTCCAGACATGTGATATATATGTTGGTGGGTCATAATGTCACATTTCTATCTATTCTAAACTTCTGAAGGCACACATAAATAACGGGCCATGCAAATAATATGCTTAGGTAAGTACCCATCAAGTACCCGAACCCATCGTTTCTGTGCAAAGAATTGAGATGGCAACGCTGATATCATATTGAATGAGGGGATTTATAACTTCTTCACTTAAGAGCCGTTCTTGTGTGGTGGTTTAGTGGCCATAAAAAAAAAATGAAAAGGATTGGCCTGTACGATTTAAATATAGGTACATACCTACTCCTCTGAGGAATATATTATTATGCCATGCAGCCATACCACCTGTTGCATCATAAACGAACCGACAATGAGTAGATACACCTCTCTGGATATTCTTTTGGGGTTCATATTGCTGATGCTTATAGACATTTGTCAAAACATCACAATGAGTTGGACAATTTATTGTCCAATTAGCGAACTTGCTGATACAATCTCAAGACAGCCCTAACCGTGTACGTTCCTTCATGATGCGAACTAGAAGGCATTTTACGACGAACGATGGACGACGGCTACTCTACCTACTTGTGGAATGTTGTAGGGAAATTCCAAACGCGCAATTTTCAGGAAAGGTCCTCTCACAATTTATTACTCAATTATTTCGCACTTACTTACAGGAACGGTGTCGTCGCTACTAATGGAGCTGTTGCGCCAAAACACTTTTCGTAGACTTGCGCTGTTAATTGGGTTTTGAGAAGGACCATGTCCCCGACCCGACTCAAACTGAATTTTCATTTTATCAGTTAAACGTGTGCGCCAGCGGATACTGAAACACAACCCGGAGTCGAGGTAACGCAACGGTCAAAGTATATCTTAAGCTGAAGTTAACAAGTATCTGGAGCTTATTTATGACGTCGCAGATACATTATCCAAGATAGTTCTTATCTTAAGTGATTTTCTGTTCGGCATTTATGGGACGCAGCAAGGACGGAAGGTCTAAGGCGATGAAACGAAACTGGTGTTTGTTCTGTGGGAGGGTAATTAGCAGGAAGCTGATGGGAAAAGTATCTAACGTAGATAACATCCTGAACACCAAACACCAAACTATCTAGTTGGTAAAAGTGTCATTTTCGTAGATTCTTGATATAGGAAATTTACATTTCTATGGGAATCATAAATCCCAGTCAAATTGTAGGTAGGTATGGCCTCTATGGTGTTGTGGTTTTGTGGACTTTGGATTAGGAAAACAGGAAACGTGTGTGTGCAGAAAATTATTATGAATGACATTTCGGCATGCGATTCGTGTGGCAATTCTTGGGAAAGATTAAAGTGCTATTTGCTGAAATTGCCAGGCTCTATTTTCACTGCAACTGCAAGTATGAGGCGCTTGATTGAATTTATCTTTATTGCATTTTAAATATTGAAGTTACATGTTTTAGGCCGATGATGATCGTTTTACGCGGTTGGGGTATTTACTTTTAAATTCATATAAGTGTGTATAGAGAGAAATGAAATTGTGAGGCTATTATGGTAAGCATTAGAGATAATCGTTGAATGTTAGGGGACCAGCACTAGGTATATAAAACTTGTGATCAGGTTTTTGAGAGAAAGGTTTTTAGATATTTAAAGGTTTAAAATAAAATTATTTTTTATAGATTTGTGATCATACGGCGAATAAATTTAGAAAAAACATATGTACCTATTTTTGATCGGTTGACCAATTTTAAATTGCGACTAGATTATAAAAGAGGTGTTTTTAGATGTACAGAACTTTAAGTTGGCAACACTTTTTTAAATGGCTGCCATTTCGACGGCTGGTAAGTGATTTGTGTTTTATTTGGTTTAGCATTTTAGCATGAATAGACTAACGCCTGAACAACGCTTCCAAATTGTGCAAATTTATTTTGAAAACCATGGCCATTGTATATCAATTTGCATAGTACTATCATCACGATGATTTTTAAGTTGTGCGCTGTGGTCGTCTGAGGGCGCACTTGTATATACACAGAAACAGCAACCAGAAAATTAGTATGCGCTGTGATCGCTTGGGGCCGACGTGGTGGAACGTGCTGATGATAGTACTATGCAAATTTATATACAATGACCATGGCCATTGTATATAAATTTGCATAGTACTCTCATGAACACGTTCCACACGTCGGCCACCTAGCGATCACACCCCTAACTAATTTTCTGGTTGCTGTTTCTGTGTATATACAAGTGCGCCCTCAGACGACCACACCACACAACTTAAAAATCATCGTGATGATAGAACTATAAGTTTTATATATAATGAAATACATATCGAAATACGTCAATAATTAAAACTGCCGCATTTGGAGTGAAGGTAATCCTCAAGTGTATGTTGACACTGTGTATATCCAGAGAAAACGATTGTTAAGTGTGCTATATGGGCTTATGAAATCATTGGTCCATGACCGCAACAAAGCCATGAATACTGACTTTTTCGTTCCTCAATTGAACAACCATGATGTACAGGAGCTGTGGTTTCAAAAAGACGGCGCAACATGTCACACAGCCCGTGCCACAGTTGATGTATTCAAGATAACATTTGGTATTGGTTTCATGTTCAGTGCCCTGCGAATTGGCCGCTAGATCGAGTAGCGCTGTTCATACCCGAAAGCAAAATTTAACAAAAAGGTGCTTTCATTCGCTCAGTTATGTCAGATTTAAGTAATTGGAATAGATTTGGATTAAAGGTTCTTTTTAATTCTAGGCCAAATATATGACAAAAAATTATTTGTCAAAAGTGGGAATTTTGAGTTTTATACTACGTTTTCACGAGGAGCTAAATCGCGATTTAAGTAGATTATCCATTTACCACAAAAAGTATCTTATTTGAAGTTAAACCATTTATTTAGTTGTCTGCATAAAAGTGGAAACATTTTTGTTGTGAAACTAAAAGAGTTTTTACCTTCAATGGCGACTTATCTTTGAACTCATTTGCAACCATCATTCGTTCCAAAGTCCAAATAATTGGTGAAGTAGGAAAGGAAAAAATGATTCATTTGGTGGACTTATCGACTTGACTGCTTGGGACGCTACTTTCTGTTAGCTTCTGACAACGTCCGGTGCGAAATTCACGTGACGTTGAAAAAATAATAACACCAACGTGTTGTTGTCAATCACAGTAACGTGTTGTTATTGTTGTTTCATCGTCGTGCCCGAATGTTTACCATTGGTCTGGGCAAGCCTTATTGCTAGCCCTTAAGGCTTATATTCACTGAGCGCACTTAAGTTTAAGAATCTCGTAACTCAAAGAATCCTCTTTTTGAAAAAAAAAAAGGAGTAACTTCGAACTCCCAAAGGAAAACGACATACTTATATGGGAGTCACATCTTAGCTTCATTATTGGTAAAGTCCCAGTGTACTCAGTTCCTTACAAATTATAATCCTAAAAGTATGCAACACAAACCCATCCACTTAGATTTTTCATCAGTTTTTCTTCCTCTTATCGAATATCAAAACCTTTTTGATTCCACTTTCTAGACACTTCCTAATTTCCAGGTATTTTCCAACTTCCAATTAGAATCCACAATACATGACATTTCAAAACGTCAAAATCACAAAAAAACACAAGTTTCCATCTGTCACTTGCCCACAACTTGTTCTCTCAAAACAAAAAAAAAATTAAGAAGAAACGACGGTTTTAGCTACACGGAAAGGAAAATTGTCAATCGCGTGTATTTTGCTTTTTCAAATTAAACATCAAAAAATACACTTTTTCCGTTCTATTTCAATAACAAAAGTTTCCCAACACTCAACCCACCACATTTTTGGAACAAAAGTGATTTCATTTGTGGAGAAATATGTCTTCAGATGCGCCAAACTGGCGCCAATCAATCATAACACGGATAATTGATCGCAATAAACGCGAATCCTCTTACCACAGGGAATTAATTCAACAAAGTAAGTTTCACTTTCTCGCAGAACCAGCTACATATATTATGATTCAAGTGCTCACAATGCAGATGATGCGATAATCGAGACGACGTTGTCTCATTAATTGAATTTAATATAATGTTAATGAGACGCAACTGGATGTTGCAATCGACACACGATTTTGTATTCTCTCTCTCTCCACAGACAATCGCTTCTATGACACCGTTGTCCAGTTGGAAGCAGAAAACCTACGGATCAATGTTGAAAATGAAAAACTCCGAACTGCTGTGGCAACAGGTGGCAAAGACTCAGGTGGTTCATTTGCTGTCCTCGAGCGTCTGCTGGCCGAGCAGAAGCATCTCACCGAGTTACACAAGCGAAAGGGTGACAATTCGCAGATGATTGTCGATCTGAGCATGAAAGTCGAGGAGCAGCGCAAACTTTTATCCGAAAGAGAACAAAAGTAAGTTGACACCAGCCCAAGGAACCGTATTAATTTTATTTTTTGTTTGCCCTCCCAGCTGCGCCGAGCACATGAAGATGAACCAAATCTTGCGCGCCGAGTCGGCTATGTTAAAATCAAGTCTCGAAGAACTCAAGAAGCTGGACACTACCCTCCGGGACGAACACACTGCCCTCCAGCTGGCATTTAGTGCATTGGAAGAGAAAATGCGAGGAATTCAGGTGAGAGTTCAAAATCTTTATGGCTTCTCCAACCAATATCTATTCTCGTTATCTCTATTTTGCGGTTGGCTTTTCTTAAATTAATTACAAATAAGCTGCTTCCTCTCGCACTCTGCCTCTGCCGTTCAATCCAAGTTCCTGTCATTCAATTGAAGCTTATTATCAATTTTGATGTAAAGTCGCACGCGTTATCACGTATCGCCTCGATTGGCGGCCATAAAATGGAAAATGATAAATAGAATCCGCAATTCGCAGAAAGAGTTGAGCGATATTTTTGGATCACAAATAGAAAGCGTTATTAGGCCTGTCGAGGGCGAATGACATTTTTATGGACGCCTGCACTTGATTTATGTTTTTTTTTTGTTTTTAATTTTTGTTTCCAATCGTTTTCAATTAAGTCACATAGTTGAGAGGGAGTGGGTTAGGAAGATGAGCAATTGACACTATGTTCTATTTTTATAATGTTTTTTTTTTTTTTTGGTCGGTTGAATTGCGTGAGAGCTGGAACCTGGCGTTGTTTATGCTAAATTATGTGTATTTATCATTGACTGTGGTCGCGGTTCAGTTGTTATCTGGTTAATGCGAAGTCGATGAGATACAAACCGAATTGGATGGTGTCATCTTCAGCGACATCGAAAAGTACCATGTGGTCTGGTTCTCACAATGTATATACATTTGTATACCAACAAAATTGTTTTATCTTCCATGCATTTGTTTAGATTTTGATCAATACTCGTACCTCGACAAAAATGATTACATTGTTGTCTGGAATAAAAGATTTTGTAGTTCAGTGAATATTTTTAAAAGGGACTGGTGTAGTTTATTTTCGGCATAACATAATTTAATTCAACTTCTATTCCTGATTTGATATGTTGTCTTAAAAACATAGAAAATAAAATTTTCGTAATGAATTATTTAGGAAATAGAAATTTATTTTCAATACTGAAAAATCAGTGGTCTAAAAGCGTGAATGTCTAAATAAGGCTATTCGAATTCGTTTGACAGACAGTATAAAAGTTAACAATTTGTATCCTTTTCTTTACTTCAGCTTTCGTTTGTTGTTTTGGAATTCAAAAATTTTATGCATTTAATTAAATTTAATTTTCAAAACTAGAATTTTTTTATATTTAGTGTTGTCCTTTTACCTATGCTTTAAAAAGAGTAATTACAGAATATTCTAATTTTGTACATTTTTATTTTGTTCGATGTCAACTGGAAAAGAACACAAAACCTAAATTTTCTGTGAAATGATCAGATCTTTGAAAATCCTTGTACTTTGGGAATGGATGCAGTAGAGTCGCAGTTCGTTGTATTCAAAATTGAATACTAGACACTGTATTCACTTAGGACTCAAATAAATTTAAATCTGGCATTTAGAATGGGAAAGAGCCTAACTGTGTGTATTTTCTCAAACCAAAATCCGTTTGGAGATAAAAATTAAATTAAAAATTCATATTGATGTTCCTTTAACTACTCATACATTTACTCCTGTTAAGATGGATTTTTAGTTTCAGCAGGAGTTTTATAAAGTTTTTCAATCTATTTGTTTATTCTGACAATCAGGTTTTCATTTATTATTATTATTAAAATTATAATTTTGAAGATTGTGCAAAATTATATTGTTTTATTGCTGTCAATTGTTGTAATATGGACAATAATCTAGAATATCCGTTAGATTTGGATGACGAAGACAAACTAGTCTAGCCGAGATTATAATAAATACATATGTATGTAGAAAGATAACCAAATAAAAACAAAACACAAATTTATATTACTTACAACATTCGGACATACATATGTACGCCGAATTTTAAAGTGTAAGCAACTCCGTTAAGGTATGTAAAATTCTTGCTTAAAAAAGCCAAAACGAAGTTTGAGCTCAAAACTAAAGATGCTATCTTATGTATCCTAAAAATTTTGTTAATGTTTTGATAGGCAATGTTATAAAAACTGTATATGATCTTTTTCATATTATAAGTTTTGTCAATTTAAGAGAAAATCAAAAATCTGATTCTATGGCAAGCACATTTAATAACGTTGTTTGACACTGAAAAATGTTATTGAAAACGGATACGTTTTCGAGACAAATGTGTTTTGTCTTAACAGCTAACAGGTAAAGTTATTTTTGGATCTAGAACAAAATTTCGATTTCTGAATAAATATCCCTCCAGTAGTTAAGAATCATTTTTTTCGCGTTCTCTATCATCGCAATGTCAGGATCGATGTCTTTTATGATCCAATACTCATCCAATAGTATAGTACCAACAGTCGCAAGCAAAAAGACGAAAATATCCTCCATAATTAGAAAAGAAAAATACATCAATGTTTTCTGTTTTATTAGAAAAGAAAAATATATGAATGTTTTCTGAGTTTTTTTTGGGAAATTTTCCGAATTCATTTGTCTGGTTTTTCTTATGTGTCATTCCCAAACGCTTTACACTTGATTTGCTGTAAAGCACGAAATTCAAATTTTATTTTAAATCGAAAGACAAACAAATCAACATTATTTCAAATCAATGCAAACTACTTTCATATTCAAATTGATCGCAAGCAATTAAATTAAGCAAAAAAAACAACAAAGTTGCCATCTATTCACATCAAGCCAAAGTGTCAACATTTGTGTTTTGATATACACTAGCCAAAAAAAAATCATTTGTTGAAAAAGTACATCTCGCAATTGTGTTTGAGGCTATTAAAAAAAACGTTGGAAAAGAATCAGTTTCATTTCTAGAAGATGAGAAATATATTCATGATAGCCCATTTTCATCATTTTTTCTTGTCAAAAACGGTTTTTGCAATTTTCATTATTTTTTTTTATTCTAAAAATTGTTAACCTCATACCTGATTCTCAACGGTACTGTAGTGATTTTTTTTTTAATTTATTAGTCTCCATAATTGTTTTAATATTAATTTATACACAGTTTCATTGCCTCATGAACATAATTATATTATATTTTGTAGTGAAGTTAAAATTGATAAGAATGACCTTTCCTCCCCTCTCTTGCCTACAGGTCACGATTGTCATAGTAAATTGCAATAAATTCAAATAGAACAAATGTTTTAACCCTGCAATTTGATATACATTTTTCTATATTCTTCAAACTTGACCTAAATAACATTTCTCAAAAAAAAATGATTTATGCTTAGTGAATGATTGCAATAAAAAAAACTGTATCATAATAAAACATAGCGGTATTTTTGATGTTTCTTTTTCATGTTAAGCTGATCGCGAATTCATTCTGTTTTATTTTTATTGTTTTTATATTTTTTTTCTACGAAACAAACACCCACGATATAATAAATAGATAGCATCATCAGCGTCTAATCAAACATCTTAGTCACGCACCACGCACGATTTGTTTTAATAATTTTTGTCATTAATCTGCATCCGGCTATGAATGATTATGATAATTAGGGGCAGAACTTATTTGTTTAACTTTTATTTTTATTTTTTTTTTTCAAACAAAAAAAAACGTATTTGATGTCAAAAAAAAAAAACTGGAAATGATCCAAAAAACGTCGATTTAATCAGAAAGAGGTGTTAAAATAATGACAATGACGTAGGTAGCTGGATAAAAACAATCTTAAGAAAAGGCATTTTCATTTATAATTAAACTTTTTTTTTTTGAGATGTCGAGAAAATTTTTGAAATCTGAATGAAAAATCAGTTGCATCAAAACCGTGTGCATACCGTGTCATTTTTCAAAATTGTTTTTTTTTTGTCTCAAATTTCAGGATGAAAATCGAAGTCTGTTGGAACGTCTGATGAAATACAAATCTAAGGACGCTGACAAACTAAACGAAGAGAACGAAAGCATATTTAAGTAAGTTTGTCTATCCGAAAGCTACCAAATATGTATTACAAATCGTATTTGCTAGTATTTTTGAATTAAAAAAAAAAATCGATTAGCATCCCCACGATTGCTGGATATGGTTTTGTGTGCTTTTTGAACATATTGAGAAAAAAAAATACTTTTTTTTTTATAAAACCATGCATATTAGTTTGTTCCTATGAAAAACTTAAAGCACCCAAAAATTAATGATTTTTGTGTGGAAAAGTTAACCCAGAAAAGGTTTGTTCTATTTTTTGTGTGTTGTTGTTGTCCTCTGTTTTGTTATTTTTTGTTATTTTTATTTTAAACTATTATTATTAATTGAGCTAACATAGGATTATAAAAATGGAATAAATAAATAAAATATATACTTATGTGTATAAAAAGTTAAAACTTTAAGAAAGCGTTAATGGTCAGATCTAAGTGATTCATTATCTTAACCCTCATATTATTATTTTAACAAAACATTTTTAATTTGAAAGGGAATTCCACAAAAAATTCGATTCTAAATTAATTTTCAAACACTGCTACGAAATTTGTGGACATGGCGACCATATAGATTTGAAATACATCAGAAATATGTTGAAAATTGCGTCTTAGAATTTTTCAATTCGAAAAATACAAATAAACTCTTTGATATCAGTTACTAATCTGGCCTTGATAAATCTAAATTTTGATGATTGATCTGTATGTATGTAAGACGTTCTGCCCAAACCAAAGTATCGTTGAGAAAAAAAGTCAGATCAAAGTCTTGAGAAAGAAACCAGACTGCACTCTTTTAAAAGTGCTTTCCCTTTTTGCCTAGATATCATCAGGGTGTTATTTTCCAACTGTAAAGGATATATCCTGAAAGGCACTGCCCTGCTCACACAATTGAGTTAATGCACATATGGTTTGGTATAGTTCACTTTTCATGTTTTATTCGCCAGGCAGGGTGCATTGTTACTTTTTTTTATACTTAAAGTACTTGACTGGGCGATTTCTAAAGATTTGTTTACCCTTTTTGAAGGCACTACCCTTTTTACGCAACACCGTTGCACCGCTTGGGGTATGCTAAGTCGCTAGGCAGGCGTCTATGTATAGAAACTGTTTTCCTGGCTTTGAAGGTGCTCAAAACTTGACACCCGCAATGATGTTTTTTTTTTGTTTAACGAAACAAACATATATATTTCAGTAACACCTACGGTCTTATAAATTAGGGAATTCAAGAAGGAATAGAATAGATTTTTGTGGATTGAGAGATCCACAGCTATGGAAAAAATGTCTTTAAATTTTCAAACAGCTTACATTTAAGAAATTGTTCATACAAATAGATTCTATGACACCGTTTGTTTGCTCCATTACAAGAAGGTATTTCAGTTCCTAAAATACGCATCTTTAACTTTTTTGAGAGAAAGTCCCCGACTTAATTTTTTTTTCTCTGTTTTCGAAAACCTTAATAAAAAAATTCGCTTAACAAAAATCTATACACACACAAAAAAAACAGACCCCTACACTGATTTAAGTGACTAAATAAATTAATACCGTTTGCATAACCATTTTATATATTGTTTTGTTTAACCATTCTCACATTCCATAAAAGTGTTTTCAAAAATAACATTCATCGCATGTTATAAACATTCATACAAATATTATTTAGCTTTTGAATTGGTTGCGAGAAAAAAAAAATTGAACATCAAAATTGGGTTCGTTCCTGGTGCAAAGCAAAAATAGCATATTATCAATAAATTGCTTTCCAAGGAGATAATTTTCACCAAATCACCTTCACACTTCAGTATAATGTAATAGTTATCCGATAACACTGAAATGAAAATAAAAATTCGCCACATTGTGATTCTACTAACGGCCTGACCAAAAACGCTAAACTCAATTAAACATTCATTTAAAATCTAGAAAAAGACTGCCGTCACTTTTCAGAAAACGGTCCGACAAACTACGCCGTGATTTGGAAGACGCCGTCCGTGAGACTCGCAATTCAAATAGTCCAAACGATTTGCCACCTGAAAGTGCAGGCAGTTGTGGTGGTGATCAAGGCGGTGGTGAATTTATATACGATGAGATGTTAATGTTACCCGATGAAGGTAATTTATCACCTGGTATTGGTCCTGAGCGCTTCCATTCAGCAGATCCAGAACTATTGATGAAGTTTGAAGCTCATGAAACTGAAGCCAGTGCAGTTCGCTGGAATCCGGTAGAGAAAATGGTCGCCACCGGTGGTGCTGATCGTCGTGTTAAACTTTGGGATGTTAATAAGCGTAAGATGTTTTATCGTTTCTAAAATTATTGTAACTAAAAATATTTTTTTTGTTTATTATTTATATAGATATAACAGGAACAACAACAGAAGCAAGAGCCGTTCTGGGTGGTAGCAGTGCTGGCATCAATTCCGTAGAATTTGATTCAACGGGTTCATACATTCTCGGTACATCAAATGATTTCGGAGCAAGACTGTGGACAGTTGCGGACCATCGTTTAAGGGTGAGTGAGGATTATTTTTGAAAATTAAAAAAAAAAATGACTGACTCAAATAAAAACGCACATTGTTTAGATTCTTAAGAGAAAATTGGTTGTTATATAGCAATAAAAGATGAGAAACCCTACATTTTATTTATTTTTTATTTTTACCTCAACCAATAACTAAAAATTATTTTCCTTTTAAAATTTAATACCTTGTAATTATTATAACTGAAAAATGTTAAATAAGCCCACCTGATCATTATTATTAATGAAGAAGTTTCTTTGAGAGGATGTACCTATTTCTTTACTATATTAATACTCGTATAATCTTCCACAAAATTAAGACAAAAGTAAATCACATTCCGGTGTACATGGTCTTGTTTATTTTATTTTGCCCCACACCCCACCCCGTCCTCAGTTTTGGATCCATCGGTATAAAAGTGAACGCAATCATCCTCAAGAAATGACAAATCCTCCCAGACTGATCTAGAGGGTATTGAAACCTGAAAATTCTTGCCAAACTGAAGTCGCGGAATGGAGTAGTCGATGTACCTGGGAATTGTTCCTAGTAAGTTCGGAATGACCGAGTTGCAAATTTCATTATTGGTCCATTGTGAGGAAACTTTGAAACGGATGGCAGTGCTCGCAGCTGTATGTTTACAGAATATATCTAGGGGTGTCAGATGGAGTAACACTTCAAGGACAGCGGAGCGAGTTGTGCGGAGTGATCCACTAATACATAAACTTGCTGATCGCTGGACCTTGCTTAAGATGTCACGATTTATGGCTTTGTCCAAAGCAGTCCACCAAACAACGACACACTATATGTGAGGATCGGTCTAATAACCGAGATGTATATATAGCCTATGCGTTATGCGAGGTTGAAACCCCCATTTGTTACCTATGGCTTTTTTGCATGAGAAGAGTGTCACTGTGGCTTTTTTTAACTCTTTCTTGAACATTAGGTTTCCAACTTAGCTTCTTGTCCAAAATTAGGCCCGAATATTTGGCTTTGTCAGTAAAAATAAGTGGTATGCCTTTAATAGAAGGAGGGTCAATGTTCGGAATTTTATATTTCCTGGTGAAGAGGACAAGATCTTGGGTTGACCTCCAATCCACAGTGGTCTGCCCGTGATTTCCTAGGCTTCAGTGTAATTGGTTTAAGGGCAAATCCAATGTGTTACTTTTTTAAATTAAAACTATAGGTAAGACAGAATAAGTTTTTGGTTGTTAAAATATTGAACTCGAGACATTGATCAGATCTTACATTACGATGATAGAGAACGCAAATAATTAGACCTGTTTTTCTGTCTGTCTGTTTGTAGGGTTATCAGTCGCTCTGTCGAGTAGTTTGTTTGCTGGTCTGAAGGTCTGTCATCGAACTGTACATCGAAGTACAGCCTAAACTACTGAAGCGATTTTCTTCAAACTCGGAACATGTTGTGAAATTGAATTTTTAACTCTATATAACGCTATCTCAAAAACGGCGTTAAATATTTTGATTAAATTCTTAAATCTCTGGTTTTTTGTACAATACTAAAATATTTTCTAAAAAGCTTTATTAACGGAATGACATAAAACCAGATTTTTGGTTTTCGATTTTCTCATAAACGGTTTGACGGACTATGGTTAAAGTTTTTATGAGTACAGATAATTGATAAAATTGTATATACAAAATTTTCCTAGATCGTAAAATATTTAAAACTGGCGAATATATATTTTTTTCAAATTTTGTTTTTGAGTGTGCTTTACTAAATATTAAAAACTTCGAAAAAAAATATTTTTTTGAAACATTAGATGTCATCTTCGGTTTGGAGTGAAAAAATCTTTAATAATAAATAAATGTTAAAGTAATAATTGAAAATGCTGTTGAACTATTTTGTTTTATTTTTTTATTATTATTATTTGATTTATATTTCGTATAAAAATTAGTTTTAAACATACATAAATCTAAAACTAAATTGTTTCTACGCTTACCAATAGTAACAGAATAATTGTTATTGTTATTTTATTTTAATTTTTTTTTTAATGGGAGGGGACAAATTAATAATTAAATTCCTAACTAGATTAATGCGTATTTATTTAATTATTATCTTCATTACTATTTTTCAGTAATATTTATTTAAATAAATAAATAAATTATAAATTTTCGAAATAGAAAAAAAAAATTGGTCTAAAATATGTTAAATCCAAATTAAAGGTCTCCTTTTCGTTTGGAAAAAAGGACAAGTGAGCATAATGTATTTTCCATTTAAAATTATCATAATTTGTGTTTGCTTTTAAAGTTAAATCTATTATATTGTAGTTAAGTATAAGATTTTTTTTTTAATTGTATCGTAAGATTTTGTGACACTAAAGAAAATTAAAACTTGAATAATTCTAAAGCGAGAAATAATAATTATTTTTTAACTGTTTTCTGTAAGACGATAGGAAATAAGTTATTAGCTATACAATTAATATATCTTAAAGGCTCAAATTCATAAAAAATAATAATTCTCTTCAAAGATTTAATATTTTTAACTATTTGATCTTGCGCATCAGTCATCCTTTTTTCCAAATTATTTTTTTTGTGTTTTTGTGTTCCTACTTTGTGTTTGTTTTTTGTGTTTTCTTCAAATAAATTACATTTTTTTTAAAACTTAAATCATAAGGTTACACAGTTAGACTATTTTCCTTATAATAATTATTTTGTTTAATTATTATTATTATTATTTCCTACTATCGCATATTCTCTGTTTAAGAATATGAATTTATTTTATTTTTTTTTGTGGCTTTTGATATTGATTTAAAAAATATATATAATTATGTTTTCAAAATTATTGTTTTATATATATTTTTAAAATTAATATTGCCCTTGCTAAGATTCCGGCACCATGATTTCTCAATACTAAGTCGATTGATTTGATATTACACACTTATTGGCAAATTTCAGCAATTATTTATTTTTTTTTAAATCTTTTTTTTTTTTCAACTATTCATAAAAAAAAGATTGCAAATTATTTAAAATATTTAAATTAAATGCATAACGTGGCAGGAAAATAATAATTATTATTGATTAATGGCTCACATGAATAGAAATTTTGTGCCAGTGAAGAGATTCCAAAAAAAAAAGGTTTTTAATGGATTCGTCTTGAATGTTTTTGTTGTTGTTGTTTTGTTCATATTGCAAACCCTTAATTTTTGTTTTCCTTCAAAAAAGGGAGATTCTTATTTTCACTGAGTTTCTTTGTAATTTATATACTTTTTTTTTGTTTTGATTTGTTAAAATATTATTTTCTAAAACTGACGGCCATGCCGTCCGGCAAAACCGCTATCGTATAATTTACATAGTGACTCTGAACGATTGCTGTTTAGTGTGGCATTGGGAGCTGATGTGACAATTGTTGAAGGCGATGAGCCATATGAAGAGGACGAAGTGCTGATGCCTTCGTTAGCGTATCCGTGTTGTTTTCTGCGTCTTTGATACAAATAGGTCCAGATAGAAATAACTGCCAATTGAGCGAGCAGGAAGACTGTTCCGGCCACAATAAGTCCTAAAACAAAAAAAAAAGAGTATTAAATAAAAATAAAAACATATTTCTGAGTGGCATTTAAAAAAAAAACACTAGTAAACTAGAAAACGAGTTCAGGTGTTTGATATCAGTTAGTTGCTGTTCCACTATCACTTTTTATTTTAACGAACATAGTAGGAACTAATAATACCCAATTTCAGAAAGTGGAATTTTTGTTTAGAAGTTAATGTAATTCGCATTGAAACTAGGTTGGAAGAACTGAACGTTCATAAAATGCCGCCTTCGAGGTTAGTCTATGAGGAAAATATTTAACTTCAATAAGCTCATAATTCGAGTTCTCACAACAACATGCCAACAAAATTTCGCATTCTACTTCTGAGGGTTATCATTAAGGTCCGCGCAAATCAACTTCACTTTTATTAAGGTTCCATTAAATTCGCATTTTCTGAATCTGGCGCAACCTTCTTTCGTGTTTTTCAATTCGTTACGCTCGTAATAATTCAGCAACAATGTTGCTTCGCGTATGATAGATTTCAATTACTAAATTTCCACTGATTATCCAGAGATGTAGGAGAACCTAGTCCGTCTACTCTATCCATCTAAGATAAATTTGCCCCTCTCTCTCACAGACAAACAATTTAATTCAACAAAACGATTTGATCTCGATGGGGATTTGCTTGATGAATCTATGAGATATTGTTGTGGATAATCAAAACTTACCAATTGCATTAACACAGAATCCTTGGGCAGCATCTCCAGATATAAAGACTGTTTCGCTGCCATCGTATCCGGTGGATTTCGTCAGTTGTTGCTTATCGAATCCGAATTTGTCAGTGATCTGAATTGATTGAACCAACATCATATCCTCTTGGCTTGGTTGTTTGCTAGTGACCGCTTCGCGACGTGACCTTCTCTCACTGTATACAGCTAAAAAAGAAAAAAACAATAAACATTATAATAAAATAATAACAAAGAGAAAAAAATTAACAAACAATCAGAACAAAAATTAGTTAACCATGACCAACAGTACTACGTAACTCACCTGTTGCATTAAGTGATCGTCTTCTGCGTCCAAGCGATAACAATGACTTGAATTCACCACCGGCATCCTCCTGGTCGCACTGCACTGGCTCACACGATGGCATACACGGAGTGACCAAAGCACGGAATTGCACAACCTCAGACGATGGGAATTTGAATGCATCGAAGTGTGACAAAAGAATCTTGCCAGTAATCGAACCCTTATAGATGGGTCCCATGATAAAGTGATCAGTGGGGCAGCCATTCGAATCGATAAGAGTGATCTCAGCATTATCACTGCCATCCATGGCGACTAGTTCGCGAACGAAAATTTCATAGGGACTCTGTTCGTCGAGAATTTCAAATTTCAATGCCAAGGGATCACCGACTTCAGCTGAGCGCATGACGTCACTACCATCACGAGATGTGATCTTCATGATAACATTGGGTGAATCGACAATAACTTCTTCAGATAGAGCCGGTTCGATGTCACCCTTAACACCCAAATCAACTTCATTGGACACCGACTTGTTGGTCAGATCGTATTGACAAGTCACGGCTAAGCCCAAATCAGATGAAGTAACAATAGTGTCGTGGTGTTGGATCACAACATCGTTCATATAACGTCCCGAACCACTTTGGCGGACATTGCACTCGAGATCGTTGTATCCCATGCGCAGTTCAAAGTCTAGCGAAGTTTTAACATCAACGGAGCATGACTTGGGTGAGCCCTTGGCATAGACTTTACCGTCAAACAGTTTGGACGTGCGAATGCGGGCAATCATATCGCCAGCACCACATTCAATGGTTACATTGTAGCAAGAGGAGAGTTCATAGGTAGCTGCTTCGGGTACTTCCAAGTAGGGTTCTTGTACATCGGATAGAGTAGCACGTGAATGATGGCTGAGACGGCACACCATGTCGCCGGTGTCACCAAAGTCGTATGAATGGCATCTGTTGAGAGAGAAGGAAGAGATAAAAAAAAATTGTTGTAATGAATGCGAGGTGTGTGAGTTGTTTGTATATTTCATTTAAATGAGTTTAAAGATAAGAACTTTGAATCGTGAGGGTATATAGCAGATATAGGAAGTCTTGCCATGATGAAATTGTGAGTGAGTTATGTTGTGGATAACAAAACAAAATTGCTACTGGTATTGACTTTCTGGAAATAACACCCAATAAGTGAAATTTGGTTCTGTTTCTCATACTGCATTTACCTTCTTGTAAAAACTAGACGTTTTGAAACTTCATACCAAAGTGCAATACTTTCTGTTTAAAGAGACTAGAAAAGTGGTCTCAGCATAGTTGTGAATTAGTAGCGGATCCCGTGAATTTGCTGTTGTGTTTTCGAATCACCAGAACCAGCCATTTTTGTTTTTTGACAGTTTTTAATTCTGCAAACCTGCGCATTATGATACCTACGACATGTATGTGTACGGTGATTTCTTCCGATGTGATAGAGTCTGGATGTCCTGGTTTTCATAGTTTTTTTGGACTCAGAGCATAACTTCAGAATATTTTAAAAACTCTTCTTCAGTCTTCATAATGCTTTTACCACCAAAAAATTGTAATTTTCTTCGTGTAGAACGAATGAAGATCTTATTTCAAATTACTGCAATGTTAGCGTTAACTTATCTGGATGATCTGACCATCACAGTTTTGACAGATCACTCAACCCCCAAGAAACTTGTGCCTATTCTCAACTTTAAAAAATCCAATTTCGGAAAGAAAAAGTCCCAGAAAACATTCACCAGCATTTCGTAATTATTAGGTATTTAAAAAATGCTACTGAAACGACACGTTTCTTCCTAAGACAATTTTTGTTTCAAAGGTTAAAGCATGTTGAAAAAGGGCTCAAAATCCTTAGGCCAAAAATCCACAATCCAAAATTTAAGACATTGATATATCGAAGAAATTCAAGACACTCCTCTTGAACCTCTTTGCCGCGTTGGAGAGAAATTGTTGGTCCATATGTGAGGAAGAACGATTCCAGAGACGGTACAATCATGAACTGTACGCAATCGACCTTGAAGCAGGCATAGTAACAAAAATTAAGCTCAGTAGACTCCAGTGGGTAGGGCACCTAACTCGCATGAGTGAAGAGGAACCGGCTCGGAAAGTCCTTTGTGGTACATTCTATGGTAGAAGGCAGCGTGGTAGACCATGCTTGCGCTGGAAAAATGGCGTAGACCAGGACTCCCGAAGCCTTGGCCTGCTCAACTGGATGGTGTCGAGGTCGGGATAGGTAGAGAAACTTGTTGAAGGAGGCCAGGACCAGACGATGAAGATGATGATATCGAAGAAATTCAAAGCAAAGCTAAGTTTGCGTCATTGCCATGCTTTTAAGAAATTATTCTTAATTTAATTCTAAATTTCTTCCGGAACGTTGTATTTTTAAAACTTTGCAAAGAGGCCCTGAACTTCACAAGCTGTCAGGTTAAATGATAAATATGTGGATGGATCAAAAAGTATCTATATCTGTGTTTGAACATAGGTGGTGTTCCTGAAATTGGCTATCATTATTGCCGTGTAGTTGGTGCAGCAAAGTTGTGTGATACATCCATAGATAGCTATAGAGACGTTTCACCATCAAAATCTTTGAAAACCATTCACCATCTAAATCTATTATAATAACTGTTAGATATTAGTTCAACGAACTCAAAATGATCGTATTTATTTTTGATCAGGATCAAGAGTCGTCATTCCGGCCAGCAGGCGTTGGTACTGAGGAAGTTGAAAAAGTCCACAAAATTGTTATCGTTCTAAATCCGAACTAAAGTGTGTAAAATATCAGATGCATGCCGTAGGGTGTCGTATCTCCACGGAACAGTAAACAATATTTTCCAATGCGTTCAGCAATTTCTCACAATTCGCAGAAAATTCAATCAAAATTGTCGCCTACCGTGACCTTCTTACTTCTTTTTGTCCACCAACATAAAAAAATACGACTTTCCTAATCATGTGTTGGTTCTGATGAACGTACAAAAACAAGGATTATTTCCAAATTGAGTACAAAACCTCACACACACACAACGTATTTCCAAAAGCCATACCTAACCTCAAAAAACATGCCAATTTCAATTTTTCACCTTTTACCTAAATTCTAAATATTCCCCCTTATTCACGGGTGTCATGTTCAAAAACCTAATCAACACACCTATGACAGCTTTAATCTGTTGGAAAAAAAAAACATGTTCAATTGAGGATAGCGTCAATTCGTCACGACCAATCTTCAGGCAGTGACAGCTTGTTAGATTAAAAGGTTTTATTTTTCTTCATCTTCATTTCGGGCCATCAACATAAAACCATACAACATCTCTGTTTTGTGTGAGTTCCCCAAGAAAGAGGATACTGATGATTGTAAAATGCCTCCTAGTTCCTATATTGCACCTGATTAAAAACTCCAAAACCTGTCACACTTATGTCCTCGCTATAGCGGGCTATATTATTTTTTTTTTTTAAAGCATAGAACACACTTTAGTGTTTACGATTTCGCTTAACCTCACTTAGCGGTAAATTTGTGCATAACCATTTGCATTGGCACTCAACCTGTTCCGCCATCATACAATGTTCTGCTTTTCAAAAACAATCTCGTCGTCATCGCCGTCGCCGTCGCCGTGTCGTCCCCAATGCATATCTAATATACCTGCAGCTATATAGAGGGACGCACACACCAATCACAATCCCCGCGTGTCTCACTCACATTCGGTTATCACTCACAACATTGCAGCGAGCATGTAATCTCTTCCAGATTTGTTCCATCCATCCTACACGCAAAAGCCTTGTTCACACGAACGTACATTAAATCCTCATCTGTAAGCACTACCATTTCCGGACACGATAATATGCAAACCAAGCCACGTCCATTCTGTTAGATTAATCTTCTAGCAACCCACTTTTTCTGTTTCACTTCTATATATGCTATGGGTTCTGTTGTGCTGCTGCTGCTGTTGCGCGGCAGGCGCAGTATGCACACCTGACAAGCGATAGAAATAGATACCTCCATGGAGAACAAGGATCTCTAATTAGTAAACCAGTCGCATCTCCATCAGAGGAGTAATTATTATTATTGATGAAAAAATCGTCATCATGGCGAACAGAACGCGACGCGACGCGACGCACAGTTGTACGATGTCTTATACCCCCAATCATAATCAACCACCACCAGCGCCGTGCTGTAGCAGTACACCGCCCAGTGCCAACCGCACTACTTCTTACCTGTACGGTGAGTTAAGGCACAAATCACGGCATTCATCAATGCTTCCAACATCCTGGTACACCGAATCGACAGTCTTCAATATTCTGCCCGACAAACGCTTGAACTCGCACAACTTATTCGGTTCTTCGGCGCAGTTGTTCTCCAGATAATCAATACCCTCGTATGCCTGGAATGCACTTGATCCGGCCAAAGTGATTCGATCCATTTCGGAGAGCTCGCAGACATTTGTCGAACGATGGTAGTTAGCCGATCTGAAATAAAAAACAAAACAAAAAAAAATAAGAAAAATACGGTAAACAAATATGAAATTATGATGATCAGCGGTATGCAGACATACATTTTAATTTATCGATAGAAAAAAAAATTACAAAATGATACTGGAGAACTGCCAATTGAAATGGAGTACAATATGTGCTACCCTATTTTTAAATAGAAATATTAAGTAAGAATATTTGCTTATTGGTCTAAATGTTACCAATTTTTCAGAGCAAGACTATTCCTACTTCAAATTAAAACACTTTTAAATTATTTGAGTAAACTAGGTTTTATATTTAATCTCGATGTAAAAAAAACTTAAGTCAAGCTTTAATGTATCAGATATACAGAAATATTTGTTGAAAGCGGCATCATTTCAGCTATGAAGCTAAACTAGACTTAATTTTTTGAATTTTATGACCAGGTTTTAATTTTATTTCTTAGAACCGATATCCCAGAGCTTAATCATTCGATCTTCGCAGTTAAACAGGTGTTAATCCTTGAAATAGAATAAGCAAACCCGACTTTAAATTTAATCTTAAACTGAAAAAGTTCGCTTTTGTGAATTCAACTAAGTTAATTTCGAACTGCAAAACTGGGTATTATTAACAAGCTTTTAAGGTTAGATCTGCTCTGTTAGACTAGAGTTAACCCACAGATTTGTGTTAGTTTAAGTTTAAGTTTAATGTCGAAACGAAAAATTCGACCTTATGAAGTGGAACTTCATTTTTATTATCTGTTCACTGTTTATTGTTTCTGATGTTTCTGGTAAAAAAGGAACTTGCCCGTAGATTAAAATAGTCGATTCGTTTAGTCAGCATATTTAAAAATAAAAACACAAAGAATATTGCTTTCTAGCGTAGGTAAACCTCAGATGTCAGTGATTTAAGCTGAAACTTTAACATCTCCATAAAAATGTTTGCAGTAAAAATGTGAGCTGATGCGAGCTACATCTAATTTTTCTGTTTCTTTAAATCGCAATAATTCCCAACAAACCTAACATACCCTACAAATGTAAAATTCTAAACAAAATAAAATAATATGCATGCTTATTATAGAACAAGGACACGTAGGTTGTGCTTGTTTGGTTAGTTAGGATTAGCTTAGCTACAAGTAGTGTAGCCTCCCCTTAACCTCAACCTCTTACTTGTTTCTGACAAAAATTATTATGAAATATTGTAAATCGATATCTTGGACATTGTGTATAAAGAGTGGCCCTAACGCATGTTACACCATAGAAAGAAGGTTCGTTAGTGTATCGTGCTGCTATCATCAAACCTGGCATTCGAAAGAAGTGAAAAAGAAGCCGCTTCTTTCCTGCTCCATTGCAACACTAAAATCAACAATATACAGAAAAGGGAAGAAAAATTTGAGCAAATCCGTCCTCCGTTGGAATAAACAAGTAAAGGAAATAGTCGGCAGCCTATCAAAAAAAAAAAACAGTGCACTTTTATTGCTAAAATATGACAAGAGCCCCACAACAACAACAACAACACAAGGAAGCAAACACTACAGCATATTTTGCAGAATATGAATGGTCGTAAAGAAGTTGCATCATGGCAGTTTCATGGCTTGTTGAACATGTGTGTGCTGGAAGAATTGTTCGCATTTGTGATGGCAGCTATACTTAGAGATATCCTTTATAAAGTTTAGTTCTTCTATCTCTCTTTATGATATTTTATAAACAAATGTCAATTATTTTTGTTTGTTTTTCATACAAAAAAAAAAAAAAAACATCTAAAACAGAAAACACACACTCCAGAGATGATGGCAGATAAAATACTGTAATTGTGGTGCTACGCGCTTAGGCGGAACAATGGTCTTGTTAGTTTTGATGGCTTACGGCCTTGACTTCACTTGATGATTTTTTTTTCTCTTCTATTTCTATAAATAAGTAGAGATATAAGTATTGCAGTATGGTAATATGTTGGAATAGGAGGAAGTGATGGGTTAAAAGTTTACCATCAAGAAAGAGATTATCGCATGTTTTTTTGCACCGCTACGGATCATAAATTTGTTAATTTTTTTAGTGTGTATTTAGCGTGGGATGTTTTGGGAATACAGTCAAGTCCACTTAATTTTTTGAAAATTTCATGTTGCTAATCCCTGGTAAAAAATAAGGAAACGTATTGCACTTATAGACCTGTTTTCCGTGGCTGTGCAAAAAATAAATTGCTATGCTAAAACTTATTAGAATCTATCAAAAGGTATTTTTACTTAGGTACATGTATTTGCAAGTAAAAACCACAGATATGTAATGAAACTAGTGTAAATAATTCCACCTGCTTAATTTTAATAACGTTTTATTGCATAACAGCATCGATTTGCATGCAATTTTTTTTCCTTGCAAACAAAATTAATTAAAAATTCCAGTAAAAGTCTGCAAAGTACGGATGATTAATGCTATTTTTTCAAGTAGTTTAGATTTAGCAGATACGTAAAATAATTTGTAGGTATGCCAAAATTTTTTGCATGCAAAAATAAAATTACATTCATTTTCTGCTGTTTGCACAGAGCATATAATAATTTTATTCTGCTTGTCAAAGAATTGACCAGAAGTAAATTTGAATGCGAAAACTTTTTTGCGTGCAAGCAAAATTTACTTCCATTTCAATTGCTGCAATTTGTTTAATCAATGTAAATGAAGCACTATAAAAAGAAATCTTTTGGTTTTGGTTAAAAGATAGCTTAGAAAGTGTTTTGAACATTTTTTTTTGCGCACGTCAAAAACAGACTTTTTTACTATTTTATGTTTTCGGAAAAAGTTTTCAAGAGTTTTTCGGTTATTTTAGCTTGAAACTTAGAATTACACTTAGATCTCATCAGATTTGATGAAAAGAGTAACTTGCTAATAAAAATGGTCCAGACATTTCCACCGTCATTTATGAATTTATTGGTTATATCAGCCTGCAGTTCAATAAAAACCAGTTCACTTTGCTACTTTCTTATTTTTTTATGTGAATTCTAAAAAAAAAAAAAAAACTTCCTCTTACTAAATCACCATCATTATTATCTACCTACTACAGCAACAGTGTATTGCATTTTATAGCGCCATAAAAACAATTTTAAAGTCTCTTGATAAACTCCGACACCGCGTTCCACTCTTTTGTATAATTAAATCTCAATTTGCATCACTAAACCTCATGAAACTTGTTTAAGTCGAAGGCAGAAGCACTCATTTTTTTTTTTGCATTACCCAGCAGCATGCAAATCAACCCATGCTAATGAATCAGCTTTTATGAGGAAGAAGTAAAACATGCTGATGATGAATAAAATATGCTAGATATTGTATAAATCATCATCCTGATGATATTGCAATGCAGTGCATTAACTAACGGACGCAACTTAAATATCATAAATTATTGCAACTTCCTTGAAATTACACCTTAAATGCAGTTCAAAGATTAAGTTTTTGTAAGATGTTGCGTGACAATTTGATAAGTAAATTCATCTGTAATAGGGCGTTATTTACGAGTATCTACATATAGTATCATAGAGGGTTTTATACAAAAAGAACTTCATATAGCCGTTTATTGAAATTACATTTAGATCAATTCCGCATTATATATAGCAACGTGCGACCGGTTCAGAAAATAACCCAATAATACTCTGTACGTCTCTGTCAGTTATAGGTGTCCCAACAAGAACGCAAGATTTAAATTTGGCGCCATTCGAAGTGTCATTGTTTGACATTTAAACAATTATTATTGTTTGTTAATGTTAAGGTTAATAAAAATGGAGCGCTACACGGCATGACAACATGAAAATGCTGATTTTGCCGATAAAATCAACTTTAGTGACGAGGCCCATTTCCATCTTGATGGCTTCGTTAATAGGCAGAATTGTCGCATTTGGGACGAGGAAAATCCTCGAGTGATTCACGAGAAGCGAATGCATCCTCAACGTGTCACTGTGTGGTGTGGATTTTGGGCTGGAGGAATCATTGGACCTTTTTTTTATGAAAATGAGCCAGGTCAAGCGCAAACAGTCATTGGTATTCGGTATCGTGAAATGATAACCAATTTTTTCGTGCCTAGAATTGAAGAAATGAATGTGGAGGGGATGTGGTTTCAACAAGACGGCGTCACATCTGGCCGTATGACCAGAGAAACAATTCAATTGCTGCATCAGTCATATCCCGGTCGTGGTATTTCGCGTTTTGGAGACCAGAATTGGCCGCTTAGATCGTGCGATTTAACACCATTGGACTTTTTTCTTTGGGGTTTTTTTGAAGTCGATGGTTTATGAGAATAAGCCGACAACGACTCAAGCCTTAAAAGAGGAAATTTGACTATGCATTAATGAAATACCCTAGCATTTATGCAAAATGGTCATTGAAAATTTCATTAAAAGATCGCGTATGCGCCAGCAAAGCCACGACGCGGCGGCCATCTGCCCGATGTGTTGTTCCATACATAACCTCATCTTGTCTATTTTACGATATAATACAGAATTCGCGATTTTTTTTTAATATCTGCGTTTTATTTAAAATTTAAATTCTTGTTGGGACACCCTTTATTTGACTGTAATTATGTAATATTGGGACGTTTGTTATTTTCAACTGTAATTTATGGGGTTTTACATTGGTAAAAATAATCAATTATTTTTTGATTTCAATCTGTCAAAAATCTGATTTTGACAACTATAGCATTTCATTGAACAGAAATAATTGATTATTTTTTTTGATTATAATCAAAAAATGAAAACAAATTTGAATGCAGATTTGACAGCTACACCGACAGTATTTTCACCGACAAAAAAAAAAATCAATTATTGATTGTGTTCCATTCGTCATGAAAAACCCCATAAGTAACTCAGACTGTAGTTCATTGACGTATGTCACATTTCACTGTAATTTATTGACGTTTTATTACTACCCTTGAGTCCAACTACGTTGCGTTAAGCTTCAAGTACAAAGTTGTGCAAATTACAAGTAGGCTATACTTTGACTCCTTATTGCATCGTTTCTAACCTCTGTTAAGATCGCAAGATCCTCCATTGTTCGATCTCAACATTTCCGATCTAACTTCAATTTTAATGACAAATTCGTTCAAGGAAGTGTCATGTAAGTGCAAAAAAAAAAACATGACGCCACATTGTGATTATTGTTTATAAAGCTACGAGTATATATTTGCTTTTCAAATTCACACAATAGAAAATCCAAAGTGCGAACCATTTCCTGATGTTCCCATCAGAACAGAGCAAGTTGCTCTTGCAACACAATTCGCAATACAAATGCACATAAATTATACTTAATCTCTGGCTGGCGACATAGAATTATTCATAACAAAAAATAGAAGAAAAAAAAAACTAAATCAGATACAAGAAAATCTTATCCCCAAAGAAAACGGATACAAACGCATTGACTTCATTATAACCAGGAATACAAATCGATGTGCCATTACAAAATCAAATACATAATAGAAGCAAAACACTTACAACAAAAGAACTCAGAAGAAGAAAAGAACCTACTTGTCCCCCAAGAGGGATTAGGTAGGTATGATGTTTGTATATTACCTTGACCAGAACGGGCAAAAATCTTCTCACGAAGATTGTCCAAATGAGCCAATTCTACATTAGATCAATCGATTTTCACGCTTCCCCTAGATGCAACGAACGGACGGATGAACTGCGATGCTGCCGCATTGCGCCTTCAACAAAGACTTAACTTCCCTCTGGTGTGTGTAGCTGTGTGGAAATCGATTGAAATATGACGGTCAAGGTGGAAAATTGTAACGCTCAGCATCAAAAGCAATTTAAGGCCAATTCTATAAGGATTTATCTTCGCCTTTAACCTTGGCCCATTACAAAGTTAATACAGTACACATCAAAGCCTCAGTGGAAATCCTTTCGGGACACATTTTGTGAAATTACTCGCGGGGTCGTTGGACATCAATAATGCGGGTCTTTTAATGGTGAATCGATGTTACTTAGTGCACACACATTCGGCCATTGCACATCCACATCCATCACTTGTTCCGTACAAGGAATCGTAATTACCTAGGATTACGATTGCAAAAATATTTACCGCCACCACCGCCACAACTATACACACCGTCAAGAACATAGCAACATCAACTGAAGCAGCAGCAGCAGCAGCATTGAAAATTGGTGAAGAGATGGATACACCACCAGCAGTGAAATACATCACTCGCTATATGGTGGAAGAAAAGCCTTTTCTATAATCCGTAGATAGAGATTTAAAACAATAGAAAAGACAGAGGCTTTGCGGAATTTCTGTGCCAATGCGCTGACGACGACGAAGACCGACCAACAACTCGACGCAACGTCCAAAGAGAGATCAAAGCGAAGATTAACCCAACAGAAGCACTAGTTAATGTGCATGAATTCTTGAATCGCTTATAAGAGTAGTATGCTTCATCTGACGTATTGGGGTATCTACGTAGATACATAAATACTTTTCTGGAAGATCGAAGACAAAGATGACGGCTGGCATCGGAATTCTTGGTGGCGTGATGAAAATCGTTCAGCTGAGAAATAGTATTTAGCATTCCAAATGGGAAATGAAATTAAAAGAAAATTTTCTCAAATTAATTTGTTGCAAAGAGAGTCGTGAGTCAGTATGTCCAATTTATCAAAAAAGCTATTTTTATTAATAGACATATATTTGTTAGATCGGATTGATTACTTAAAATGTATTTCAGTATAATTTTTTTCAAAAATAAATGAAGGAAGTTTTTGTTTACCCTAAGGATCAGTGAGGAAGTCAGGAACCATTAGCAATAAAAATTTTGGTGAGTTTTGATGAAACGCCTTCTCTTGATCAGTTAAGCAAATATTTCGAATTTACGGTTCTACAAAATTAATCATTTTACAGCAATTAAAAGAAGATACTCCATATAGCTGTTGTCAATTCTGATACCACGCCTCCTTTAACAAATTTTACCATTCTACAGAAATGCGAACTGCTCTTAACACTAATTCTGGAGATGTGAACGGTAACAACGTTTCCAAAAAGAAAACCTCAAATTTCCTTTGCATTCCATTGCACAAAACCTACCGCTGTACAAAATTACAAGATTCTTAAATATTGGAAAGTGCTAAGTAATTATGATGATCTTCCAGTGAGTAAGCGAATCAGTTACTCACCTCGATTACAGAATCCGATGAATGGTCTGCGGATGGCTTCCGACAGTTTTTTTCAGTTTTTACTATTAGAGAATCCGTCGCAAGAACCTTCATAAATGTCGGTAACGTAGTTGAAATTTTATTCGATTATGAAATACTCAGTCCATCCGAACTCCATATAAATTTTGGCATTTCAAATCCACACCAAAGTTGTTGCGTATGCAACAAAATACAAAAATGGAAAGCTTGAAAAAGTAAGTTTAACGTTTGAGTTTTAGATTATAGTTTTAATTTTTTGCAGAAAAAGAACAACAAACGGATTCCAATTCGAGAAAATGGTAGAATTGTCATTAAATAATTAATTAATTAATTTTATTGGTGTTCAGTACAAATATCCATACCAAGCATTCTTGTGTTTCTGTCTCCATTATCGTATAGCGATTTTTAGTACAGGCATGCACCCAAACAAGCGAATCGTGACTCGAACCAGGAAATTTAGCGTTCACATACCATTTTAAGATCAAAAACTTTCAGCATCGATAAGAAAGTTTGAAAATGATAAGGAAGTTTTAAGAAACGGTAATGTAGATCTTCCGGCGGATTTTATGATTGTTATTTATCGCGTAAGTGAGTTGAGTGTGGATCGAGTCAAGTTCGCGGGAATAAAATTTTTCGGATTCTGTAATCGAGGTGACTATTTATGTTATTTTTGTAGACCTTAATGTCAGGAACCACTAATACAGCAAAGCTGAAATTTCGTAAAAAGCCGATTTTCAGAATTCAAATATTCTGACTTTGCTTTAACTTTAAATTTTTGATTTGAACGCAACATCAACGATTTGCGATAGAAATGTTAAAGAATTTTTGGTGATCTAAGACTGAATAAAATTCAATGCAAGGTTTTAGTGGCATGAAGCTTCTATGATCGATAAAAACTGCTGATAACTTGAAGTCTCATTAAAACTCTTTCTTAAAGATTTCCTCCATTTATAATGCTAATCAATAAAATTTGCCTTTATTAAGAAAAAATTTCTAAATCATGTTGATTTTTTTTTGTCCACATTCATCTTAACGAGAAAATAAAATTCTAAACGATCACTTTTCCACAGATTCCTATCGAACCAATGACTTCCGCTTGTTGTTTTTTATGTACGCCCAACTTGTATCACCTCCTTCCCAATTCCCTTTCCATCGGAAGAAATCTCCTATATTATTTCTAAGCCACCACGAAGAAGTCAGCATCAGCAGCACGCTTACAATAAACACTCTTAGTGTCGTCTTTTATTTTTCTATTATTCTTCTTTTTTATAAATTAATGACTCAACGACACATTGATTAATAACCCCCAGGCACAAAACAAAACAAAAAAAAAAAAACATCTTCTATTGCCAATCTGTGTGCAGAAGCTTAAATTTATATCTTCTATGATCACCTCATTAATCATTTATAATGGATTGGCGGGAAAATTTTACAAATTCTCAAGCATCTTCCCGCCTTTGAGTACTTTAACTATATTATGATCTTTTTGTGGTTGTTTGAAGAACACAGCCAGTGTGATGCAATTTAATTAAGAAAAGTGCGAAATTTCATTAAACACCATCATCGATCTTTGATAAAACAGAAAAGGATGATTGCCTTTTATTGATGTGATATCTACATTTTTACCTTTAACACTACAAGGAACTCAGGATAACATTATTTTTTTAAATGAGATATTTACGCGTAGATTACACTTTGAAAAAAAAAATCGTTGGTGACGACCAAATCTACGCACACGAAGGTTTAAGATTTATTTGCAAAGTTACATACATCCGGCATTTTGCTGTAGAATGAAACGGAGGATGCATCTAGTAATTTTTTTTAAAGAAACCATTCAACCAACTTGTGTAAGAAGGGTTCACTTGGGCACCCATTAAGTTATCAGAAAATTAATTTTTCTTCACCGATGATGCTATGGAATATTTCAGGAATTTAGCCACGAGCCAATATTTCGATCGTGCCCGGGAGGCGATATATACCTGTCAAGGCAGTCCACCTTCGATTAAAATTCAATTAAATTTTATATATTAACAAAAAAAAAATATCACTTCTTATTCTTCTGCTAAGGTTTGTAGATTTTTGCATCAATAGTAAAAGATGGAATGAAATAATAAAGTTCAAAAAGTTTAGTTGTAAATTCTTATAAAATTTCATAACTGAAAAATTTGAAGAAAAAAGCTAAATATTGAATGCTTCTGAACTAATACGGTGCACTGTTATTGAACATAATTGTAATGTTGTTCCGAAAACATTGAATTTTATTATTGAAATTACAAGATATTAAAAATGTATTAAAAAATTTCTAAAAAATAGTAGTAAATAAATTAAACATTACCTTCCAGACTATTGAAAAAAAAAAAAATTGTGTGCGTGTGTCGGCTTCGCACTTTTTGATTTATTATTGATACCATATAAATATTTGATTTTAGAGAACCTACCTACTCGTATATGTACGAGTACAGAAATGTACAGAAAATGTTTCTTGTGTTGTTTTCCGATTCTATCCATCCTTCCTTGATATATGTAACATCCAATCTGGACGGCATAAGTGAGACATCAAAGACTTGGCATTTTCATTAAAGCATCTCTTACCACACACTACCAAAACGTGTTTGAAAGGAATAAATAATTAAATAATCCTGCACGATCGATTTATGAATAAAACACATGAATCCAGCGGCTGCTGAAGATGTTCATTACTTTGTAAATTGCTATAAGATGAGATACACGTGAGATAAAAATTTAGCAGAAAATGCATTAGGGAAGTTAGCACAGGTGTATCTTCAAAATAGATGTACATATTTCTTTTTCTTGTTTTAGAGGTCTAATGGCTAAGAGCCTTGTAGGATGTAGGTGTTGGGATACATACTTTAACGCCTCGAGAGACACTTCCAGCATTTTTTTTAAAGCTATTATAGTCGCAGAACATTTTTCCTCATCATAAAGCTGTGAGTTTGCTTAAAATAATATTTAAATAAACACAAAACTATGCAACATAGACTTGGGAAAAAAACCAAAAAAAAAAAAAATGCGTATACGTTAAAGTGTACTGCTGTTATTCTACATTAATATTCTGGTGTGCCCCAAGGTTCCGTTTTGTCTCCGACTCTGTTTTTAATCTTTATAAATGATTTTCTGTACCATTGCCCCAATGAATGTAGGAGACAAAACGGAATCTTAGGGCACACCAGATTTTATTTTGCAAGTTTCTGATTTAACACCATCTGAAACAACTTTACAGTTTGTTGGTTATAAGAACCTGATTTTTTTTCTAACATAACGAAAAACCATAATTTTTTTTGGAAAAAAAATAGTTCTCTTTAATTTATTTAATTTATTGAATTCAATCAGTAAAATTGTCCTTATTTTGCTTGTATAATCGACATATTTTGAGATATTCTGAGTTGCAACGAATGTACAATGTAAATTTTCTGATCTGTATTCTGTTTTTGCAACCAAAAAAAGAACAAATTTCACGAAATTATTTACAAAAACTCTATGCTGCAACAATGTTTCATTCCTACCACAACGTTTCTCATTTAGTAGAAAAAAAATATTTCTTTTTCCCATTAGAAACCACATAAAACTAATAAAAAAAAAAACAAATCTGAAAGAAGAAAGAACAACTAATGTCTACTGTTACATTGTATTTTGAAGCCTTTTGTCTTAATAGGCAATATATTTTTCAGTCAATGCGTATACCCATTACCTGATCATTTTCTACTTATATGTTGTTTGAAAGTGTAAATTGGCCTTTTCCAAAGTGGTTTTTGTTTTTTTTTTTCATTTTTGTTTTGTTTTTTTCTTTTCCTATTATCTACCTTAACTATCATTCGTAATGAAAATCGATTTGCCCTTTCATTGCCAATAAATTTTCATTTTCATTTTTCTATGCATGTACCTATCTATATGAGGAAACTTCACTTTCGCAAATAAGTAAATTTATTGGTAGGTACACAGAGAAAAATATTCTAATAATAACATGTACCTATAAAGCAAAACATAAATTCAAAGAAATCTATATGTACAGTACATGGGTACAGAATTTAAAGAATTTTTTAGATCAAAATTTCCGGTGTTATTAAGCTTTTGAGACCTTTTTTCTAATCTAGTCTAATCTAGTCTAGTCGGTCTAGGGCAAGAAGTAGTTCAAAGGTGGTAAAGTAACCGTAAATATACCTTCTGTGATCGAAGCAACCTGACGAAGATTGTCCGAGTAGTACTTTTTCTTAAAGTTGGACTAAAACTACTGTTTTACTGTACTATTTTAGTTTACTCTAACGAACTGTTTTTAACACATTTTTTTGATCGAAAAATAAACCTACATAATTTAATTGACTTATTTTTCTCAGTGTTAACACCTTCCCAAGGGCACCTTCCAGAAGCTTATAGACAGGCATATTACAAAGATTAATGAACGCTATCAGCGCTTTCCATTTTGCTTATGCATTCCAACCAAATACTACTCGATTACCTAAGTCGGAAATGCTAATCGATCCAATGACGACGACGACGAGCGACGGCCATTGAACGACTTGAAGGTGCGCAATCATGCGCCACTATAGATTTCATATAAAAAAGTACACACAAAAAAAAAGAACATAAAATTGTCGGTGGCTCTAATTGCAAACACATACGTCAAAAAAAAAAAAAAAATAAAGAAGACTCTCTGCCCAGCAGGAAACGTAACATTAGACCGATCTATGACACTCTATACACCTTGCTGTTTTTTTTTTCTTTTCTGATTTTCAAAATGCGACTACCGCTTAGCGATATTTTATAGCGGAAAAAAAGAGAGCAGCGAAAATCACGAACTTTGTGAACGCGCCCGGGCAAAATTCATCTTCATTTCACCGATATTATATGGTCAATAATTCATCGTGTATGAAGAAGAAAGCCTATGAAGAAAAAAAAACGGAAAAAAAACGGTTAGGTATAATGAATTATAATTAAGTTTGAATTAGACAGTTGCGCGCTGGCGCATGACCGCTCGTGTGAACGTGAATTGCACCATATTAATATGTAAGATCAGTTCACTGACAGTAGAATCTTATAGAGATATGTATCGCTTTATAATATGGCGGCAAAAAGATACACCTTCAAGATGCAGAGATGGTCTATGTAAAGAAAATCGTTTTGATTAGGTATTTGCCCC
Organism: Syrphus vitripennis; assembly: GCA_958431115.1. Taxonomy (NCBI): domain Eukaryota; kingdom Metazoa; phylum Arthropoda; class Insecta; order Diptera; family Syrphidae; genus Syrphus; species Syrphus vitripennis. The sequence continues at coordinate 11,568,692 of OY288108.1, read as the reverse complement.
ATGCAAAAAGAGAGCTGCATGTTGTGTTGGTAAAATGATGTTATAGCACTGCACCGGTACAGGAGCCATCATCGATACCACGCTGATGTCCAATTTGATAGATATGCATTCGAAATGATACAATTTGAGAATAATGCATCACGCCGCACCGGTTGGGTGTAATGTGGTCAATTAAATTGTTATGATGTGCTTGTACTGGGGATATTAGATGAATAATTATATGTATGGGATTGTGTAGGATAGCTCGAAATAGCTTAAACATTCCGGTGGTTGCGTTGAAGATGAAAACATTTTAAAAGACCAATCATTGTTGTAGTTTAGTGTTAGTATTATGAAATGTGATACCTATAGTCTGAAATAGTGTCTTTCTGGTTTAATGCAGGTAGAAGGAATTATCGTCAAGCTAAAAGTGGCGCCCAACATAAGGCATGTTAAAAGTGAAAATAGATTAACAAATGGCATATACTAAAGTTATATAGATTAGATTATATATTTTATTCGTTTTCGAATTATTAATATGAATATAACAAGAATTACAATAGAATAAATGGACTAGCTAAAGTTTTATATTGAACCAATTAAATTGTTAGCTTCGATTTTAAAGTTTTTTTTTTAGCAAAATGTTCTTAAAGTAAAAATTCAAAAAGAAACTAAAATCTACTGATTTATCATTTGTTTGCAATGTGAAGATAGAGGTTTTCATTTCTCGACAGGTGATACTCTTAGAGAATTTATCAATTTCTCACAAGAGGCAGCAGTCTGTGAAAAAAAACATTTACGCTGAGGCTGGGAATCGAACCCAACTTTCGACATGACAATCCTTCATTCCTGCGATAACACGCACTCAGGAATGGTTGAGAGTTGTAAGTCACTCAGGCCTTGTTTCATAGACTGTCGCGCCGCCAAATTTATTTTATTGTTTAGGTGGAGGTTTACAGGGTGAGCCACTTTAATAATATTTTCTCTAACTCAGTCGTATTCGTACTTTTTTTCTATTCAGTTTAACTACTTATAATATCATTTACTTATAATTTGATTTATGAGTAAAAATAATGTGACTACCACTACAGTCGTCTTAATGTAAGCCCAACTTCATCTAAGTCGCCCTCCAACTCTTTTCAAGAAAAAATCTACGAAATAGTTCAAGCAAATCCTCCCAACGCCACGCCCACACGTCTTACATCTCGCTTTCACGGAAACTGCTTTATGCTTTGACTGCAATTTGCAAGATTTGTTTTTATTAGGAACTGGCGGCACCACCATGCACTTATTTATCTGCCTCTTTTAAAGACGTTTTGCTTTTCCTGAAGGCAGACAGTAAAAAAAAACGTTTCTTCCTTTTTCCTCAAAATGTGTTAATCGATTTTTAAACAAAAATTTTCGTTAACTACGAATTGCTCCACTAATTTTTTTTTTCTTACGTTTTTTATTTAATTCCATGATCATTTTTTTAAAATGTTGGTGCATTCAAGGAATTCCTTAAAAAGAGATTCATCTTCAGATACTAAGAATATCTTGTTTGTACCTTTCATTAATCTTTCCAAAACATTAAATTATACATCAAACCAAAATCTCACGCCCCATCGGCAGCGGCGGCGTGGCGTGGCATCGTCAAAATTCATATCACCATTTCGTAAACCAACGCAAAAAAAAAATTCCAACTCAATTCTACAATCTCAGATAATTACGTTTGTTTTGGGGGCAAATCAAACACATCGATCTCTTCAAAACGTGATTTTTCGATTGTTAATTCGACATAAAACAAAATGTTGCAATGTCCTTTTTTGGCAAAAAAAAAAAGAACGAAGAAGAATCCTGCTTTACTGACCACAATCTGTTTCCATACCCCTTTATTAATCCACTTTTATCAAGAAACCCCTTTTTTTGGCATTCAAAGAAACTTTACTTTTTTTTTGGAAGTCAAGTCCAAATTGACGATTTGTTGCTTATGCAGTTCAATGAACCAGTCAAATTGAATAAATTGTGCAGAAATCGGGTCTCTCATCAAGAATGTGAAGACTGGCAAAAAAAGACATTCATACATGAATGCAAAAGATTCTTAAAATTACAGATATGTGAAAGGTAAATAATTTATGGGTTATTTTTGTGTTTTTTTCTTCTTATATTATTTTTATATGAAACGGGAGTGAATGTTTTTCGTCCAATGGGTATGTTTGTTTGGGAATTATTTTTGACTTTAAAGAGATTCGGAAATCGATAATTTATTAAAGTGCTCTAAAAACGTGTTGTGTTATCGAAGTGTTGATTTATATGTTCTTTCTGTTTGCTTTTGTAGCTTTACAGTCATGTATTCTGTTTTATCCTTAACCATTCAATATTTTTTGATAGTTGGAAGAAGAAGTGAAATTTCGGAAAACTCTTGAATTACAACATAATTGTAAGAAATTCATTTCAATACAATATGCCATACTTCAAACCTCCAACAAGAACCAATTAGTTTAAAAATGAAACAAGTATTATTCATAAGGTTAGTTGTGAAGATAGAAGAATTTTAACCACATTCTTTCTACCTTCTATTAAGATATTACATAGAGACCTTGAAAACTAAGCACCAAGATCGAGCAACATGTGTGAAGATCAAATCGATTCATTAATCATTTTGTATAAATAAAATGAAACATAAAACTCCGCCCTCTTTTCAAATCACCTATTAAATATAAAAACTAAATCGATTATTCAAATTCTATGACATCTCTTTTTAACTGGCGCCCAACGCCAGACCCATTTATGTGTGATTTCCTTCTACAGAAAGGACAAATAAATCTATCTTAGAATTAAACAGACTAACAAATCAAATTTTCTTTTTATCATAAGTCTTCACCCTATTCAATAAATATTCTCCATTTTATCAATAAAACCAACCTACTAAATCATCTTTAAGAACAAGTGCTTCAATGAATAGAACTAACTAACTGCGTCATAAAAAAATAAAATAAAACTACAAACATAGACAAAAAAAAAAAATGAATGCAGAACACTGATTTACTCCCGTTGTAGGTATGTACTCAAGTCTTCGGTCTGTCGGTTGTTCGTTCGTTCTTGCATAATCGGCTTTCCACGGAATAACGATTCGCGTAAAATTCTCGATCACCATGCCAAGTCATTGAATGAAGGTAGCAACTAGAAAACCTGATACAGTTAATTAATTTTTGTATTACCCATCCACTAAGTTTCATTGCTTTTGCTTTACATCTCTCTCTGAAGCATCACATGATGCAACGACACTCTTTGTATAGGGTTTGGAATTACATTCGCACAATGCAAACACTTTGAATAGAAGAAAAGAAGTGAATCCTTCTTCTTCTTGTTTTTCTTCTGTCCTTTTTCCTAACAAACAAGAAGTCTTGAAAGACCCCCTCAAGAGCGAATCAAGTGGAATAAATTATTATTTCTAAATATCTAGTTTAAAACTGACAACTTACCTTGTCTTAAAAGAGATGAAGAAGAAGTAGTAAAAAAAACGAAAAAAAATGCAGTAGAAGTAGTAGCGAAAAATACCTCACAAATCAAGATATTCCATTGGTATTGATGGAGTAGGTATTTCCCTTAGATTTTCAGAACTAACATATACCTTATTTGCGACACAGTGGAATATGTCATTTAAAATTAGATTCATTTCTTAGCATACATTGGAATCTTTAACATTCAAGTTTCGTTTCAGAAAACGGGGCTTGAAGTTCTAATAATTTCCGCTAGGTTTTTCTTTTTGAACTACTATCATTAATCCAAAGAAATTACTTTACCTATAACATTTTTGAAGTTATAATCGAATGAAATTAATAGAACTTGAACAAAATTAACGATAAAGGCCATTTTAAGCAAGATGTGATAAAAAAAGAGCCTTCGTGTGCCATTCACCATTATTTTGCTTATTGTAGTCTGTAGGTAAAAATCAATTACAGTAGACCTTAGATTTTTTTAAATCCGAAAACTAATTCTTCCTTGTATTTTTTTTCCAATTTTTCTACAGAAGTTGTCCTACTGTGTGCTGCGAGTGCTGCCAAATATTCGTTGTGTTTTTCCAAATAAGATATGTTTAAAAACTACAGAATTCACCATTTGTGTTTGACTGGTATAAAAGTGAAGTTTCTTTTCGCTCTTTTTTATCGCTATACTTAATTTAGTTTCAACAATAAACTCAAGAACGATATCATCTTTATTTACGTTTCCATCTTATTTTATTTATGAAATTCGATACATACTCCATTTGCCTTTGACTGGTATAATGTATCAAAAATACATAAATAATGATTTTTTTTTCCAAACTAATATGAATACGCCAGCTGACATAAATAAACTCGTCTAATTAAGCGTGGTTAAATGATGACATTTAAACATTACTTTACTGACAAATTACATTATTTTATTTAAAATATAGTAAACTGGTCTAAAAAATTTAGTTTTACTTTATACCAGTTTTCTACCTAACAAATTGACAAATAATTAAATTAATTGTGTGTTGTAAGTCTTGTAATTTCTAGTGTCAAAATAAATTTTTTTATTAACACTTGCTGTAATAGAGTCAACTGGTCTAAAAACTTATAATTTTTTTTTACTTTATACCAAATATTTACCATATAAATTGAGAAATAATTGGTCAAAAATGGTAAATATAAGTGTCAAACTTCTATTTTTATTTGATTTTCATTCATGAAAAACAATTGGTATAAAATTACAAAAATAATGGAATTTCGTCAGTCGTAAATTCATTATAAATGCGACCGTAGATTCATTCTTAAAAAGCCAAGATTATGAGGAATTTCGGTGTAAGTAGTGAGATCTCACGCTTGTAAAAGTGATATTTAATTTGATTCCTTACTTTACGAAGTTCTGCAAATGTTTAAGACTTTGATTGATTTGGAAAATGGATTTGGTGAAATTTATTAGTTTAATTTGCAACTTGGCAGCACTGTGATGTATACCACCACGAGAGGAAGAAACAAAAACATCTTAGAGCATAATCTTGATAATTTTTGTTAAAGAGTTTTGCTCCAACTAACTACATAACATAACATAACACAATCGAAGGGGGGGGGGGGAATAGTTACGAACATAATCTAGAACAACAACATGATCTTCTTCGTGTTGAGATAGTTTCTCCTGTTTATAGAGTTTTGTTGCGCGCACTCTTGGAAACAGTTCATCAACATCAAAACATATTGGTGAGATTATTACAGCTATTTAAATGCACTATGCCTTAGAGATGCATCACACAACCGCACCATCCTCCGCCACCAGTTCATCCATTCCTCTGGAGTCTGGGAGAGTATACGAATAGAAGTAGATATCTGGGGGGAACTTCATACTGTTTGACTGATTTAGATACTTTGCGCGTTGTTGCTGTTGTGTCCGTTGTGTCTGGCGTTGGGTTTTTCTTATACTTTGGGGGGTATTATTGCAATTGGATAGCCTGTCTCACTCTTCTATTATCTCAACTCTTTATCTGGCTAAATAGATGACCTTTAGTTAACGGTTAACTTTTGAGTGATGATTATATTTGCATTTCAATATTTTTTTTCTGGATGTTGGTTCAGGGAATCGTAGGAGATATTCTTGTATCTTCATTTTTGAATAAGCTGATGGTGGTTGGGGCTACAAACTACGATGCAGTTGTGAAATACGATGCCAAAAGGATTTCTAGAATTGTATACGTGCAACATCAGGAAAATAGATTTAATTAGAGAGAGAGACACACATAAGTAGGTAGCTCAATGTTCGGATTAGAATCCAGTGGATCAAGTTAAGGAAACGCAAAATACAAAAAAAAACCCACCGCACAACTCTGGGCGCGAGTGAAGTGAGTGAGCGATGAAAGTTGAACTTCTGGTTCTTTCCTGAAGAACTCTCTATTAAAGAGTTTCCTTCTTGATGTTGTTTCATTGGCATTTGCAGACTTCGTTGGTTTACACGCCAGCAGCCGGCCGCGGCCAAGCTAACGAAGGTTCCAATAGCATCCTGTTTAACAGCAATTCTATACTATGTGTGTGTGCTGGTACAAGCGCACAGATTGATTGATGTGGGTTGATGTTCCCAATGATGCAGCATCAGGATTGCGTTTGCAGCTATAGGGCATTAAACAAATTAAAAAGAAGACGAAAAAATTAAAACTCAAAAACAAAAACAACTGGTTGCCAACTTTGACGATTTTCTTGTCTTCTTGATGCAATTTCATGCTATTTTGTGTTTGGTGGGTGATTTGATTGTATGTATGAACCTGTTTGGGTATTTTATTTTGTTTTGTTGTTGTTATTGATGGTTTGCATGCGGGAATGACTTTGATGCAAAAGATATATTGGGGATGGAGTGGTAATGATGATGATGCGCTGATGACTGTTAGTCTTCAATGTAGGACACACTGCTTTTACAAAGTGGGTTTTTATAATTTTCGCATCCATTGACATAGAGAACTTTTTTTGAATTTTAATTAGTGAGGAAAGAAAAGTGGAACGAAGGTGAGTCAGGAGTTTAAGTCAGGATTTTTTTTTTTTTAATGTGTCACTATGTAGACATGCGGTTGGAGATGGACATGATTTTTTAAGGCTTGGGGCTAATCAACTTGAAAGTAGATTGTCTTTAAACTGATAGTTACTTTTAGAAATTAAAAAAAAGGTCAAGGAGTGGCGTAGATTTCCCAATTGTCAAAAGTTTAGCTACACTTGTCATGAAGGTTCGTTCGTTCCCAGCCGTCACAGGTTTAGTGATTTTCGCTATATTCAACAGGAGAGGCATTGCTCGTTTCTGTGAGAATATCGGTAATAGTGTTATCAGGCCAAAATTTTTAGACGAAGCCGTTTTCATGAGTAATACGATTACTGTCACTGGTAAGCCGTACATATGCGTGATCGACAAATCTCCTGCTGGAAATTGATAAATTGAGAGAGTTGACAACCTTTTTCTGCATGATGCCGAAATATAGCACAAATATAATATCTTCATGACTTGTCAAGTTGCCCTTCGTCAAATTTCTGGTGTAGAATGTTTCCATTTTCCGGTCAGCAACATCACTTAATTTGACTGCTATAAAGTTCTTTCTATTTGTTTAAATATTTGAACAAATTTCTTTGGATCGAGACGTACCGAAAGTCTTTCCAGCTTAGAAAAAAAATCGAAAATTTTAAAACATAAAATCGAATCTAGACTCAAATTGCTGTTCCTCATTTTTCTCCATAAAAACAGACAATACCCAAATGATGTTGAGTCGATACAGGGAAGAGACCGAGACGAGACTAAATTTTTTCGATTTTGAAAAGACCTTCACTAGACTTTAAAAAACTGTTCTCAGTCAGTCAGAACTGATTAAAAAAAGAAAACATATCAAAACAAGTGACACACCTGAGACCTGCCAAATTTTGGCGCCATAAGCTATTGATTTAGCTGTCATTTAATGCCCCTCAAATGCCGCAATTTCATTCACTTTCTTCAGGTCTAAAATAAAAACAAAAACCCACTCAAATCGTGTAAATACAAAAAAAGAACAAACCTACTCCACGCTGACGCCTCTCCAGATCTTCAGCAGCATAATAAAACTAACTTACTTCGCGTCTTCAGTCTTTCTTTCTATTTCCAACTTCGAGTTTAATTCGCTTTAAAGTTAATCGTGTGCGTCGAGCGCGTTAAAATGAAAAATGATAGGTTAACTCGAGTATGTTTTCCCCCCATACCGCATGCGACCACCACCGCAATCTTGATTCAAGGCGCAAGTCACACATAACCTCTCAATACGGGCAGAGCACGTTTTGTCTTAATGATCATAATGGGCTACTTGAATTGAGTATATGTACTACGGTATACCTTACATACTTCCAAGACTGCGATGTGAATAAGCATTTCTTGAATTAGGTACTGCCCATGGTGATCAAGATGATGAAGATCATGCCTTTTTTTTTAATTAGAACTAAACAAGACAGCTTCTGTATAAAAAAAAAACCAACACACAAAATATTCCGATCCGCTACAAGTGCATAACATAGAGGACTTAGAAACGCCTTCTTCTTCTTCCCAAGTTCCAAGCTTCTTTTCATATACCGGGAATAGAAGGAATTCACCTGCAATTGTCCATCAAACATATGATACCATCTGGTTGTTGGAATAGAAGATTGAACATATATATCCAGTTTTAGTTAACTAACTTTGAAGAATGAAGAAATTGTCGCTCTTCTCCGATAAGAACACCTTCTATTGTATGTCCATTTTTGTGGTTAGATAATTATGATCTTCCCCAAACAACGAAGACGTCTGTTGTCGTTGTCATCTTCTCTTTTGTCGTGATTCAGTCTTATAACTTAGGACATATGAACTTAGATGGAATTCACAGCAACTAAGAGACGAAAAGACAATTGAATGCAAAATTCCTGGTGATTCCGTGCGAATTAAGAAAACAATCGTGACTCTTCAGTTATGAGAACGAATTGATTTCTTCAACAGATTAGAAAATATTATAATTTTCTTTTATTTTTTCGTGTTGGAATTTTAATTAAAACATTTTTTTTTCAAGGATATTGCGGTAAAGACAATCAATCAATAACTTGGGCCATCAATTATGAATTTAAGGCCAAGGCCATGTTAGGCCAATGTAACTTGAATATCATTTTTTCAAGGATATGGTATGGATATTTATAAATGCGAAGAGTCTAAAAATAATTTTTTTCCTTACACAGCATGTGGTTTAGTCATCGCGGTTAACCGATGACAGATTGAATAGGTTGTCATGATTAACTTGACTTTTATAGTCATGGACAGTGTGGGTCTTTTGAGAAAAGGGTTAATAAATTTCTTGTAGAAATCAGAAGGCCATAGTAGCAGTCTATAATTATTATGTGTGCAGTCAATTAAAACGCTTGAAATATTTTAAAAGATCTGAAGGTTAAAGATGTTGAAGAAAAAAATGAATTTCAATAAAAAATAAACATACAAGCTTGGTCTTCTAAAAAAAATCCACAACTTTTAGTCTTGTTTAAATCAAGAGAAGCGTATCACATTTCTTCCCGAGTCTTCCAATATATATATTTTAAAACTTATGGTATTGTTTGCAATTTTTTAAGATGGTGCTTAATTCTTTAATTAGAGAGTCGATCAGTCAAAAATTAATTCCACTATTAAAACTTCATAAGCTGCACTAATGTAATTCATCAATATTAAGAAAGTTGATGATATCATTCGCCAAATAAACCACCGTTTCTCCGAAACTCGTGAAACTCAATTAAATCAGTGGCCATAAGCTGATAGTTTAACCAAGAAGTATTGTAAACTGGTGACTGATTAAGCAACTTTGGCAGCACAATGCGCAGAGCTTCTAAAGACACTTGGTTATTGTTCATATTTTATCAGTGCACGAAATGAATGATGTAATTGTATAAAAATATTGAAATAGCTGGTTTAAAACAAAAACCGGCAGCTGACAACTATCCGAACAAATGTAAACTGAGCCTTGCACTGCTATCCACGCAGCTTCAATTGATACCTATAGTGGTTTCGGTAGCGCTTGGTCTATGTTCATTGTATATGAATTTGCATAGTACTCTCATAAACACGATCCAAACGTTGTGTGATGAGGTCGTTTGAGGGCGCACTTGTATATACACAGAAACAGCAACCAAAAAATTAGTAAGTGAAATAACATTTTAACCACATAACCTGTGAGCTCGTAGTTTTACTAAAAGAACTGAGATTTTTCAAAAATATCGGAGGTTCAAAAAAATCAATGTTTTCAGACAAAATCTTAAGCTGAAATGACTACCATCTACCAGTTCATGCAATTTCATCAGGAAATGTTTAAATACATATTTTAAAAACCTGGATATAAGTCTATCAGCTAGATCACCATTTTAGTGTTTAACTATGAACCCAAATGTACAGAATACTTTTAACACTTTTAAATTTTTCAATTTCACGATTTTGATTTTAAATTGTAGTTCTGGATCCAAATATGTGCGAAAACAGGAAATAATATACTTAAACTGTTATTAATCGTCAGTTAATCCGCAGAAATAAGTGATTCAAAATCTAGAACCGATCCTAAAAAAGGTTTATGTCACATGTATAGAAAGGGACTAAGCGCACTCTCAACTTGCATATTCTAAAAAAATGTTATTCATTAGTAAACTTATTATTTAAATTTTTTGAATTAAATTGCAACAATTTAAACACTTGCAAAAACACACGAAACAAATTATAAATAGATGCCACTATTTTTAGCGGCCCATGTTATTCCTTTATCAACACTTTCATTAAAAACCCATTAAAGTCACAATTTAAATCCATTTGTCGATTGGCAATATTTAATTAATTTATTTTCTATGCCATTATTAAAGGCGGCAGTAGGTAGGTTACTCGTATATACATAAAAGCATCTGCATCATAGCAAACTTACCTGCATGTGAATTCTGTTTCGCCCAAGCATAATTCCAAGCAATCGCGCCTCGAATTGACTGTCATCGAACGTTTGCTCTGTCCCTTTAATTTGTATCCTTGAACGCGATCCACGCACCATGCCCGAGCACATGGACGGACACCCAAACATGTTTTCTGTGCATAAATTGTGAAGACAGGGAATTGAGATTTTGTAAGAGCACCTGCAACGATGTAAGAAGAACAAAAAAAAAATGTATATTATATATGTTACCAATTAATAAAACCCAGTAGCTCATTTCACTTTTATATAAGTTATCTATACTTGTTGAGTATAGTTTTATAAAGAGGATCATCATGTATACAGGATTCTATAAAAAGATTGTTCGTTTACAAAAATATTTGCAGTCTAGTCTAGTCTATGGCTTTTATAGGCCTTGTTATTTTATGGGTTTTTTTTTCTTTGTTGGATCTGTTAACCTCATTAACACCTCATCATTGTGGTCTGGAAAGACCTTCATTATACATAAATTTGTAACAAATTGCAAGAAGCGTGTGACTTCACAAGATCACACCTTGTTTTATGTTTATTTTTCCCACCTAAAAAAATTAAATCTCGTCAACATTAAGGTGTATCCACAATACAAAAAAATTCCAACAATGTTGGTAGCTACTTTTATACAATGATATATTGGACATTTTGAATTAATTGAATTTTTTTTGATAAATGTGATATCACAGAATTAGACTGGTCTTCTAGAATCAATATTTGCGTAGGCCTTGATTGAAATTTAAATTTTAATTAAACTAAAGGTAAAAGAGTGGAAAAATAAAATTGATGTTAAACAAGATTGTAACTTGTCTATTAGTTTTTTTTTTTTTTTTTTTATAGAAATCAGTTTATTTCAGGATTCTTCCCACGTTCATATAAATAATGTTAAACGCCTTTTGATATGCGTGACGATAGACATTTATGCGTAACTTCGTTATTTTTGCACCTGAATATGAACTGGATTGAGTTAAAATATAAAATTTGATACACCTACCTTAGGTAGGACCTTCATCATTTGGGTATTAATGAAAGTACAAGTTTTGCAGCTTTAGATGACAGGGATCTAGGTTTTCAGGTTTTTTTTTTTTACAGGATATTTCAAGACCTTCTGTACTAACTAGTAGGGCCTAGTAATTTATTTATAGAATGAAAATCCTACGCAAGTAATTATAAATATTTATTCTAATAATAAGTCTGAACTTGAAGGAATTGAAATGATGTCGATATTTTTACTTTCGATTGAGATTAAGAACCTACTTAGAAGAAATGTAAAAAAAGTTGTTCCATAGCAATTCAATTGGTCAGTGGGAACTTGTAAATATGTATGTAGGTGTAATTAGGTAGGAATACGCTTATTTTTATTTGCACGCCAGAATCTTAGAAACTTGTAGTTGTTGTTCAAGGATATAAGATATTTTATGTAAAGTTGAATCAAACTCTAATATACGTAAAAGAAGTTTTTTTCTGATAGAGTCGTAAATGAATCTGTTCTGCTTGAATAGTGATAATAGATTTTTTAATACAAGAGCGCTGGATTTCAATATCTATTTTTAAAACTGAAAGAAACTATTTATATCGTTGTAAAAGGCATATGTAGTTCATGGAGTAAGCTGCCGCATGCATGTACAATACAAATACACTCCAACATTTTTTTTTCATTTTTTTCTTTCTAAAATTCACTATCGATATTTTTTAAATGTGACTCTTAATGCTTTTAAAGACTCTTAAATATTTTAGATCAAATTTTTTTTGGATTAAGAATAACGGTACTTTGCATTCAAATTTCAAAAAAAAAAACATTTTTTAAAGTTTAACATCACTCGAAAACGGGTTCAAAATTTTCGATAAACATTTGTGTCAACTGGTCTTAGTACAGCTTCTCATGTAACACTGAACTATTTTTAATTAAAACATTATTGACAATTGAGACAATTTCTTTGAACTATCATTTTGATTATTATTTTCTATGAGGAAGATATGACAAAACTTCATTAAATTTCAAGCTCAAAACAAAAAACATTGTTTTCGTACTCAGGATCCTTTTAACGGTTCAATGATAAAATAAAATAGAAATTCTTCACCCAAAATATTAAATTTCGTAACACAAAAAATTCGCTTTTATGTACATTTGATAAGTTTTTGACAGAAGTTTCCTCGTTTTCTTTGTAACAGAACAGCGCAATTTTTATCGCATTTATCATAGAACCGGAATAGCTCCACATTTTTGTTTAAAACGATTGGCACATAACAGCAAGTATTCTCCACACAGTCGTACATTTCAAATTTACATGATATGGGTTTCTTGTCTCCAAGTTGTGTTTTATATTTACATATAAGAATAAACAAATAAAGTGAAAATAGTTTTATTTTAATTTATTTTAATTTTATTTAATTTTAATTTAACAACTTAAGTTTAATTATTTATATTTTAATTTCACTACGCGTTTCGGGGCTACTGCTCCATCTTCGGGTGGAATACTTCCATAGAATACTTCCACCCGAAGATGGAGCAGTAGCCCCGAAACGCGTAGTGAAATTAAAATATAAATAATTAAACTTAAGTTGTTAAATTAAAATTAAATAAAATTAAAATAAATTAAAATAAAACTATTTTGACTTTATTTGTTTATTCTTATAAATTTCATATTTGTTTTTTTTTTTCATATTATTTTCATTTGAATTCGAACTGAGTCAAAGTGGTACACAGGGGCGTATACACATTTTCTTAAATGTATTAATTATTTTTGTAAAAATTTTACGTATATTAGTTTATTTCAATTGAAATATTTGAATTTAAAGTAAAAAAAATTCGGTCCTGCATTTTTTTCGTGAAATAAATTTGGGCTTTGTGACAGGCAAAACATACAAATCTGTATTGAAAATATGCATGAGAAGAAATGTAGACTTATAAATCATAGCCTTTTAACTAGCCTTAACTTTACAAATCCTCCTCCTCTCTTAATTTCAAATAACGTTTTTCATAAATCAAAACAATATTCCAAAAAATAGGTACCTATCTATTTTCTTAAGAACATCACACTAATTCACAGAGACTAATAATTCCTAACAGAATTTATGTTAAGAAAGAATCAGGAACAAAATTCTTCTAAGAAATAATGAGAGCGTATTTATTTAGTTTTATAAATTACCTGGCAATTTATCAGCATTAGATGAGAAGAGCACACAAAGTCCTGTTTCGTAATTAACAGCATGACATGTTTCGTTGCTCTGACATGACTCCAGACAATCAGTTAACATAAGTGTTCCGGGTAGTGAGTCTAAGAGTTTACCTGGCGCTGAGAATACATATCTGTAAAAAAAAAGAAAAAAAAAAAGAATTAGAATACAAAATGAAGGGAAATTAAAAAAAAATAAAGTTAAACGCATTTTTTAATGGTTTGATTGCATCACTGTTAAGTGTTTGAAAAAATGTCTGAGAGACCTTTCCGAATTCTTCTTATAAAAGTACAAACCAAGGTATATTTATGAAGCATAAATTAGAAGTTCAAGTTTTAATAAGTTGTCGAAAGTACGATCGTTTTGTTTAAAAAGTCTTCGTCTCTTCGTCAACTACTGTCTACTCCTCCAAACTAATTTGAAGTCAATCAAACAACATTCCTTAGCAATCTTATGTTAAACAACATAAAATTTTACCAATCTAGGTCCTTTGATCTCCACCAGAAGCCGTTACAACCACGCTATAATAAAACAAGTTCAAAAAGACTTGTTTCGAAAGTGCATACTAATTTATTAATGCAATTCAACCACATAAACCAGTATCTAATTGTTTGCTTAATTTTTTTTTAAACCACGTAGTTCCATACCTTGCCTACCTATCTACTCTCATAAACCATTTCATATCAAAGATTGATTGAAATTTTTATCTCTTAAAAATTGACCACCAAATCACTGTAATATTTTTCGCTTCTTAGCCCCTACCGCTACCGTTATCTGATCGCGAAATATAGATACAATTCTTGCGTTCTGTTCCACCAAAATACCGTAAAAATTTACTGATTAACGTTAACAAATTGAATTTCTATAACTTCTCTTTTTTTTTCTTTTCTTTTTATTTGCAGGTAAGTTCAACTTATGATTTGTATCTATTTGATGTTATACGGTTTGGAAGTAGCAGTTCTTGATGGGTCTTCTGGATTTACCCAATAATATTATCGTTGTCGGTTTGGTTGGTTGGTTTGTTTGTTGGTCGATGGATGGATCGATCGATCGATTGGCACGTTTTTGGCGGGAAAAAATGATATAAGATTAGATTAGACTGCGCTGCGATGCCACTGCCATGCCGTTAGAATGGAAGATCGATCATTTGGTAAGATATGAATAAACAATTTTTGTGATAGATGTATGGGCTACTCTGCTGGAGAACACCGTGAACGTATGAGAATATTTTTGCATCAAAAGATTATTTTTTTTTTTCGAGAGATATGGAACAGAACAGTCGCAAATGCAAGAGATCCATAAAACTAAGTAAACCAGACTCAAACAAATAAAAAGAGCTAATAGTTAAGAAAAAAACTCGAATAACGAACTATTCTGTTATGCAAGATATTCTTCCCTACGCACCCTGAGCATTGAAGAGAAAAATGTATGCAATCAGTACATAAATGCGTTTGCTCATAGCATATATTTCTGCTTACATAACTTTTCTAATAATTACATTAACAATAAACTTATTTTCATTGTTGTAGCCAATAAACAATCAATAAACATTTGTCATGTATCAGCGATCGTTTGACGCTTGGTTGTGTATTGAATACTAATCTCTGTATTCAATACAAGTCAATCAGCCCTACTAGGGTTATCAAATATCAAATTGAAATTTCGTATTTTAAATTTCGATTATAATTCATAAAGGTCTGCTTTATTATCGCTTTACAAATATCGAGTTTTGATATTTACCAACGATCAGTTTGATCATTGATAACCGCAATAGGGCTCAACACAGACCCAGTACACGTTGCATGTACTTAGCACATAACTTGCTGTGGTGTTAACTCAATAGGACCTAGCATACAATTTGAACAATGATCGTGTCACTCAAAACTGCAGGATTGATACACTCGGTACTCGTTTCATGATTTTTTCTTTTACAACAATTCCAAATAAACTTCATTCATTTTATAGAAATAGAATCTGATACGTACAACAATCCTTTCTCAAGTTCAATGAATCCACAATAATTCATGTTATTCCATAAACACACACACACCGATCGATCGGTGTGGTGTCCCAGGAGCTAGTTCAACTAGTGCTAGTGCGACCATATAAAAATATTTGCACGTTTGAACATTTCATTGGTCCCATAGAGGAAACTCATTGAGTCCATCATTAGATATCTTCTTAGATCTATCAACAACACCAAAGCATCCATCTTTCTAAATGATACACAGAAGGGCTTGATCTATGATCATCATCTATGCCAAGCTCTTCTGTGATGATGCGGATTACCTTTGGATGATGTGATGGTACATCGTAATGGATAATTGATTTGAAGTGTTCTTTTTTCATTCTTCTTTTTTTTTTTGTTTGTTGTGAGTAGAAAAACTATACATTTCCTTTGCAAAAAGGAAACCAACTACATATTTTATTATAGGAACTCTTATATGATGAAAATCTAAAGATGGACGAATGTTGTTTGTTGTTGTTGTTGGTTTATTCTTTCATTGCAAATAAGAGTCTCTTTTGTGTGTCTGTGTAATTTAGCTTGAAGAGGTGATGAGATCAAACGATATCGACAAATCAAAGTTGCAAACTTGAAAAATTGAGTGAATAGACTGCGATGTGCTAGATAACTAAACAAACAAACCTTTTGAATGTGATCTAACATAAGTTTTCTCACTACAAAATCACACAACTCTAGAACAAGATCGATTTTATTGTTGGTGTTCTAGATAATGTGTAGCTTTGATATGTTGAGAACATCCTAATGAGGTACATAAAAATAGAACTTAATGACGACATTCCGGTGTGAAATTACATCAATAGTCATGAGTCATTACATCTTCCATCGGAATTATATAAAAAAAGAACTCTTTGTTCGGACAGTGATTTATTCAATCTACTTGTTGATATCTATTGATTGATTGGTACACACGTATTATTTAAAGGAAACAAATTAATGAAGACTATTTAAGAAGAATTTCTGAGTTTCTTAAGATGTCACTGTCTCTTTAGTATAATTTGTGGTTAAAACCGAACAATGTACGTGTTTAAGTGTATAATGTGTTGAACTAAGTTCTTCTTAAGATGTTTTATCTGTCAAGATGATTGAAACATCTATAGAAGCGTTCAGCATGTTAAGAAAAAAGGTAGCAACGCAAATTTAACTTGAGAGGCCTGGGGGCCCAGTCGGCGCAGTGGAGGTAGTGCTTGACTGCTATCCTGGATGTCAGGGTTCGATCCCCAGTCTAGGCAGCAATTTATTCTATATTCCCTCAACTGAACGCCATTCCTGGAAATTAATGAAATAATAAAAAAACCTTATCTCTTCAATTCACTGTGCCAACAAGAATCTGTCCTTGCCTTCTATTCCTTCTAACATTGCCTTATTTATAAGACCCCAGGTCTTACTGGCATATATGTAATGTTTCTGTTCCGTCTCGGTATCGGCCTCGTCTCGGTACTTACTCAAAAACTAGTCAATCTAGTCTTTTTAGTGGAAAAAAATGTTAAAAACAATTTGAGTGCCGGAGTTCCAAAAACATAATTTTCGAAAAATTTTCTTTTGGAAAGGCTTTCGCTAGTTCTCGGTGGTCTAACAAATACTTTCTCGTCTAGTTCTAGGATGCCTTAAAGTACATAAGTCTCTTCTCGCTATCGTAGCTAACTCTACAAAAAAATCGAAATCTGTCTAGTACTTCTTCAGTACATATCTCAATTTTTTTCAGGTCCGTAAGACATTGAATGCAATTTTTATGTTCATCACAAAAATCAAAAGCTCGGTGAAAAGTGATGGATTTCGCTTTTCCCAACATTAAGTCATCTTGGATTGCCCAAACGTTATCGATTTGATATTAATTAGTGAGGCCCAAGGCCTTACTACAAGATCTTATTCGAATTCAAGCCATTGAAAGCCTTTCGGCAAAATGTTGTCTGGTTTTCCAGATTCGTAACATGCTACACGTATTTCATAACGCGACGGACACGGACATTTATTCTTTCAATTAAAACAAGCGACCTTCAAACAAAAACATCTTCAAGGTAGTAAAAAATATCACCACCTGCTGGATTTGATCACGAACTATAAATTTTTCAAAAAAAAAAAAAGAGAAAAACTATAACAAACACACAATTTCTTCCTTATTCTTTGATCTTCCCTAGCAGTTATTGAATCAAGAAAATCTCTCAATCGCGCATAGGACGAAGATCTACTGTATGAATGTTGTACAACTTAATGTGGCGCGTCCAATTACATGTAATTACCGGTCTTTATTTGGTCTACCAGTAAGATCGTGCTTCTTCTATCTTTCTCTCTCTCAGTCGCACATAAAAGAACATCAACAACATCCTGGTCACATCTTCACCAATAAACCCTAATTATCTCGAAAATTACATGTCATTGTGATGTTTTGATTGATTCTCTATAGCTTTACGGTCAGTTTTGATGATTCCACACAATATGCGTTCTTTAAAAGTTGAAAGACGAACAACTAACGATTGCATAACGTAACATGTTGTTCGTCATCGTCGTGTTCTTGGATATTCCGCGTAAGAAACCATTTTTGTAAAATCAAAAAAAAAAAAGAAGAATCAATCAAAGATCACGTTCTGTTGCAGAAGAACAATTTCCGCATGCGGAAGGACAGCATCAGAACTTGAAGGAAGATGATCTTATTCAAGAAATCAACAAAGGGCCAAGGATGCAAGAAAACGCAATGTTCGATAATAAAGGAAATCTAACGAAAAAAATTGGTAACTCACCCGGTAATAATTTCAAAGCCAATCATGTCGGAATCACATTCTTCGACGCCGGGTCCATTAGCATTTTGGATGTCATTGTCCTCGGCATTGTTATTGTTGCTGTTGCTGCTACTATTGCTGCCGTCGGCCTTTGGTAATTGATCTTCCGGTAGTGTAGCGTCTGCTGCGACTTGAGCAACCTCTTTCTCTTCCACTTTATCGGAAGGAGCCACTATTGCTGCTGCTGCAGCAGCGGCAGCCTCTTGGGCTTTTGTCTCTTGGGCTGGTTGCTGCGCCGCCGCCGCGCCGGACAAGGATGATGATTGATCGTCCGTTGATGACGATGACTGTTGTTGCATTGGTGCCGGTGGAGATGCACCACTTGATGCTGGTGCAACTACAACACCGCCATCACTACCTGGTGCGGGTAGGGCTACTTGAACTTGTTCATCACTCGATGCAGTGGCAATGTTGTCATTTGTTGGAGCATCATCTGAATTTGTAAATACTGATGCAGCTTGAAGCGGTGACGAAGATGGAACTGAAAGAACATCTATTCGCGATCGACGGGCTGCCGTTACCACTGATGCTAGCAGGCACAGGACGACAACGAACAAAATGTGTGTTGGTTTCCGTGAAAACATTTTGCTGCAGCTACGGGTGTATGAATCTGGAAAAAAAAGAACAAAACTAAAAGTTAGTCTCAATTGACATGTTAAGATTTGTCCTACAGCAATATTTGTATCGGTTCGGGAAGTAGTAGATAGTGAAGGTAGACAACACTTCACCGCTATATAATCAGCTGGATCTGGGGTTTTTAATGAAGCTTATTTATGTGTATATGTAATTGGTGAGCGTGTGATTAGGATTTTATATTTATTGACCATAAGGAATAATGAAAGACAAGGGAATAAGGGTGGGCGCTTTAATCAGAGAGGATGCAAATTAAATGTAGCTCAGTTTTATGTGCTTCCACTGAAGAGGGTTGCAATTATTTGGCCGATCGGTGTGTGTACTTGATACGCTATTACAATGGTAATTTAGTGTGATGACTTTGCTGCAGGCAAATTGGTTATTGTTCGATGTAATCTCGATTGTGAAAATCTATGTTATTTTATCAGCTAATTTAAGCGGCTATGTATCTAGGTTCTGCATGTTCTGCAGCTTAAAACGGAATGTGCAGGTTTTGCTTCATAAAAGGCAAAGGTGAGATAGATGTGATTCGGACGATCTGCTAATATACAATGTTGCAGTTATTTCTTGATTATCAAGTTCCTTCTTTTTGCCTCAAACTATTAATGAAAACTAATTGAATAATTGGCATTACTATGGTTGTATGTTGTCCTTAAGAACTTTGTAAACTTTTTAATTGATACCGAAAAAATTTTAAAGAAAGTTTAATTTTATGTTAAAAACGTTTCTACGATTTTTTTTAGTATTTAAAAATTTTTAACCCAAGAATGTTCAAATTAAGCTAAAAAGTATTTTTGAAATTTTTGTGCATCTGTGATACATTTTTTTTGAAAAATTATAAAAGCAATTAGGACTTCAAAAACTGCATATAAACTGAAGAATATGCAAAAAACGATCAGTAGAAAAAAAGACTCTTAAAATGATCACATGATCTAAAATTCTGGAATTTACCGTTAAGAGTCTGAATTTTTTCCCCCTACATTGGTAAAAATAAGAAATGTTTGTATGCATATGGTTTCAAAGTTATATTTCTGTCTGAAAATTCATTGGAACTCACAAAACCTGGCAGGCAAAGCAGACACTTATAAAAAAATGCAGTTAAACTCTTGGAACCTGTGAAGCGAGCTAGACACCGTGAACAGTTGGTCAAACATTCAAGGTAGCGGAGCACGAATTTAAAGTGGTTCAATCCTTTAAATACCTTGAATCAATATTAGTAGCCGAAAAAAATGTAGAAGAAGAAAAATATTCGAACAGAGCCAACTGTAGTCTATCAAAGATCTTCAAATCCAGAAATCTCACTATAACTTCAAAACTGCTGCTGTACAGGACCATGGTCTTGCCAGTACTCACGTATGGATCCGAGACTTGGGTGCTTAGCAAAAGACACTCCGACCTCTTAGCCGTGTTCGAGAGAAAATTCTTAAGGAGAATTGTTGGCACCATATGTGAGGAAGGAATCTACCTTGAAGCAGGCAGAGTGACAAAAATTAAGCTCGGTAGACTCCGGTGAGCAGGGCACCTAGCTTGCATGAGTGAAGAAGAACCGGCTCGGAAAGTCCTTTGTGATACATTCGTGGTAGACCATGCTTGTGCTGGGGAGATGGCGTAGACCAGGACGCCCGAAGCCTTGGGGGTGCAACTGGATGGCGTCGGCTCAAGACCGGGATAGGTGGAGAGACTTGTTGAAGGAGGCCAGGACCGGACCCCGGAGTCGATGATGATGATGAATATGTCATACATTTGAAAAACCTTATGTTTTTCGGATAAGGAAGAGTTTTCTATTCCATGTGAATAAGGAACTATTGACAGCCTTCTTATTCATGAAGAGGCGTAAGCTCGACATAACATCATTCATATTCCTTACCCATTCATATTTAATTTCTCCACAACAACAAGAATGTGAAAAAATTCCATTTTATTTCCACTTCAAGTTATTCCCCTAACAACCAACAAAAGACAAATCCCTCAACATAATTTTAACCAAAAATTAATGTCATTACTGCAAGCTATTTGTGTACTGTGCTTGACCCCAAACCTCATACATGCCAATTGGCTTACTCATTTATCAAGAATACAAAAGTAATAACATTTGATTGGGTATAACTTCAAAAACAACGTATACCTATAATCCTTTTACCCAAACAGCGGGGCTCATATAAGCGCATTCCTTGTTTTTATTTATTTTTGTTGTTGTTGTTTTTCTTCTCTCTGAACAGAAAAACATAAAATCTGGCAAGACATTTCTTCTGGGATGTGTGGGGCCATGTAACCAAGCCCCACACACAAGAATCAATCAACAGATTAGCATTTGCTTCGGCTTTGGATCATATACGCGGAGTGCCTGTCGAAAAGGAAAGATTTAAGATTTAAATCGCGCACTTTACAAATCCCACGCACGTGCAAAAAAAAAAATAACCTTATCCACCAGCCAGCACATCAAATAGTAACAACAACAACAACTCTCAATTTCTAACCATCCACATACATCACATGTATCAAAAATCTATGTTCCATGTTTAGTAAAATGCAGATTCTAGTCCCTTGGCTCATAAGATGAGGGATTAGAGGCGAAGAAGGTTGCATTTCCCTACAACCAAATCGCTTGACCTTGGACAAAATGCAATGCACGTTGGCATCATTCAAGCGAAAGGAGCAACAGCAACAGCAAACCTATCCCATCTCATAAGATTCAAATTCCAAAATCATATCCTCGCCTCCTACGTGACATTGAGTTGTAAATACGACCTGGCCTGATGGCGCTGGCTGCACTGGGCGAGATGTTCTTTGGCCAAAGCGCATTTACTTCGATATACTCCATGATGATATGCTGAGTCGAGGGAGCATATGAAATGAAAATTGCACTTTCCATTGCCCGCCATATACCTAAAGAGAGAAGAAGTATCTTCCTGATGATGGTATAGGTACACTTCGTCATGGTTCTTCGTTTGAATTTTATGGGGGATTTTCCTTTCAGGTCTTCGTCTTGGACGGCGCGTCGTCGTCGTATCGTCGCGTCGTCGTCGCCTTGACAGTCTTCTTCGTTGTCATGGTTCTAAAATACCAAACAGACCTTGAAGTCTCAGAAGAACAAAAAGACAAAAAAAAAAAACAAAATCCCTGCGTTCCGGAAAAGTATTTTTTATTTTTTTTTTATTTACTCTGCACCACATTTAGCATGCCATGTTATCAAAACCTAAGCATCTATCTTTGAATTATTTTGTGAAAAACACGGAACAAGGGGCAGTCCTTATTTAAACAAATCCCTTGAGCAAATGGTTGAGCGCGAGCTGTTTGGTTTTTGTCGTGTTTCCTTCCGTGGTGATACATGAGTGCTCGCGAAGGGGAGCGCATTCTGAATTTATGAGATAAATGAGGCCCATGAATTTAAGTGTTTTTAAAAATATATATTCCTCAATATTCGCTAAACTTAACCAGATTTTATGTTTTGTCTCACATTGGGCGCCATTTGTAAGCTTCATAGAAAGAAACGTTTATGTATTTATATAAATGTTAGGTATTGAATTTCTTATATACATTTTGGTAGGACATACTCAGGACCAAAACATACCTTTTTTATGGAATGGATTCAAATTCTAAAAACGGAAACAACGATCGATGTATTGGAGCAAATATTCCAATAAATTTGTTATATCAGCATTTAATCCAATAAAGATTATTTTAGTTCTCTAATAAATATCTGATAAATTATACATCAACATTAACTTTAAATGCTTAACCAAGCAAATACTCTAAAAGATATCTGAAGAATTAGTTATATCAATGCTTACTCCAATAACGATCGATTTATTGGAGTGAAAAACCATTTCTTATTTATTATTGGAGCTAATACGCATATTTGCATGTGCATATACTTCCTGTTCCCTTTTACAGTATATTGTGTTTTAACAGGAAAGTCGATTTAATACACCTTTAAAGTTGATATATACGCAACAGGAAATATCTAAGGAAAAAATTATATCAGCATTTAATCCAATAACGATTTCACTTCCATTCGTTATGATTGAAAAAGAATATTTTTTTTTTGGGATTGAAAGGTCATAGTTTTCCTAGTAAAAACCATCACATATAAGTACGTACATAGTTCTTTTGCACAAATGTATTTCTTAAAAGCTTTCTCTAAATAAGAAAAGTATTGTTAACTTTCCTCTAAGTCCCACATTGGGCGCCACTTATCAAGCTACATTAAAAAATATTCACAACTTGTTGGTTACTATTTTATAATTCTACTTATAGATTTTCTTTAATACTCTCTTAAGCATTTATATTTCATTTATCATACATCTTGGCGCCCAACGTGGAGCCTGGTGTAGCAATACTTTCAATGGTTCTCTTTACAATTTAAATAAATAAAAAACGAAGTATCGTTGCTTCACAGTTTCTTGAATGGTTCAAAAATGAAACTAATAAATCAACTAAAAATAAACAAATACACCCCTGCTGCTGGTTATCTAGAATTGGAAGCTAAGAAGCTATGTTGCAATCAGACGAGTGGGTGACATTGTTACAAGGAAGAGCCCAATGAAACTCTTCTTTTGGCCCTATAAGTCCAAAACATATTCAGACAAACAAACAGACTGCTGACTAAACTAACCAACGAAACGAGCCGTGTTTGGCATTTGGCTGGCAAGCCATTGACCCCATAATATTGAATATTCGTGAAGCGTTTCTTTTTTCATTCTGTGACTGAGGCTGAGGCTCGTTTCCTTTTCCCATTTCCCATTTTGTTTTATTTTTTTTTGATTTAAATGCTAATAAAACAAACATTTTGCAAATGCCGCTGTCTTGGTTAAAACAATAAATAAATAGATAGCAAATCCTAGTAAAAAGGGAGTCCTTTTTTTATGATGCGGTTTAAAAGTCGAAGAGCAAACAATGAGCCGCGCAAATCGCTGCGCTGCGCCAGCCGCAACTAAACCAAACCTCATCCTATCCACAAAAAAGGTCTATTTTCTTATGAATAAAATTCAAATAAAAAATAACGAAGTTGATGTTGTTCTGCCGTGTTTCGTTTGGGTTTTTGTCTGTTTGTTTGTCTGACTGACTGTCTGACTACGACAATACGTGTGTATATCTATCTGAATGTGCGGATGGAAAATGTTTGATGATGATTGGATGTCTTGAAATGTGCAGAGATACTAGATCAACTTCCACATTGTTAACTAGCGCGGCAATTGATTGCCGATGTTTTGTTTGCTGCTCTCTTCTAAGCTCCTTAAGATGCGCGATTCTATATTTGCCTCTAGCTTGGCTTTATGCCGAGGTATGTGCAAATGACTGTATGGTAATGTTTATACTATGTGTAGATATAGGGTGTATATGCAAACAGTTGGCAGTTTAAATTTACGATGTGGATTTTTGTTTTGATTTCGTTTCAAGTGGAAAAGTATAGGTAACTGGTTAGATTCGTTTTTATTGTGATAGCAGCGAGAAGGGGGAAGCAGGAGTAGTAGAATGCAAGTATTTTGCTCGTAAAATTCAATGGTCCGGAGAATTCATTAGGGAAACTATGTGACTACGGCGACGACAACGTTCTTGAGATATCTATAACACTGCAGCAGTGCAGCGTACCGAGCGTAGGTGTATGTATAGCACTTTGCTTGGAGTCAGCAAGAACTTAGGCTTTAGAGATGCTGAAAGTGATATTGAGTTGTACAAGTGGCAGGAAGGTTTGTCTAGCTAATGGGACACATTTAAAATGAAGGTTAGCTATATAGCAGAATATACAGATAGTTGAATGGTGTGAATTAGGGAAGTACTTTTCGAGGACACACCATAACGTTGTGTTCAAATATGCAGGGGAATTATTTTTTATTATTTTAAGCTGGGGTATGGTTTTTTTGTGTGGACAGCATAAGCTGTAGAATTAGGAACTTCTTGAGATAGTATCTTTGGCATATAAATCCTGCCACTGGTCATTTAAAGTAGAACGATATAACAATGCAACCAATTTAGGACAGAATACTCGTATGTAAAGTAAGGTGGAGTTAGCATCAAGTTATTTTACGCTTAGTGTAAATATTTACGAAGTAGTTTTATCTTTAGAAATAAAATGAAAACTAAGACCAAGTAAATGCTTCTATAACGATTTTGGAAACAAAGATTTTTTAAATAAGAGAGAAATACATTTTCGAACCAATGGGCAAATTTCGAAAATCATCAGAAACTCCGCAACTTCTATGAGCCTCTTATTAGTTTTATATTTTGGGACAATTTTTGTGAAATTTGTCAAGGGAATCAGCGTTAAGAATTCATAATTTATGAAGTATTTGTGAGTTTCTGAATTGTTCCTTTGATCAGTTGCCGTAGCGTAGAAATGCATTCGGACGTCAAATATTGATGAAAATTATACAGCATTGACCTTCACAAAAAAGAAATAAGATTTAATTAAAGAGTACATTCCTGAACAACACCAAAATTTGAAAGAATTTTAAGATGATCTTTCAAATTCGTTGAATAAGTTTATCCTAGTTCTGCCTTTTGGGTTCTCTTTAAGCTCTGGAATTCACAAAGGAAGTGGTGAGTGCCATCTATAGTCTCTTCATTTTGATTCCCTCTCTTTAAGTCAAATGCGTCCCGACGCGAATTTAATTACGTTTGACTGATATAAGTACTTTCAATCGGTGTATATACTTTTCGAAGTGCGATAGATGTCAAGCCCTTTCTAGAGAATCTAGTGACTGTTGAAACCAATGCGTCCGGCTGTATCATCTTTTAAATAAGTTCAGAAATGTCGGAATGATTTTACGGGATTCAATTATTGAAACCAAAAGTCACAATACCTTTCGTGTTGTGGACCACAGTGGCATATATTAAAATGAAGCTGCCAAATTGGCAAGCATTAGAAAGCTCTTATAGCCGACATACCTACGTAAATTCCAACTTAAGACAATCAGGGCATTAGAGTCAACAAATGTTCCCCCCGGGAGTTTCTGCCTTCTTCCAAAATTGATAACTTGAATTGCGATCGAAGTGACCCTTAGTTTTATTGGCATCTAGAACATTCGAGCTTCCAAGGTGAAGTGGATCGGTGTTTTCAATTTTTGAAAGGGGGAGAGTACAATTCTGCAGAAAATCATGTTTGACGATTTAAGCGAACTTTCTGAAGTTAAGTTCTTTTCTAAACACAACTAACTGCATAAAAACAATGTACATACAAAAATGCTGAAGCAGGAAGGATCTGAGTTCTTATTCGACAAATTCTGCTGTAACGTGTTTTCTGTGATTCTAAGAATGGTGAACCACAGGTTAAGCGTTTAGAAAATCTCATGGACCCCTGACGATTCCAAATTTTCAATCAAATAGAATTCTTAAAAATCAAATACCATTGCGTCAGTACTGCCCTTAAAATACTTCAAATTTCCACTCACAATACTAGCACTGCAAGATTAGGTCTATGTTTCATCATAAATAGGGTCAAGGTTATCTAAAGCGTGTAGTAGCCGTAATAACCGAGTATTACCCGAGTAGACGGGTACCCGAAACATTTCTAGGTCCCATGAAACATGAAAAACTAAATTGGAAAGGCCAGGTACCCGGTCAGTGTACCGTTTATCTTGGTTACAAGACCTCTACTCTTTTCTTTCGTCCATCACAGCTAGTCCGCTGTAAGCTATAGAATGGTATTTTCGAAACGCCTTTCCTGCTTCATGACATTTCTAGCAGTTACATGATGTTCATTAGCCCCAGAAACTACAAATGGACAACAAGAAGTATGACGAATACTTTTTTTTTATTTAAGAAAAAAAAAAAATGAGTTCACCTGCCCTAAATAGATTTATATCCCGGAAGCCATACCACAAACTGCTAACTCAAATTCCTACCACATCCCAGGATAATCCATCTCCACCATGCCACCTATCCAACCGAGTGCACCTTGTCTAATACCATTTGTTCTCATTTCTAATTACATATTTCTGATGATCCATAATCCATATTGGGAGTCGAAAATTATAACCCTTATTGGGCATAGAGAACCTACCCAGTCGGTTAAGTTCTTTTGTCGGCCCATGTGCGGATCCTTGCGGGACACCATCATCAGTGCACCTTCTTGTTCTTCTTCCTCTCTTCTTTTTACTTCTACTACTTTTTAAATCCCAGTCAGCTAGTAATACGAAAGATTTATGTCTACAATGAGTTATGATGACACTGCACCGAAGTCGACAGTAAAAGGGAACACGATGCTTCGTCTGAAGCAAGGGAAGACAATTTTTTTTTTTTTTTTGTTACAAGTTGGTCTTTGGTGTGCTCGTATGTGAAGTGCTCTATGGATTTCATGTGCAATTACCAAGTCCACAGATGGTGCCCCAGCTCACAAGCACCCATCATCAGAAGACAAAAAGAAGACACAAACCCCACCGGAGGAGTTGGGATTAAATGGCACACACATGTGAGTCAAGGTGATGAACGTTGATGAGGATTATGGATAAAATAACTTTACAACATCGAGCAGAGAAGTCTATATGGAAAATAACATGCATGTGGCAAAAGACAGTGGCAGGTCTTTGGACATTGCATCGCAGGTAAAGATTCTTTATAGCAGGTACTTTATGGTTGGTGGAAAGGGTGTTGTATGGAGTTTTTTTTTGTTGTTGTTGTTTGATGTGGCGGGAATGTTGCGTAATATACTCGGGATGTGTCGTGTTGCAATGTTTTTTTTCTGTGATTTTTTGCTTAAGTTCTAAAGTGATGTGTTATGCCCGTGAAAAATGTCGTCAATGACAATTTTATTTTCACTTGCTTTTTTAAACATCACTCTTGTTGGTTGGGTTGGTTGTTGTGTTGTGATGGTGATGTTATGTATTCTTGTTGCGGTCTTAAAGTGTTGATAAAAAGTGAGTTTTTTGACCTCGGGATTTAATAGAGTGTGTTCAGAGGGCCATGACAGTTGTTGTATAAGGTATAGACTCTTCCGCACATACAAAGTTCATCTGTAGAGCGTGAAATTTTTGAGTTAGGTAAAAAGAGAAGTGAAATTGCATGTTGACATTCATTGTATCTTATCTTGATAATTTTTGCATTTTTGTATAGGTTGGTACACGGAAGGGCTGAAGTATGATGGTTGGATAGTATTATATTTCTTGAGTTGGAAATTTATGAACTTACAATATTTTACAAACACTAATTGGTTCTAGAATATGCATAAGGCTTTGCAGATATTCTGGAAAGACACTACGAAGGCTTATGTGATTTATATCAAGTTAATAGTTGTAAACAACAAAATAATAATTCATAGCTTAGTACACATGCCATAAACAGGGCAAATTTATGTATCTCAAAAAAAGAAATTTATACGGATAGCTTTGAGTTTTGGTATTATTTAATTTAAAGGCAGGCAAAAAAAAAAACACTGAGCGAAAAATGAATGCACTTGGCACATAACTGAATTCAATCATCGTATTCATTTATACACAAATACTGACACAACATCTTTCAGATATCTGCTAAATTTATGTTTCAGACATTTGCACACATTAGCTACATTAGCTATACACAGTACCTACATAACTTGTATTAATGACTGTAATTTTTTTGACAATGTATTGGTTACATATCGCTTGTTTAATTGGATAATTGGCTAAATGTTTTTATGTTGATGGATCTAGTGGATC
Source organism: Syrphus vitripennis (assembly GCA_958431115.1). Taxonomy (NCBI): domain Eukaryota; kingdom Metazoa; phylum Arthropoda; class Insecta; order Diptera; family Syrphidae; genus Syrphus; species Syrphus vitripennis. The sequence continues at coordinate 11,540,030 of OY288108.1, read as the reverse complement.
GTTTTTTAAATCGGTTTAAAACTGCTTAAGTTACAATTTTTTAAAAATCTTTTCCAGCGATCCAAACTAAAATTTTTTGTATCATTTAGGGTTTTCGTAATATTCCCGTTTGAACATTCGAAACTATTTGAATAACTATTCCCACAATATTCCACTGATTCCAAATAAATGCTGCTCATTTGTCAACATAAAAAGATAAATAAACTTGGAGATCAAAATAATTGTTCAAAATTCAAAATTTTATTTAAAAAGTTCTTCAAAGTCTGAAAAACGTGAAGAAATAAGTATGCTTTAAGATCAATCCAATTTCAAAAATTTTGAAATTCAGTTTGGATTTTTGAATACAAATGCTTACATTAAAAAAAAAAGTGTCTTGGCTTAAAAAAAAAACAACAGTAGCATGCCATTAGAGGTGTTGCCTGTTGTTTTTTAAATAATTTTTTTTTTCGAGGTACAAAATTAACTTCTCACCTAAATGTTGAAATAGCCTTTTGTCAAATCTTATGCAAATCACCATATTAATGGACTGGGAAAAATAAATAGAAATCAAAATCATCAAAAAAAAAAAGATTAACCCTTTTCTAACCTTTAAATAGACCTTAATTACAAACTATTATCATACATATATGTATATGTAAATGCATAGTTCTAAAACCTTAACTCTTTAAATTAAACTAAGGTTAAATGCGGGCCTCCTAGAGGAATAGAAATCATCATCATCTACATGATTATGTCAATTATAGCATTAAAAATCCATCAATTTAAGATGAGCCTTCAAACCTTAGGAAGATATTAAAAAAGAAAAATTCCAAAGGATCTTCTTCTGGGATAAGCTAAGTTTTTTTTTTTGTATTGACTTTCCCCTGAGGCGGCCAAGCCCTTTTTTTAGTTTCAATTAATCTTTTTCTTCCATATGATTTTTTTCATAATAAACTAACATATATGTACCATACTTTATTCCCTATAAGATAAAAGTGATTGTGTTAAAAAATTAAAATAGTATAAAAACTGTAATTAGCTAAAATTACAGTGGCTGATTTAAAAAAAAAAAAGAGAGAAACAAGATGGATGTAAATTAGTGTGTAGAGAACAATGAAGCTGTTTTTTTTTTTTGCAAAATCACAGTTTTTCTGTTTAACAGTTTAGCTGTTTCTAAAAATACTCCGAATATCAAATAACATGCTTTAACTTGTTTTGAATCTCATATTTTAGTTTTAAATAAAATTAGTAGGTAATGCCGTTTTTGAGAAACTATATAAAAAAGGCCATAAAAGTAGAGGTTCTTGCAAATCGCCAAAGCTTCAAGAAGATATCCTATTTTTGGGATTTGATTTAATCTTTTTTTTTTTGAAAATTTATTTTGGACACAATTTCCAAATTATTTGTGTGTCCTTCAAAATAGGTGTATTTTCGTGTTCAATATTTATTGCATGCAAAGTTTGAGCAAAAAAAAAATACTTTTTTCTCCAAAAACTTTGTGTTTGAAAATAAATTTTTCCAATGAAAATGAATAAGATTTTGATTCACTAAATTAATTGAAAACGTAAGTTTGTATGTACTAAATTTAGACGAAAATTTAGGTGTCTCCTTTGTTTTTCAATAAATTGTATTTTCTGTTTTTCGTCAAAAGCTACAATTTTTTCTCCTTTACTTTTTAAATTTGTTGTTGATACCCTAAAAATTATTTATCTTATGATATTCAACTTTCACTTGAAAGAAATTCCGAGATAACCTAAATTATGGGAAAGGACAATTCCTTAAGTAATCAATTTATCACTTGCTGATGGATTCCAAGCATCCAAAATTCACACGACTAAACCTTAAAAAAGTCATTGAAGTGAAATCATCATAAGCAACAAATTTTAATCTTCTATTGGTTCCTGAGCAAATGATTTTTTTTTGAAAAATTGCCCATGCCATTTTTGTTTTAAAGTACACTCATAAAATTTTCAAAGTTTTCACTTTAAATTCCATTAAAATCTCTAGCATGGCCTGGCTCATTTTTTGTATACATACCAACTAAAGCACTATGCATTCCGCATCTATCTAAAATACCTTATAGCTCATAATACCTGCAGAAATTTCAATTTCATGTTAGAAAAAATATTCACTGCACCTGTAATGGGCTATATTCTTTTCCCTCTTAAACTCCTCCTACTTGATGAATCTATTTTCCTCACTCAAAACTAATTTGTAAACAACAACAAGAAGAACTTTCACCCAAAACTCTAAGTCTCTACTGCTCGATGTTAAATTACTTCAACCTGCGCGCACACCTTAAGTCGGTCGTAGTTAACCTCTTCCATTTAGAATCCATCCAAAAATTGATCAAAATACAAAACCAAAAAAAAAAAAAACTTCCGTCAAACAATTTTTTTGCAAGCACTCTCTACGATCAGATTTGACCGCAATTGAGGCTGAGGCGGCCAAAATAAGTTTTCAAATCCATCTTCACAATTATCGTAAAGACCGTCATTGAGTGAGCGTTATGGTCTTAACTCTTAACCATTTGGCTCCACTCTCCCATCATAATAATCAAACTGGTGTATAACTTCGTCATCATTATCATCATCATCATCATCATGGTCGTCGCCATAAAGCGAGCGAATCATCTCTTCTTTCCGTATTCATCATAAAGTCTTGATGGAGATGGAGAGCAAGACTGAAGAAAGACCAGACGCTCATCAAGTTTTATGTTTCCATCGTGACTAAATTAAGTTTTGTTTTCTTATTTCTTATATTTGAAATTGAAAAACAAAAAAAAACGATCTTAAAAGTGCATAATCATCATCAGCTGAAACGCTCATCATCATCAAGTAGATGAATCGCTGCGAATGAGATGGTTTCGGATTACACGCTCATCGCATCATATCAAAAGTTTTGCGCGCGCAAAGTTCAATAGTGTGTTTCTAAAGACTGTCAGCGGCGGCGCGGCGGCGCAATGCGGCTTCGGTGGTACTCGTATCATGTGCAGTGTAGATACCGCCTTAGAAACGAAACATTCAATTATCGCATCAGGGCCACTCAACCTATATTTGCACTTCGTGAAAAGCGAAATTAGGATAAAAACAGACCCGTTTCACTTGTGGTTTAGTTGTGAGTTTTTGAAAATGTGGGAAAGTGAAAAACAGTTTAAACTGATGTCTGCAGCTGATGGTTGATGTGTATAATATAGTGGGTGGATTAATCTTCTTTAAATGCTGCTTGACCAAGAGAACTTGACTGACTTAATTGTATAAATGGAGGTTCAAGGCATTTAAAAACCAATTAAATGTAAAAAACGAAGTTAGATTTATTCAAGTTTGTTAAATTGAAGATGAGAAAAGGAGGCGTAAATGTAGACCTCGCTCTTTTAGGAAGCAATAGAATCTGTATAAACTACTACGTTGGGATTTTTGAGGAAGCTTTAGGCTTAATCTTGAGTATTGGTTATTACTTACTTTTGAATTTATTTCAAAACCGAAAGAAAAGTGTTTTTTACGTACCTGAAAATAGAAAAAAAAGAAAAATTATTATGTCGTCAAAAATATATTTTTTAAAATGTAGTTGTAGGAAAAAATGTTTGTGATGTTCCAAATGGACATTTAATGTTTGAAAGATTTACGTATTCGCGGTTGTTGATTTGAAATATTTATTCAAAAATTGTGTGTGTTGATTATTCAGTAAAAGCCAATCTTTTAATTGAGAATCTTTAACATCTATAAGAATGAATGTACAAGTTACAAGTACTATTAAAAAAACCGGTACCGGTATTGAAATAATTTTTTCAGTTAGTATTCATCAAGAATGTATTTAAGCCGGAAAATGCGGTCCTTCGAACGAACTCCCACAACCCAAAAGCCCAGTTTTTAAGTGGAAGACCATCCTTGTTTTGGGTTGAAACCCGAGTTAACTCATGAAACAATTTTTGCAGTCAATTTATACTAAAATTTGGTGAATTAACTCTGGATTGACCGAATCGATTTTTGTGACAGATTTGTATGAAAAATCGGTGGGTGACGCTATGGATATAGTGCCGCCATCTAAATTATGATAGCAAAAGCGTGATTTCTCTACTGCCGCACATCGACTTGTGATTAAAATTTTTGACAAGTACTACTTCTGAGATAACTTTGGTTTCAATTATTTAAAAGATTAACACACTCAGATTTAAGTTAGAATTAATTAACCTCCGAAAAACTGGGCCTCAGTGAATGTTAAGGTATAAAAAAATAGTTGATGAGATTCTGTAATGAGTTAGCCAAACAGGCACTGGGGAAGGCTTAGTTTTTTTTTCGAAAAAAAGAAAAACGCCTACTAAATCTATACACGAGACGTAATTTTTCATGTTTCGGCGTTTGAGTTTTATATCGAATGAAAAACCATTATTTTTAAAAAAAATTTCAAGACACACATTTTGGTTATAAATTTTTTAAAATTATGAGACAATAACCAATTTTACAATTAGTAAAAAATAAATTGCGAAGAAAACAAAACAACAAAAAATCTGTCACAAAAAATCTGAAGATCACAGGACTGACTCTAGGGCAATTCCTTCTATTTCTGAATTTTCTTGTTTTTAGAATTTCTTTTGACATTTTTTTAATTTTTGCGTGGCGCAGTGCTTCCCAAGAACGGAGTAAACATTTGAAAATGTTAAACGACATTATAAACATACAATTTTGATCGACGTAGCATGGACACAGCTCCGTAAAGCTCTGTGTCAACTAGCCCACAAATTTTTGAATTTTCTATCCTGGTTACGTAAATAAATTCTAATATCTACATTTTTCTAAAATATTCAAAAATATCAACGAAAACAATATCTCTTTAAAAAACTTTATTGGTAAAAAATTATATATATCTCCAACTCTCCCATTGCAACAAAGAACAATTATGCCCATTTACTGCAACACAATCAAATACAAAAACCTTTGATGAGGCTGCTCAATTTTAAGTTGATTGAGCAATTTTAACAATCGATAATGCGAAGATAACTAACCCATAATGCAACCATTAAATTCTACATGATATACCATTTTAATCAATTTCTGCGCCAGTGAAAGAATTACTTCTAACAAGTATTGAAACTCAAATAGCTTATTCGCCATACCTGCCTACTGATGCCCTTATCCCGATCATAAATATATAATCTCATCTGTGATGTGAAATTGTTAAAAAACAAAAACTATATAATCTTCCTCATAAATATGACCCCCAAAGGTCGTCCCTTAGACATGTTAGATTGTATAAGAAAAACTGATACTTCCTTCTTTGAGAAAAAAAAACAAAAAAATTGCGCATGTATCTAATATTAAAAAAAATGTAGATACAACTACTTCTATCTAACAAGATAGTTACATCGCCTCATTAGATCTGTATACTCTCCTGGTCCTAGGGTCAGAGACGTGAAACTATTTTCACTCTGAATACTCCTTCTTTTCCGCAAACACAAAGGTGGTACTTTTTTTTTGGTTTTGAAAGATGAAAAACTACTGCCGACCCAAACGAGACAAAAGCTACTATAATTCATTGCAGTATTTTTTTGTTGTTGTAGAAATAACAAATAACCCATCTAGATACACTAGTTTCATATATAAAACCGACAAAAAATAATTTCGTGATTTGTAAGATATGTACAATTGTAGATACATTGTATAATTGTACAATAGTGCACGCTGAGCTATAAAAACAAAATAATCATTAGTATGGTTTTGTTGTTTGCAAATTGTTTTATGTGTAGTATATATGTAATATATGCATCCTTAAAAAAAAAACACAGAGGTCGCTGGTGTAGGTACGTTTTTAATTTGTTCTGCATAGAAATATGTTACAAGGAAGTGAACTTGTTTCATGATTTTAAAGACGTTACAAGAAAATAAATCCACCTTTACTCCTCAGTTTGGGGTACATTATTGTTCAGAGTGAAAAAAAGGCATGTATTTGTTACAATGTAGCCAGTAAACCAAAATATTCCGATAATATGTACCTAAATGTATACCAAGAGCCTTAGTTTAACTTATACTTCTCTGGATTCCACCATCCAGTCGATTTGTTTTGGTCTTATTTCGAATTGCAACCTTGGAGATTTGTTTCCTGAACAGACGAAAAATACTAATTAGCAACAGTTTTTGAAAATTTAATTTTCAACAGTTTTGACCATGACAAGTCTTTACATAAGATTAATATTTTTCAATTTTAATAAAAACAAGGAATTCGGTTCAATAATAATAAATAATAAAGTTCTGTTAATAGACGTAGAATAAGAATAAGAATAAGAATAAGAATAAGAATAAATATTACACAAGCGTGTGTAAAAATGGAGAGGGTTCTATCCAAATAACATAGAAAATATAACGCCCGTTAATAAAAACAAAATGTTTACAAAAATTTCAGCGAAATCGACTGAGTTGTTTTAAAGTGCCTAAGCCTAGGGGGTATAGTTATAACAGAATCCCGAAATTTTAAATTGAGACCTATAAAAATATTAAACTTCAGAGATTTAACAGAAAGAGAAATAAAATAAAATTTTGAAAAAATCGTTTCGAATTTTGTAAGAAAATATTTATGGCTATTTAAATAATTGTAGGATGTTACAAAGTAAATTTACTTGCGACGTTCGATGGAACCAAATTTTAATGTTTTAAGCAAGTTCTTAAAGTTTAAACAAAGCTGCGCAACCTTTGCATTAGTTGGGTCAAACGGTGAATCTTATATTGAACCAATTTTTGTTTGTTGTTTATATCTGTTATCCAATTTTTAGCAACCATCGCACTGTACGTGAGTAGTGTGCAGCCCGGGGGCTTGGGGTTGAACGCCTTTGGTTTAAACTTGACAAATTTTATGTGAAACAGCGAAGGAAAAAAGTAAACGGATTTTTGATTTAGAATACATAGGTAATACGTAATTTTCAAGTCAAATATGGATTTTATTTTCAGAAAAACACCACTTTTAATAAGCTTACTAGTTCTGGCCAATAACTCGGTCGACATTATCGGTCGTGAACTTAAAATATAGATTTAAAATATTTATCATTTATCTAACATCGAAACTTGAAAATATACATATGTTCCTTAAATATTAGTCGTTTTATCGCTAAACTGTGAGATTTTTCTTTTTCGTTAATTTTTGTGTTTGTAGCTTAACCTTTGATGATCTTTTTTCAAGTCTTTATCGTCTTAATAAAAAACGAATAATTTCTTTTACATTTTTTTGTGTTGCTTGTCTTCTATCGAAAAAGGTATACTATACAACAATGTTGCTTTAAACAAGCTTCTTAAATTTAAAAAGTCAAATAATATCTCTATAAGGATATCATCGATAAAAATCTTGAACCTCTTTACTGTTATACCATCAAGTAGGTATGTGTATATCTTAAGCAAGTGCCAAAATAGATACTATAGAAAATAAATTTAAAAAAAATTTCTTCGTCTTCACGATTTTTTTCCTTCATTGCATCTCATTTTCACCAAGAAAAAAAAAAGTTTCCTTTGTTTTTTTTTGTTATAATTTTTTTAAGAAAGTCAAAAATGGTTTGTTTTCCCATTTTCAAGACTTGTCTCTCGATATGGAAATTGTAACTGCATGTTATTTTTTTCTGCACCAACTTAACTCTTTGCTCGTCTCTCCTTTCAGCCATAGATTATTTTCTTCTTCTTATACAAAAGAATGATAAAAAAACGATATACAAAAAAAAAGTATCTAATCCAATTCGATTGTAGATTATATGACTTTGCTGACATTAACCCAGCTTTTAGAGTCCACAAACTCGAAATATAACAACTCTCATTGCTGCCAGACCGTTTACAAGAAGACAAAAAAAAAAAAACAGCTAATGGTGTTCAGATGACAATAACTGTAAATATATTTTTTTACAAAAAAGAAATAGAAAAAAAAATAATAACATCCAATAGATACAAATAAGATACATGAAGTATCTTAACTCGAATGCCGAAGATATCTTTTGTTTTATGTTCATTTAACCTTCGTTGTTTTTGTTTCTTCAGTATTCTTCGATATCTATACGGACTTAGCGATAGGTTTGAAAATTGGAAGAACACAAACTGTCTGACTTTGGAGGTCAATTTATTTCCAAAGTTCTTCCTTGGCTTACCTAACCGCACGAGATTCATACAGTTTATAGAGATTCGATTGTGTGTGAAAATGATCATAAAAGTCTCGTCGACATTCTTTATTTCAATGTGGATGCCGATTGGCAGTTTTTCTTAGATGGCGCCTTGTTTTTAAGCTTCTTTGTTTTCTTAGAAGAAAGGGTAATTATTTGCGGGTGAAACTAAGCAAACTCAACATAGTTCAACGAATACAAAAAAATGTAGTCATATCTTCTCATTGTGATGGATGTCATTTTTCTTGCTCCATTTGGACAAGCTCAACGCAAAAAAATAAACTTGTAGGTTTTTTTCCTCTTCATAAAGATTTGTGCTGATTTTTTTTTTCTTTTTTTTTTTAGAATTTAATAGGTTATTAGGGCCTCGTAATGAAGATGAACTAGAACAGTCCCAGAGGTTCTCCCCAAGTGGTTTCGCTTTTGCAGTTTTTTTACTTACTCTGGGAGTATATCATGCAAACTGACCGAAACCCATCATTATGTTTATATGACAGTCAATTCAGTTATGTAGAATGAAATTGTATAAATATACAAAAAAAAAAAAAAAACTGACAGAGACAACTTAATTACCTATTTATAATGATGCAGATAAAGTTGAAGGGAGTTATCTTTTATAGATAGGATTATACACGTTTTATAATGAAGTATCTTTTATATAGCTCGAATTCTTGCTTATTATTCTTCAAAGGGATTAACACGGCATAATATGATAGTAAATTTATATGACTATTTATAAGGTTGAGGGAATATTTTAGTGTATCTATATTCTGTGGGGGAAAAAATATTATTGTTCGGTTCTTCGAATGTTTTTTTTTTTTTATCTTTTTGATGCTGACACTTTATATTTATTTTCTTGTATTTTCTCATCGCTGCAATTGATGTTGTAATTTATGTTCCAATGAAAAGTTATTATTATCTACTACAAGGCAAAAAATTTAAAAGAAAGATGATTTTTTGCGATTATTTTTACAACAATCGGACCTGCTAGAACCAGTTTTGTCTTAAGAATAGTTTTGAGTCAATGCAAAAAATGGTCGCATGAAATAATATTTTTAGTTCTGATTGTTTTTTAATTCTCCAATCTCAAAAAATATCATGAGCCAAAAACGTAATTTTTAACATAATTTTTAATGTACAAAGTTATTTTTAGTATATTTTTTTTTTCTAATCAATTTTTTCAACAATATCTATTTATTGAAAAAAAAATTGTACAGACGAATATTTTTTCCCACAAAAAATTTGTTTACAATTTTGTTGGACAATTTTAATTTCGATTTTCGACATATGCCACCATGCATTTTTTTTAGTTTTGAGATACATTTTTAATCAAACTTAAAAAAAAAAACATCATTCACTTCAAGTAAATTGTTTAAACAATAAGAGTTTCGTATAACTGATGTACATTTTCGGTGTTATTCTTTTTAAAATAATAAGAAAATCTTTTACAATAAGTTTTTTTATGAAAACAATTCGATTTCTTTGAGAAATGAATGGAAAAACTAATTTTGTTTTGAGAATTTCAAAAAGATTTCATAGCAAAATAAATTGATACTTATATTTTATTTTATTTTTTTATCAAAAGCTTTAAAAAAATTAAAAATATTCACCAATTAAGTATTGCCTTGTACTGATTTAATTTTTAAATGTCCAATACAGAAAAAGTTACTTTCGTAGCATTTTACCTTAAAATTCGGTAAAATTGTAAAATTACAAAAATTTTCAAACTTCTTAACAAAGAACTCAAAAAGTAGATACAATTCTTGAAATATGCGAAGCGGGTCGGGCACGTCGGTATACTTTTTCTCTTAGATTGGAATTCCAACAAAAGGAGGCTCGAATATGCTCAAAAACTTACTATTTAATGCTATGTTGGTATTTTTATTTTGGTATTTATTACTTTTAAAAATTAAGTTTTCATGAGTCAAAAAAAAAATGCCAAAGCATTTTCATTCTTACAAAATGACTCCTAGTCCAAATTAACATTTTCCATCTTAATCTCGTGTGATTCTTTAAATTTTTTTTCTTCATATCGGAAAAAATAAGAAAATTATGTAAATTGGTTTTTTTTACCTTTCCTTTCCAAGTCGTAAACGCAGAAGCACATAACTTTCAAATTTATTTAACAACAAAACTATACTGAAAACACGCATTGTTTTTCTTTAATAAAAATGTGTCATCTTCGAATTAAAAAAAAAAAGAATTTTAAAAATCTGACTTGCATACATAAAATCGATTTACTATACAAAGAGGAAGAAGATAAATGCGCACTCACAGGGATCTGAATTCTGGCATGACCGTAGACACAAACGTCCGTGGCGACCGACGCTACGCGACGCACGACGACGCGACATTTTAAACAAGTCGGAAATGTTATATTAAGGCGCGAAAAAATTCTTTTGACCTGTTTGTTTGTTTATTTGTTCCTAACCTATAGCAAGTGCACAGCTTACACAACACAGCAGACATCTTTTTTTTTTTTTTTAATTCTGGTTCCTGGTTTGGTTTTATTAGTTTTGTTGGTTTGCTAGCTCATTGGCTGTGGCTAGTTAATGTTTCCAAGAATTTCGTAAAATAATTCGATGGCATGTCGAAGCGAACGATGGAAATTCATTAAAGCAAAGACATTTTGCTGTCAAATGCCGGAATATGTGTGTCCAGAGTTTGGTCTTGAATTGTCAATTAAAATTGGTATTGGTTAGGTATCCAAATGAGAGAATGAAAAGAAGGAAGGAAGGATAGTTAGGTTTATTTCATTGGACGATAATAGACAAGTAGATTTATATTTAAACTTGTAAAGAAAAAGCATTAAGAGTGATCATAAAGACAGGTTAAGAGAAGAGCTAGGCACCTATCGTCCGGATATTCGATAATTTGGAAATGTCAAAGTACGAAAAATCAATAGGAAATAAGAATGTACTTGTATCTAATGCAGTGATTTCACGTGAGCGTTAATTTATATGCTAATGCAATTTAATGACTTCAAAACACTGACTTTGAAGCAGATTGGGATTGAAATCTATCTAATTACGGTTAAAGATAGTGCTAATGTGAATTTGTGACTACGTTCCTTATTTTGAACCTTAAAAACATTTATTTCAATTGAAATAGAACAGATATGAGTATGTACCTATGAATTGATTGAAAAAATAGAATTTCCAAGAAATGCGTTTAGTTTTAAACCGTGTATCCTACCAACAAGAAAAAATGTATTTTTTGAGAACAGAAACTAAGTTTGCCAGTTAAAGTTTAATGGTACCACTATAATTTGTGCGCCCAAGAAACCCACCTCCCAACTGAGTCCAAATGTATTAAATGCAGAAAATACATAGCCAGTACATAATATATTTTTAACTATGTACTGATTACATGCTAAGTGTATTGAGTCTTTTATATTGAAACAGACAAAATGTAGCCAATACATCATATTTTTCAAGCAAAAAACTCATTCAAAAAAAATGACTGCAGTCATCACAGAACGCTATGTACTGATTACATGCAATGTACACTGTGTCTAAATTGAATTACTTAAACCAGACAATATGTTGCCAATGCATACAACATTTTTAGCACTCAAGCCATCCAAACAAAATATGCAGTCATTACAGTACTAAATGTTCTCTCTACAAGCTATATCTATTAAGAGTATATTGAATTCAAATAAATACAGACGATATGTAAACAGTTCATGCAGTGTTCTAGGCCTGTAGGCGTGTTCTTAATAAATCTGCATTCATAAAAGCACGTTTTGTACTGACTACAAGAAACTTTTATTTACACAACATATTGACATTTATTAAATTCAGACGATGTGTATATTTTGAACCCAGAATCCTTCGAAGTAAATAACTGCATTCGTCACACAACGCTATGTACTGATTACAAGAAACATGTAATGAATCTATATTAACATTTTCAATAACTTTTCTTGTACACCACACTGTCTACACTTTGCTATACATCGCATCCCATCATCTATGGCTATGATTCTTCCTGTTTACATTAAGCCACAGCCAATTTGCTATTCTATATACATACTGAGTCCACCGCGATGCGGCGATCGACGCAGCACCGCAGGCGATACTTAGAGTTCGCATCTATTTGTTTTGGAATTAAATAATGTGCACTATGGCATGCATGTGCGGTTAAGTTATAGGGATGAATCTCGAAGCAGCATAAAGAAATAGAAGTCCTGCGGTGTGCGCATCCTTGCTAGTGTATACCCATATGCAATCGCATGTTCATTATTTATAAGAAAAGAAATTCCCTGGCGACAGGAAAACAAGTTGCGCTTCCTTGGAATTTATCCGGAAATGCTTATCGCGCGCTCTATACAAATTGAGCAACAAACCTGCCTATAGGTTATGTTAGTATGTTCGCCCAGCCTCAACAAAGAAACTAGATCACCTACCTGTGATGGTAGGTATGTGTATATAATTTGGAGGAAGAGATATACATGCGATGCTGTATACACAGCTATCTCGTGATGTTAAAAATATTCATTAGATTCTTAATGGTAATTGTATCTAAGTCAGCTTTTTTCTGTATATGCTGATGGGTGTTCGCCACCACTCTTCCACTTTTAAAAGTTCTTACCCCAGCGATGATTTAACCCCAGAGGCATTCAATTTTACTTTTTTTTTTTCTATCAACAAAAAACCCGAACATGTAACTAAACGTAATTACTAGATACATTATATGCAGCAACTTTGTTTATATCTACAGATAGACGATAGATAATTTACTAGTTTTTCCAGAGAAAAACAAAAAAAAAAAAAAACACGTCTAAAGAACAAGGTGCTGGCCGTTTTGGCATCTCTGCCACACTATCATCTCACTTCAGTCAGCATGCGTGCTTCCAGATCGTTGTTTTTTTTCTTGGTTTTTATTTTTTTTTTCAGTTCGACGAGGATATCATGTGAGTAAGGTGGCTCTCCATCGGTTAAGATTATATGTAGCATCACAGGAATAGAAAAGAAAAGCAAAACATCTTCAATTACACTAATTTAACCCTATTTTATGACTTAATTACGTGCTTTTGGAAAAGCGAATGAAACTTCAAATGAAAGATGATGTATCGAACGATGCCTTATTTTTCTAAATAATTTACACTCCGGGTCAATTGGTTTAGAAAGCTTTTTTATTTTTGTTATAAATTTATTGAAATATTTTACATAAATTTTAAAGGTATGTTATTCGAATTTTTTTTTTAAAGTATTATCTATGTTCATAATTAATTAGAAAAAAGCTTTATTCAAAAAACAACTTACTTAAAATCAACATGTTTTTCAACAGTTTTAATTTTTTAAGAAATATTGTTCAAAAAAGATGTTACCTACCATCAAACAATTTCCTTACAAAAAAAAAAAATAAATTAGACCAAATCAAGTGACGTGCAGTGTATACTGACGTCCGGCACGAGGATATACAGCTGTGTGTTTTTGTGTGTTGAAATATGATAGGCATTTAGGAGGAGGCGTTATTTTGCAGTCGTATATTTTGTTGGAGAACCTACATATGTAGACACACACAGGAGTATGTAATAGATTCAAAGAAATATTGCAAAGACCATTACTGGTGCAGCAACACCAGTTAGGGCTTTATATTCTTGGTGGTAACAAATACATTCTATATAAAAATGAATTATTAAAGAATTTAAAATTCATGAATAATGTTCTATTTTTGAGATTTTTTAAATATTCCAATCAATAAATAATTTTTAATTATTAAGGAAAAGCAAAAGGTCTACAAAAACAACGTTTGCAAGTTTTTTTTTAAAAAGAAGAAAACTTGTTTTACAGTCTAAAACAACTTAAAATCATTCTGTGAAAATAAGTTTGGTCAAAAACAATCACAAAGTTTTAACCTCAGCTCTTTTGTTTAAAAATTTAATAAAAAAAATTAAATAATGCTTTTGTAAGACGATCTAAAACTAAGACAATCAAAACAAAGCCAAACCAACAAAAAAAATTACAGCGTTTTAACTTCAGCTCTTTCGTTTAAAAAAGTTTTGTCTTCATAATATAACTATTTATTTATCATTAAATAAATTGCCAAATATTTTCTTTCCAAACACACTGTGCTCTTCAATATTACCCCTGTCAGACCATTGTATAATGTTCTTGATGATTCTTTGAAATACATACTCCTCTAAGTACCATTTAAGATTTTCCTTTCACTGAAGATGATGAAGAACAGCGAAATTCCACTGATCTCTATTCCAAATAGATCCCTATCATATATCATCTATACTCCTTTTTCGTTCTAGCTTATACGAATATGTAATGTTCAACAACAACAACAAAAAAAAAAAAGACTTCCCGCCAACCATTATGTTCGTTAGATATCTATCGACTTCAAGTATAACTTGCCTTATTCACAAATGGTACTTTATTGGATGAGTATCTATATCTTCTCTTTGCAACATTATAATCATGGCAATGCATCTTGTATGAGTACTTTGCAATATATATGTATATTGTATATCTTATAAGTTCTTTAAAATAAAAAAACTTGCTTATAAAGATCAGAAGAAAATTCTTCGTCAAGAACAAATCAAGAGTGTTGTCCATCTTTTGTTTGATTGGCGGCCAAGTATATATATATTCCATGTCTGTCTGTCTGTCTGTCTATTTCTATTCTGTATTTTCTATATCTTGAAAATCAGCTTTTTTTATCGCATTTTGCATCACGTTGTATCTACTATTTTAGCAATAAAAACTAATTTAATTAAAATAACAAGAATAATCTATTCGGTGTGTGTTCCTTTTTTTGTTGTTCTACTTGGCTGATTTAGTACCAAAAGAACCTCCTTAATATTTTGTTGTTGATGTTGGTTGATGCATGAAGGGAAAATTATTCCATAAAACTTGTAAATTGCCCTTAGGATGTCATAGAAAATCTATAATTTCCATAATCATAGAGTATCATCAATTTTATACCAAAAAAAAACAACAACAAAAAACTAACGATTTGAATCTTTATGCTATCGAAATTGATTGATTACGATAGAAGCGACTTGGTCTAGAGTTATGGGGTAGCTTAGAGATGTGAACTTGAGAATATTAATTTAAATATCTGTTGATGAATTTTTTTTTTTCTTAAAATGGAGGAGTTTCGGTTGGCAGCAAGCTAAGCTATCAAGTGATCTGTTAAGAGTTTTTTCCTCCTAGCAATTTTTTTTTAGATAAGAAAATATGTCGAGACATTCCCTCGCTTTAAGCTTAGCTATCTTTGTAGGGTAAATTGTACTAGGTTGGGTTTTAAATTGTTGGGGCTTATTGTTAAAAAACATTAATCAACTGGCCTAAAGCGGGAAAGTGATTATAGGGAGTAATAGACCAATATTGATGACGGTAATTTATATTAACAAAATTCAGCTATATTCAAAGTCTGTGTGTGTACCTACCTTTTTATAAGTTGTTGTAAATTTATTAATGGATCTGTAAAGATAAAGAAAAATTGACAAATTAATTTAATGGTTTTCGGAAGAAATTATTTTAAATAAAAATCAAATTGAATAAAATGATAAGAAAACACTGAAAAATTAGGTTTAAGATTTAGTGCTTCTTTTTTAAGTTCATATCATGTTTTTTTTCGAAAGCCAACATGTAATCTAGTTTTGAGTATGAGAATCTAATAAAAATTTAAATGGCATTTATTTTAAAATTAAATCTTATATTATCTTAAGTGGATAAATTAAGATGAACCACTTATTTTAAAGTGACCTATTTTTCTCTGTGTATATGCGCAGATTTAATTCTATTGCTGACCCAAAGACACTATAAAACAATCAATCTTTATTAAAGTTACAATTTCCTCTTCTCGGTTCCAATCTAACAGTATTTCTGACTACAAAACAATGAAATACATATTAACCTCATCATTTTTATTGCTACGAGTATAGTCATTTAAAACAAGCATTATAAAAATATTTTGTTACTTCCAGGTCTCGTTTTAATCCATTCTAAATGTTTGCGGTTTTTAATTTATCTTGACAAGCACTTGTTTTGTTGTGTGGGTTGCTTAAACAATTTTAAAACAAACCATCTCAAAAAAAAAAAATTGTAGAGTGTTGCTTACCTGACCACAACATTACTGTCTTATGCTTTAGTTACCATGGTGAATTGGGATAACTTCTTGTAGATACATCTAATCAATAATATTAATATTTTTTTTCTCATTCTCTCTGTGATGATGGTGATGTTTGAGGTTCAAATAACACTAACAACAGTGCCTCCTTCAATTTCCTGTCAATTTTTATTGCACCTCTTTAAAAAAAAAAAATGAAAGAAAAGAAAACAACAAAAACAACAGTTAACCACATCGAAAGCAACGCAAGAAACAAAACTTTTCACTTGTTATGCTGCTGCGCTCTATAGCGAACGGCCTTAAAAATTCTTCAAAACTTCTTGTGCGATTATGTAGAATGTACATTTGAGTTTGTGTGATGCTTGCATCTAACCTACATCGATTTTTTCTTATTTTCTTCTTTAATAAATACAGGGTGTTTCAATTATTAAATTCTTATTTACTGAAATGAAATTGTCAAAATCTTAAATGTCCGGATTTTGGCATTCGAGATTTTGACATAATAATTTTGAATTTAGTATTTTGTGTTTCAATATGTCCTGATCGCATATTTATATTAATGGACTTTAAAATATTCAATTTGTTGTTTTGGGAACAAATGTTTTAAAATTCAAAACTAAGAAAGTCGAATTTTCAGAGTTACAAAATTCAATTTTGAAAAACTTAATTTCCAAAATAAAAAAAAAGAATTATGTATTATGCTTTTGATTTTACATTCTAATTGAAATCAAAAAGGTTGTCTTGGGTGTCTGATTTCAATAGAAAAATTCGAATGTTTTTTGAATCACCCTATATTTCCCCATCTTTATGTTCTCGTGTTTTTTTTTTACAACGTAGCTTCTATACTGTTGTAGACCATAAAATCACTACCTCCGGCAACGTTAAATGATAATCGCATTAAGATATGGGTCTAGTTTACTAGAACGCATACTATAGTTACTCTAGGTACAAACTAAAAATTTAGATAGATAGAAATGGTAGGAGATAGATAAGAATGTGCGCCATTAAAACGTTACATCAAATAAAAATGTAATTCAAAAAAAATTTTATATAAACGAAATTATTAATATAAAGTTGCCCCACATGAGCAATGAAAGCATTTTTAGTGCTTGATGTTCTTTTTCAATCTTTATTTTGTATCTTTCTTTCTTTTGTGCAGCAAAAGTATTACATTGCTAAATTTTTCTTTTATTGTTTTTATACAAAATTCTTATATAGATGAAGAATAAAATGATGAAGTTGTATGATTTGGTCTTGAGAACTTTCAGAATGAGATAAAAAAAAAAAATATAAATATTCAACCATGTAGGTTGATTCTCCACATCATTCCCTTCACGGAACGGATAGTGATTTTAAAGCGAATAAAATGATGCTTCAATTCGTCAAGTGTATCTATATCTAAACTGAAGAGCGAAATTCCCAAGAATGTGTTTCATTAGGTTATGTCGAGATATGAGTACTGTGCTCAAGGGGAGTGCATGTATGTATACCAAAGCAGCGGAGGACTTTAGATCGGTCTTCTCTAAAATGCAATTATGAGAATAAATTTATGGTATTTGCCTCTAGGTACTTCTGTGTGCGGTGGTGGTGGAAGAATTTTGTGATGTTGGCTTTTGTGGTCTCACCAACGACTCAGTGTAGGTTCCGTGGGTAATAGACTTTTGAGAATACATTAATTCTTTCAATGCGGCCATATTGGTTTGTATGTCTATTGTCTATGTCTGAAAAATTCTATATTTTTCCAGTAAATATTCGAATTTTCATATTTTAGGTTCTTACAGTAACATATAATATAGTTTAGTTTTAGTTTTAAACTCAATCCAATTTAACTAAAGATCTAAACTCAATTTACCATATAATTCCTATTTATAGCTACGAAGGTCATCATCAAAGGACACAATCGTTATGTTCTTACATAAAAACCAGAATTTTTTTTTTACGATGACGCACGCATAAAAGCACATTTTATGTCCCCATCATCGTATCGTGCGTTATCGATCGTATAAAAAAGTCAACATTATTTAAAGAGACAACTTACAGTAATGCTCATCGTCAACAAGGCGCATATTCTGCGAAACTATTCCGCATTTATTGCCATCACTGTCAACTTCTATAAAAATCAACGATGCAACATAGTGCAGCATACTGCAATGTGTATGCACGGAGATATGATCAGCGGGTTTGTCCTTTCCATTTTTTTTTTTTGTTCAATTGATTGTAAATTCTAAATATAGAAATAGATGCATACTTCATTTATTTCTCATTTGAAATCCTTGAAGAAAAATCTCATCCAACAGAAATCGAATCCCTGTGATGATGGTGCAGTTTGGCATATAATTTTTATTGAAAACCCACATTGCACGGAGACAAATTGTACAAACACATCTCCATTTCATTTCTTTTTTTTTGTTGCTATCTCTCTCGCTCTTTTGCAAAGAATTCAGATGATGGACAAAAGAAATCGAAAACGATCCATGAAGTAGATTACCTAAGCATTTATGATGATATTTTAGTCATCGAAACCAACTCACAATTCAATATCTGCTGAATGTGCCTTTCACCAAGCTCATTGTCAAGGTTTTTAATATAAATAAAAACAAAACACAAATATTGCAATAAATTTGAATTTGTAATTTCATATTTTTGTCCTTTGATGTAGCTCTCTAGAATTGTAACAAGAAGTTGTTATTACAAGTAATAAATATGAAAAAAATTGTTTCAAGAAAGTCATTGTTTTTTTTTCATTTTGATCTTCCCTTTTTTTGGTGGTGGCTCCGCGAGTACAATGGCTCATCTTAGAAAGGGACATAGCCTTAGAACTGTAAGATTTATAATACTAATTTCATCTAACTTCTCTGTCCTTCTTACAATTAATTGTAGTGAATTTGGGAATAACAAAAAAAGTTCGAACATCAGGTCTTTTGTTTTGGTAGTAAAAAGTGTGTAGGTACTACTGTTATTAAAATTTAATGACATTTTAAATGTAGCTTTGTTTTTTAGGGGTAGTATAGTCAGTGAATATTACAATTAAAATTGGCAACAAAAAAAAAAACGGAAAGCCACAAGGTGACCAGTGTGGCGACGGAAAGTCTTTAAAATGGACATAAATGTTTTCCTAATCGAAATTTATGAAAAATAAGTTATGATAGTAAAGTATGATGGTATCTTATAAATTGTACTTTATATCCAAAATGAACACACGCATGAACACTACCATGAAGACGTGAAGAGGGAAATCGCTGGAGCAAGCAACTTTGAATTCCACTTTCCATGCTTTGGTCGTACGTCTTCGTCGTCGCAGTCATTGCCGCCAAATTGTCTGTCTCGAGGGGAAATTCCATTTGTATACCTAATTCATACAATTTAATTTCTCATATGCGAGTTATTTTTTTTTCCTTTAAGAAGATCATAAGTTTATTGCGTGAATAAAGACAACGCGTATCCGCAGGTGTAGATTTAAAGAGAGAAAAAAAAGAAAACCAGGCAGTAAACGTGACTAATTTGATTAGAAACACGGGGAGTGATGAATTTTTTTTAAAGTGTGATTCCGAAAGCTCTTCTTGATATATTTTTTTTTTATTCAAGAAAGTGGGTTAGATGTCAAATGAGTACAAATATTGCTTTCCGTTTTTTTTTCCGATTTGATTATGTTTGTTTAACATAAATGTTTTCTATTTTATTCCGTGAATTTTACCTTTTTTTGATACTTTTTCACCTCATTTCAGTAAAAAAATTAATGCTAACGAGTTCGTGTTTTGTTGTTATTATTTTTTCAGTTTAGTTTTAGGCAAAAATAGTTCTTGTTTAATTTGTTTACAGATCGTTTTCAATTTGGGGGGGAAAAAAAATGTTCGCACGTCAACTCTTTTGTTTTCATTGCTAACAAGATTGTATTCCTACTGTTATTAGAAAATGTTTTTAATGATTTTAAACATGCATATGAGCTAGGTTTTGTTTGTTTAAATACTCGTATTTAATTTTTTTTTAGTGAAAATAAATGATTTATTTAAGAAGCCAAATGGGTGTTAATAATTGCGTGTTATTGATTGATGTTTATGCAGATTTATGGCTTGAGGCGGAGAGAAATTTAAAAAAATAATAAATGATGTGTTTTTTTTTCGTGAAATTTTGGGTATTTGTTCATGGTAAAAATTATTTTAAAAAATTCAAGATTAAAATTTTATTTTATCAAAAATAAAAATAGAAGATCCAAAATGCCCTAATACACAAAACAGTTCCTTTACACCAATTAATTTTTTTTTTCAATTCTCATGCTTCAATGCTCGCCTGAATTTAGGAATATTTGTATCTCATTAACAATGTACACTGATACAAGAAACCAAGAGAAAATTATAAAAAAAAACTTGTAGAAGCATTAAAAAAGTGTGTTTTAAATATCTAAAGAGTAATAGCAACTTGAATGTCGGCTCATTACTACTTTTCGCGATGTAGTTTGTTAATTTTCTTATTTCAGCTAACGTAGCGACAATTTTAAGTATTTTATACATATTTAGTAGAACATTGAAATTCAATAATTTTTTTTTGATACAAAAATCGAGTGTAATCGGTGTGCATTTGCATTTATTGTATTGCAGATGTCAAACAATGTGCGGGGCTATTATAAAATCGTGCAAACAATATTTAATGGCAAAAGTAAATTGTTTGTTGTTCCAAGCGGGTGGGTAAAAGATGAAGTACTATTTTGGCCATCAAAAGCAGCTGGTGCAGCTGCAATGTTATCCATAAAAGATCCTAATAGCGTTCCTGGGGAAAACAGTTGGAGTGAGTTAAAATGCATCACCAAACTGCATTGCTTGGATTTTGAAACTGGTGTAAAGGAAATTGACAAAATGCTAACAAAAATTGACACAATTGGCAGTAGCAGAAGCAGCAGCAGCAGCGAGACTAAAAATAACACAAATCTGACATCGAAAAGACAAAGTCCAAGAATTAGTGTGAAGCCTTGTTTTACTTCAGTAGTTGCACCAAATAAAGACGCAGAATCAATTCTTGATTGCAGTGATGCGGTATGTTGATGAATGCATTTTCTATGAAAATAAAATATCCATGTATATGATTTAATTTATATGTGCTCTTATTTATATCTTTACAACCAGCCATCAAAAATGATAAATGATCCTGAGCCAAGTACATCTCTTGAAGTTTCTGCATCAGAAACTCCCCACCCGTTGCAGTCGCAGTTAGCGTCACAATCACAGTCACTGGGACTAAACATTACAAAAGAAAAGCAACTATGCAATGATACTCCAACAATTGGCCCAAGTCTTCGCAATCTTATGGAAATATTACAAAAACTGTCCGAAAACGTTCTTACTTTGAATACAAAATCAGACGATATGAATAAAAAAATTGACCTCTTAATAGAAAGAACTGATAGCAAGCCATTATCGAAAGTACTACCAATACCGTTTAAAGCCAAAATGGAACCCATAAAAACTCTTGATGAGTTGTACGAATTTGAAGAAAATTTAAAAAAAAATAAGGAATTCACAAATAGTTTGGTAAGATTCACATTATTTCCAATGCAGTCAATTATTTTTACAATTTTCTTTATTTTAGATTGAAAAATTAAAAAATGTTTGTGGTGAAAATTCAATGAAAGGTGAAAATGCCGCCTACACTTTGGTCGATGTAATTTTTTCCCGCCAATTAATGACACATTTATCTTGGGCTGGTGGCTCGAAAAAAGGTGGTAAACCAAAGAAAGCATTCAAACAATTAGAGCATGTACTTAAGTTTTTCTATACATTGGTAAAAAAATCTGACCCTACTTACACTGAGAATGATGCAAAGGATTTTTTCCGAAAAAAAGTACTACCAAATAGTGTCCGACGAAGTTTAGCACCATTGATTCGAGCATCTCAACCTAAAACTCGGTTAAAAAAGATGAAAAAACCTGAGGAAATTGGTAATTTTGAGGGACCACAATTGTTAGAAGATATTAAAGTACAACTGGATACTGAAGAAGAAGAAGAAGATGACGAAGAAGAAGAAGAGTACGAAACACTGGGTACAGAAGAATTCTTAATAGAAGATTTAATAGTCGATGGTCAACTTATAAAGGAAGAAGAAGAAGAATTTGTGGAAGAACAACTCGTGAATGAAGTCGATAAAACATCTCCGCCACTTAAACGAAGGAAAATGAACTGAACTAAGATTTTTTTCATTTACTATGTTGAAAGTGTATTTATTACATTTATTATTTTTGTCCATAAATTAATTTTAAACAACATTTACGTACATTGTCATTTTTTTTTTTGCATTGCTTAAATTATTATTAATAAGGTTACAGATTTTTTTTTTATGTAAGAGACTAAGAAATAAAAACATAAATTTTAAGTGAAATCAATTTTTATTAATTAAGTACATTTTTTAAAAATTCTTTTGGAATGAGCAAAACAAATATCACGGTGGAATGTTAAAGCAAATGGTTTGGGGTTGACTAAAAATGGGTTTAAAAATACCATTTTGATCGATTAAAAGCCTTTAATAATACAAAAATGATTAAGGGAATAATACATTTTTACCGTACTTTTACAGGCTTACAAAAACTGAATCAGTCAAGAAATAAAAAAAAAAATGAAAAAGTACGAAGCCCGCATTTCTGGTTTATTCCGAAATAAAAAACCATTTACAGAATTTTTAGAAAATATTTTTTTTTTTTAAATTAGTAATTCAGAAAAAGAATTTCTTCCTGTGTTGAATTATAACTAAGTTGAAAAATAGATGTTATTTTAAAACAGATTAATTTAAAAAAAAAGTATACTCAAAATATGGCCATAATAATGAGGTTTGATTTAATAATACAAAAATATGGCTCATAAATTGAGTCTGCCCCAGAGTGAAACATTTAATTCTAGGTTACGTTTTGGCACATAAAAGTATTTGTTGTAACATTTTGATTCAATGAAGAAAAAGTTATGTAAATTTAATAAGATTTTCGTATTATTATAAGAAGAAAGAACCTAAAATGATTATAAATAATATGAAAATCTTATTCTTTTATAAAGTTCACATAGTAAAATTCATGCCCATAGTGGTGTGCCAGGTACAGAAAAAGCAGAAGAGCTGGCAAGGGTAGCCTCAGCACTTGAACCCCCTCTCATAGACCACAAAATAGGAATTCCACTATGCGAATTGAAACTTAACGTCGGTAACATTATTTTTCAAAAATCTAACGAAAGATGGAACCTCCTAGAAACCTGTGTTAATACCAAGAAATTATGGCTTAGATACGATAAGAAATAGTCCGATCGAATTTTAATTCTTAATAAACCTTCCTTAAGATCTTTTATTAGCATAATAACGGGACGTAACCTACTTGGCTACCATAAAAGAAACTAGAGTTCAGTACCGATGATCTTTCCAGAGGCCCTGAAAAAAAAACACTAGGCAACTGGTTCTTTAACGAATTAGAAGAATTATTAGAACTTTCAGGCTAGAGCTTACTGAACTTCGTTAAGACCTCCAAATGGTTAGACGAACCATCAGATTCATAGGTTAACACTTCAAGAAGTTACAATACTTCAGGGTATCACAATGGATATACATTGGTCTATAAGTGTGACGGTAATAAAATCAATTGTCAGCCCAATATACCTAACCTAACCTATTAAAATTCAATCCCTACAAACGTAAATACAAAGTTCAGGCATTTGGATTTTCTATTGCGAATCGGCAAAAAGGTAGAGTTTCAAAAATGTCAAAAATGTATGAATAAAAAATCAGATAAAAAAAAATTATTTTTGCTGCCAAAAACAAAAAACTTTTAAACGCCAATTTTTTCATTATTTTACGTATTACTTGCGCCATTTTATAACTTGCGATGCGATTTTGATCAACTCTGATCTGATCTCAAAATCTGATGTTTTTTTTTTAAATCAAAAAATGAGAAGATCTGCACTATTTCATACCAATTGGATTGATTTGATTAGGTTTTGTTTTCCAAAACGAATGTTTAAAAACTTTTTATTTGTGTATGAACTTTAGAAAATCGATTCTAAGACACCGAATTTTCAAAACATCTTTCCGATCATCCAGAATTTCCATAATTTGAATTCAAAAATAGAAAAATCTGAATGGGAGAAGCGCTGAGACGATGAATACGCCAATTTCATGTAGCATTTGATCTAGGAGTAATAATTTATCAGTTTTTTCTTTTTAAGTGTTTATGGTTTCATGTCTGTCCTTATCCCTCAGAAATTCTACATCTTCCTGATTCAATCACTGACTAAATTTTAATAAAAATTACTAGTAGATCAGCTGACAATCTACAAAACTTTAAGTTTCACCCTGACCGTTCTCAAGCATTATCTAGATAAACAAATTCCCGTCATATAGCTGATTAATTTTCTGTTTTTTTATTTATCGTTTTTAAAACTGTTTCCAATTAATCATAATAAATATCAATAACCTTGATTAACACACTCAATTTTAACTCACTCATCAAACCACATGATCTTGTTATTTTCCATCACCTTACCATACATTATCACCATTATTATCCATGACAACAATTGAACAATAGAGCCAAGCCATCGTCATCGTTAACACACTTCGGGGTACTACGACGATGTTGTTGCCAAGTAATCTGTCCACGTTCAAAAAAAATTTGCAAATACATCATTCATCAGCGCATAATATAATTCCGCATTTAAGCATCACCGTATATGCGCTTGCGCATTCTTTTATACCGCTCGCGCTCGCTCGGCTAGCTGGCATGGATTTTTCAATGCACATTCACTTTGAATGTGATCTTAAAGCTAATTACGTGATGTAAGCCGACAACAAAACAGACAAAATCCTTCGAGGACGGGTGTGGCGTTCGTCTCTAGATCTGGTTGTCGGATCGTCATTTAGTCGCGGGGATTGTGTTGGATATAATGTTACAAATTTGATCGATAAGTTAACATCAACATCGACCGATACCGCCGCGTCGCGCCACCGCCGCGCCGCCGCGCCGTACCTTTCAACTATAACCGACCGACACAGCAATTGACTTGCGGATTAACACTACGTTGTGCTGCGAGAATAAATTGAAATTACCTTACAAATTTGAAGCAATCAATTTTTTTGAAATTTCAATAATGTGTGTGCGGTGGGTAGTTGGCTTGAGGTGCTGCGGCTGGGGATGGTATAATGGCTGGTGATTGGCTGATGGCACACTAGACTAAATTGTGAGGTAGTTATTTAGCAGCAGCCAGCGCAGCGGTTCAATGAGTCGTGTTCGTAATTGACGATTTAATGTATAAAAGAGACTTAAACGGTTTGTTTATTTTTCTTGAAATATAAACTTGATTTTTTCAGTTTCCAAGCTAAAAATTAAATAGCACAAGATAGTTTCAAAACTAAGATTTCTAAATGAATTATATTATTTAAGATTGGGGAACTGGACACGCATATACATTATACATCTTAACTTTTTTTTGTAAGCGCGATTTAAGCTTTTAAAATGTCAGCAGTGTTTCCTTAAAATATTTTTCCCGATGCCAATCAATGGAAACTTCAACCATAATTCACTTTCCCCATTTTCCACTATGGTTTGTCAAAGCTCTTCAAATTCAGAAATCTCACCATAACTTCAAAACTGCTGCTGTACACCATCATGTTCCTGCCAGTGCTCACGTATGGATTCAAGACTTGGGGGCTTAGCAAAATACACTCCGACCTCTTAGCCGCGTTCAAGAGAAAAGTTTTAAGGAGAATTGTTGGCCCCATATGTGCGGAAGGACGATTCCGGAGTCGGATACGGTAAAATCATGAATTGTTGAGTTGAAGCAGATATGGTGACAAAAATTAAGCTTGGTGGACTCCGGTGGGCAGGGCACCTAGTTCGCCTGAGTGAAGAGGAACCGGCTCGGAAAGTCCTTTGTGGTACATTATATTGTAGACGGCAGCGTGGTAGACCATGCTTGCGCCGCGCCGGATAGATGGCCTGGACCAGGCCTCAGTTGTCAAACCGATGAAGATGATGGTTTTGGAATTAAGACATTTTATTTCTCAAAGCCCCAACCCAATGTAATTTACGAAAAAATTCTGCAATTATTATAAGTTTCAATAAAAAAAAATATGTTCTTGAAATTACAAAACTTTGCTATCAAAAATACTTCCCGCAACCAAAAATTAGATCACGAAAGCTTTGTTTAGAACTTCATCAAGCGATTTGCGTTATTGGTTGACTTTGAATTAAACATAAACTAGACAAAAACGAAAAGCTCCACAAGCTGTGGACGTGTAAAAAGAAAGTTAAGGGGTCCGCAGAAGTCACCGAAGACTTTCCTTACATAAGTGTTGGTGTCCACCAAGGAAACGTCTGGAGTCCTTTACTATTTATTACAGTACTTGACTTATTGCTTGAGGGAATTTGTTATGTCAGAGTTTGCTTCAATAACGATGTTCTTATTGGAGAACATGCTTCGTGATTCTTTGATATTGGAGCTGAAAGTATGTTTCGTTTACTCCAATAATAATAATCTTATTGAAGCCAATTTTTCTTGCTTCTTTAATATTTCAGTAACTTTATCAATCAACATCTGAGAAATGGGTTATTTCAGATTTTACTCCCCAAAACAAAATCTGAGCAATGTTTTGCACCAGCGTTTACTTCCATAACAGTGTTCTTATTATATAAATGAGTTATATCAGCGTTTACTCCAATAACGAATCGAATCAGAGAAATATGATTTATATAATCTTTTATATTAACGTTTACTCCAGAGAGAATACATGGGGATTGTGTTGTATTCGCGTTTATTCTACAAACGATTGTCTAAATGGTAAAATTATTACGCCGGATCGAACAAATGTACCAAAACCTGCATTAAATTGGTCTCAGACATGGAACATTCCACAACCCGGGTTCAAGCGGTAAATTTGACAAGTAGATCCTTAGGGGAAGCAGTGAAATGGAAGAATTGTAGTCCCAGTCGAAATCATAAAAAGAAGATCTACAGCCCCAGCCCATTAAAATATGTCGTCAAATTACCTAAGGATCTTATCTTAAACTTTTCCATTTTGACACTTTTCTTCCAACTTCTCGTCAATATATATTTCCGGCATTAAATCAAAAATAATGTGTCAAGAGATCTTTTGTGATGGGAAAATTCTTCTTCTTCCAACAACTTTGACACATGGAAAAATTAGCCTTTTTCCATAAAATCTCCAACAACAACAAGAAAGAAAAAAAAATTAGATACATGTGTCAGCGGCAATGTTTTCAAATGACAGAAACAATATATACCACAGGCCATTACAATAAGTACCGCTGTCAAAGTGCTTTGCCAACTACCATTGCTATAGCGACACATGTCAGTCCCGCAGAATATTACTGTCGAAATTTTATTTACAAATGGGTTAATCCCTTAGAAAAACAAAATGTCTACAAAAAAAGAAAACCAAGCTTGCAACTGAAGAGATAGATAAAGAGAACCACCCTCTGCCTCCTTCTCTTCTATACCGAGACCCGCATTCATTGATACTCTAATTGACATGGCATCTAACTGCGGATGGCTTGTTGTAAAACACAACATTATATCCACAAGTGGAGTCGAATGCAAAAATACCGTTTTGCAAACAAGTGGTGCTTCTATCTATCTGGCTATAGGTTGAGTACGAATGTATGTATGTCCATAAAGATATTTAATTTACCGCTGCTCCACTGTAAAGTTGAGAAATGGTGATGGTGCTGGTGCTGGTGGTGGAGGTGCTCCTTGCGGCATGTGGCTCCGGACATATATGCGAAATAACATAAATCAACATTAGTTGGATTTGCACCACACCACACCACACTTATGGGCTTCCAAAGAGTCGAGTGAGGTTCATAGCTAGTTTTTTTTTTTTGTATTATCATCCATTTCCATGCAGAGAACTTAAAAAAGTATCTTTTGTGGATGCTTAGTCATAGTGGTTGTATCGTGCGGTGCGTCTTTTGCATTTGTTTTACCATACGATTGTATTTGTGGCCCATTTTATGCGAGAGATGAGAAATATTACGCGGATACATTTGAGTGCCAAAGAGTGCGATCGATGCACACAGAAAATGCGGGAAAATTGCAAGAGTCTGCTGCTTGTCATGGATGAGTAATTTTTCGTGAATATATTCGATCGAACCCGCACCTAATTTGCAAATGATCCATCAAGTGGAGTGAGTAAGTACTTGAGTTGATGGCTGCTGCCGCAGGGTTATCGTAACATGAATGAAAGATACTTTGTATCTCTTCTCGGGTATCTATCTATTGACTGTGTTTAAATTAACATATCGAAAACGAGTATTATTTTTTTTTTTGTTTTGCTGTGCAAGTATCTGTTGGAGAGGAAAACTTAAAACTGTAAGTTCGTGTTGACTTGAAGGTGTCAAGAGAGTCTTTAGCGTTTTATTGCAAGTATCTTAGACTATTTCTTCAAGTATATGAATAACATCACTTTCCTGATGCTTGAGAAAAGAATACTCGTCTATTGAGAAACAGATAGACTGACAGAATTAGGTTAGAAATTGTAAAAAAAAAGTGGCACATTCAACACAATAATACAATGTCAAGCTTGGTGGGTTACATTAATAACCTACCTATTTCCATCAACATGCCCTCATAATTATTGTTCTTCTTCAGTATTTTTTTTTGTTTTTTTTTGTTTTAGTAGATTATTGTGATGATTTGATATTGACAGACATACATACGAGATGGTGCCTACACCAGCAAAAATTAGTATGATTTTGATCGCGTTTTCTTTCAACTTTCATAAACTCCCACTTAATTATTGTTTTTGTTTAATTGGCACACATTTGGTTTGATTGTTCTCGCGGATTGTTCTAATATCATTTTTTTTGTTGTAGTTTCTTTTGTTTTTAGTCTGTTGATTTTTGAGCTCAGTAGGTATAATGTGAACTTACCGTAGCAGTTGAATTTAGATTCGAAAATAAAAGTGAGAAAAAGAATTTTTGTTTGACACTCACCTGGAAGAAAAAAAGGGAAACATTTTGAAATATTTATCATTTTTAGTTATTTTTTTTTCAAATGAAATAAGTAGTTTATTTGAAAATTAAAATTCCTCATGTTGGGCGCCAGCTAAGAAAGTTAAGAGTCGAGTAGATGTAGGTTTTGCTTTTATTAAGATTCTTGTGTGTCTGTTTGTGTATTGGATTTACATATATTAGGTTGCGAAGTAAAAGTTTAAAGTTAGAAAGAAAGTACTTCTAATATTTCTCACAACTTCTTTAATTTTTTTAAGCTCCAACATTTTTGGATGCGATATTTTTTGCTCTAAATTTAAACAAAATGCATGTTAAACTTTGGAATGCTATGTCGAAAGCTTTGTTCGAGTATTTGAAATTTAAGACATGTCACTTTCTAACTATTAAATCAAGAATAAACATTTGTGGCCTTATATCACCGACTTCACATATCCCCAAATAAAAATCTAGCTGCGTTAAATCGCAATATCATGGACTTCTTCATAAATTGCAATTGTTCCCAAGACTTGTAATATCAATAACTTCTTGGTGAACAAATTGATTTGTCACATTTTTGAAGCAGTATATTTCCAAATATGCAATAATTTACTTCAATTAGTCTACCCAGAGTTACAGTTGTTTCAAAAAGGTTAATTTGCAGATCACCAAAGCAGCGCCCGCCACTGTCCCATAACCACTTTACCAATTCCAATTTTATTCAACATTTCTCCTTCTTGCCCTAGGAAAATGAATTAGTTAATATGAAGCTTCACTTGACTATTATATTCTCAAGCCTGCAGCACTTACTGAACCAGCACAAATATAGATTGCATTATGCATTCGTTCTCATCGCTGCATATGCACTGTATCTATGTACTGCACAAAGAGCTCCTCCTGCGCCTCAAACTGACCATGGAGTTCATTGCCATTTTAGGTTTGTTGGCGGCAACCAACTAAACTACCACAACACTTTGGCAACAAAAGCCATAGCATGACCAATATATCAATGCCAAAACAGAAGTCCAAAAAAATTTATATATAAAAGTATCTTAGCGTAGAAAAAGTATCTTTAATGGAAGACAAACTACATCAGTGGGACTTCCTTAAAAGTACCTATGTACGTAAAACTTTATAGAAGATACGAGTATATTTTCATGCACACACACACTATACATTGAATTGCATCCGAGCAATTAAGGAAAAATAATCAAAAATTAAGTAACAAAAAATCAAAGATTAACGGGCATTCTTTTGGGTTCTTCTATAAGCCGCGCAAGTTTACAACTAAGTGGCGATGGTAAGTTACTGGCGAGGAGCATGCGATGATTTAATTAAAAAAAAAAAAATTTATAAAAACAACATCACTTCTTCTTGGGTGGAAGATTACATTTCCTGGCAATTAGCGATAAATACTGAAGGCGCAATAACTTTCAGTGCATCTTTCAGATTTAATTAGTAAATTTCGTGTATTTTTTTGTTGTTGTTTGTATTTATAAATATGTACATACTTCTTTTGAGGCGGACAATTTTATTTTTTATTAAAGGTAACCGAAAATTTATAACAAACGACCGTTTTAATGGCAGATTGTTTTCGGTTTTTAAATTTAAACACCAGATCACAAAAAGATGATATATTTAATTGCTTTTCAAGGAAGAATTTTTGTGAAAGAAAGATTTAATCTGCGATTTACGAGGCAATTGATTGTTAAGTTCCATATGAATTTAAGCTTAAGTTATGACAGTTTTATTATTTTATGATTTCAGATGATCACGTTTCATTTTATGACAATTATTGCATCAAATATTTTTATTTGAAATATAAAAAAAATTAGTAAACAAAAATACATAGTGAGTAAAAGAACTTGCTTGTGGGAGGGGAATAACAATACATTTACCACGAAGATTGAAGATCAAAGAGTCCCACGAAACTAATGGTTGTTTGTTTTAAAATAGGAAACAGAAAGTGAAAAGTGTAGGGACCATTCCATTAGCTACAAAATAACCATCATGAGTTTCAGTTTCATGGCCAGGATTCAATGAAGTTCCAACATCCGTAAATATTAGATAACCATCGCACATAAAATCAGACTAAATGCATTTGACAGTATGTCCTCTGGCTCGAATAATCCTCCAAAATTTTAGGAATTTCAGCTCTTTTTGAAGTTGATAAATGGATTCGGAGTCCTGGGGGTCCGATCTAATATGTTTCGAATAATATACGAAAACTAAAAAAAAACTATTCGCTTCTCTTTTTTCCATCAATTTGAAGCAGTAATCAATTAAAGTCAGGACAAGCAGAAAACTTCTCAGACTAACGTGAAAGTTTTACCAGATTGTCAAATAAAATTCACCAACCACTATGAGGATTTTTTAAAGATCAGCCTCACAGACTTCGCCTACAGGTCACCTGCAACCGAGAAAACGTTTTAACGGAGCCACAACTCTGACTCTGAAAGACTTCACAACAGAAACTCCAAGAAATCAGCAGGAAGTGAAAAGGTTTCTAACGAAACAACTGGTAATTTGTTCTTAAGTATTCCGCAGTGGAAACTCCAATCAACATCATCATCGGCTCCACCTATTCCGGTCTCGAGCCGATGCCATATATTTGCGCACCCCAAGGCTTCAGGCCATGGTTCATGGACCATGGTCTGCCAAGCTTTCGTCTACCTTAGAATGTACCACAAAGGACTTTCCGAGTCAGTTCCTCTTCGTCCATGCGGGCTAGATGCCCTGTCCACCGGAGTCTACCGAGGTTAATTTTTGTCACTATTTCTGCTTTAAGGTAGATTGCGTACAATTCATGATGGTACCGTCTCCGGAATCGTCCTTCATCACATATGGGGCCAACAATTCTCCTTAAGACTTTTCTCTCCAACGTGTCTTTTGCTAAGCACCCAAGTCTTGAATCTATACGTGAGTACTGGTGAGACCATGGTCCTGTACAGCAGCGGTTTTGAAGTTATGGTGAGATTTCTTGACTTAACTGAAAGTCACAAGATGTCTAACTTTGTAAACCTTCTGCTCAGTAGCTCTGCAAAAGACAACGCTTCCCAAATATATGTAGTAATTCTTTACTATTGACTTTTGAAAAAACGAAAGTTTTCTAACCTTGTTTCCTTTTAGACAAAAAACCTCTGTAAACTTATGTAAAAATGTACTGAAGAAACTTGAAGAAGATGGTGTCTTCTTATACAAAATTCTTCAAAAAGCATTTCTTCCGTAAAAATTAACTGATTATGTATTTACAATAGTTCAAAAATGATTTTGAGTCGTTTTAAGTCCCGCTAAATTAAAAGCGCCACTTGACTTCACAGCTCTTTTTAACACCACCTCACCAATTTTCCTAAGAACTGCTATTTCGATTTAGTCTTTTAATAAATAACAAAATGTTTCCCCATGTTTTAAATTACAATTTATTTTTCTTTTCAGGTAAGTTTCCAATAGATTTGAATAAAGGCTCCAAAACTGGGTAAGCATTTAAGCCGCATTTTTTCAATTAATTGTAAAATTTAGCAAATGACTTAAATTTTGTTCAGAATTAAATTTAGTCGAATCAAGCCTTATTGTCAAGATGTCTTCCCTTGAAATCTTTTATAGTCAACAATAATGGAAGATAATGACTCTGTCCATCCAGTTCTCCTTAAAGTAAATGTACCAATTATTTAACTTTGAAAAATTAGAGTTTTTTGTTGTAAATTTATCTCTCATGTCAATCATTGCTGATGAGCCTATACACCAACAATATGACATTCAACATAACCTTTACAAATTAAAATTAACTTACAAACGTCAAAAAAAAACAACAACAAAAAACCGTGCTGAAAATGAGAATAGAAATTCAGTCCGCGAATTTGTTTCAAACTCAACCAGAATAAAAAAAAAAAAAACTTCAAAAAGAAGCACACTCATCTTTTCTGTTGATGATCTTGGTTGACTCTGAGGTTATTGATGTTCCACAAATGATGTGTGTTGTATATATTCACAGAACTAACCAGCATAAGTGGAGGAGTCAACCGACCGACCAACGACGAACGTGACCCAAATTCAGCTCGAAAATATTATATTCGCTTTGAGAATTTATGGCAAAGTGTCCCAAGTTTAAATCCCAACCATATATGAGGTTCTAGTTGTTGTTGGTATTGTTGCTGGAGGTATAGTTGTTTGGAAGAGAGAACACTTTTGGAATAGCAAGCATGTTTGGCCTCAATGTGCGCCACAGGATTCCTTCTGGAATGCACTAGTACACTATAAGTTTCTGATGCTGTTTGGATTGGGACAACATTATAAGATGAAAGCGCAGTAGTCGGGTTTCTATAAGTTTTTTTTTTTGTTGTTGTTGGTGACCCAGGAAGATTGTTGAAAGATCATCAAAGTCCAAATAGACCTTAATCGTGTATCTGATGATGGTGGTGATGATGATAATAATAATCATTATCATAAAAGATCCAAGTTGGAGGAATAAATGACGGTCAAGGATGATGATGGGATAAAACGTAACATAGATCTTTCATTGATGATGGCGCTGATGGTCACATAGTAATAATCTCTGCCATGCCACTGAGTTTGTAACTATAGTTGATATGCGGCTTTTTGAAGAAAGCGACGACGACAACTACAATGACGAAATGACGACAAAGTGATATGTATGTTTTCTATTCTGTTATGGGAACAAACCTGTTTTTGGGAGAAGAATATAACAGTTGTTTTGAGGAGAAAAAGAAAAATGATTCATCTTGTGTGGCTTTAGAATATGAAACTAGCTTCGCTATATCCGCCACAACATATTGATGTTTAATGTTTGTTTGGGTCAGTTTTTTTATTGACTTATCAAATATGTCTCTTTTGATGAAATCGATTGTGATCTTTTGTCGGTAAATCAATTAGGAGGTTCCAGCAAAGTCACCTTTGGTGTGAAAATTGTCGCTTTTGAAAAAAGACAGTTTTTTTTTAATTTTATTTGTTTATGGGAATGAAATGCTGTTCAAAGAAATAAAATAGTTGTCTTTGATGTTTGAAACATAACACAAAGTGCTAGAAGATCAACAATATGAAAAAAATAAAATGAAAAAAAAATTCTAAAGAGCAAAAAGAGAAAGTGTTACGAATACCAATAGTTTGGTTCAATATTTTACTAGTACTACATTAAAATTAAATATTCTTAATTATTTCATACCTAGTTATAGCTGAAAATCGCTAATTTTGTGCCGTGTTCGTAAAATATAGACCACCGCAAGGTTCCATCCTGGGTACCTTACTCTGTTACGTTCGACTATAAATAAGAGCTAGTCAAGCGACTGAGACGAGACTGTCTCCTATAGTCTATCTCAGAAACAAGACGGAAACGAGAAAATATGTTTTAGACCAAATCTTAGAATAGTGACTTGAAAAATTAATTTAAAAACAATATACACTCGTTTTCTAAAAAAAAATTGAATCTAAAAAAAAGTTATTTGAAAATTTAGGTATCGAAAAGTAAAATTCAGGTTCTATGCACAACTTACTGGTAACGGTAGGTTAATAAAGTAATGTAAAATACTTTTTGTTAAAACAAAACAATTCATCAAAATCGTTTGAGCCGTTTTCGATATGGAAATTTTTTTTCGTGCTAAAATAGATTTCGAGTCCAGAAAATTACCTGAAAACCTTATGTTCCAAATCCAAGCCAATGGTTTGGCTTGAAATCGGGGTATAGACCGAAAGACCGGTAGACAGTTGTTTAGATAAGCAGAATAAAGGGCGAAATTTTTTTGCATGAATTGAAATATTCGAACGAATCGATAAATATTTTTCAAATGTTCTAACTGAACAGATTTTCAATACTTTCTCAAATATTTTTGACAAATGTTGTTCTTAAATTGAAAAATGTAAAAAAAACCTTCTTTTAGTTTTTTTATTTGCTTATTATCAGCAAAAAAGTCAAACTATATATTTTTTTGAAAAATGCATTGTTTCAACTGAATCTTCAACTTCTTATTGTGTTTTAATTTTTCATACTTTTTCTTTTTTTTTTTAAATATAATTTTTTCTGCAAGTATTTAATGTTTTCAATTTTTAAAATTTTTTACTGTGTATAAGAACAAAAAAAATAATATACCTATTTGAATAATAAACGCCTTGTCCTATTCTCTTTCGCACAAAATCAACATCCGAAGAATTTTGTTTTAACGTGTAATCTCTATAAACCAAGTTAAAAGTCTTCCCTCCTTCGCAAACACAATTAAAACAAACAAATGGTTTTTCGCGACAAATAAAATAAGATATCCCAACAGCCTGTAAATTCCTTTGAACTTGATAGAAGACAGAGTGATGCTGATGCAAGGCATCAGTAGCAGCGTTCAAATAGACCTCCTGCAGCACAAATTAACAGTCATTAGCAACTACGCCTGGTATTTCACACAATCTCTGTTTATTTAATGCTGGTGATCCTTCTTTCAAGGATAACATCAACAACGTTAAAGAAGTTGGTTTGCATTGTAGACTCCTCAAAGACTGGCTGTGTCGATATGTCTGTCTGCTGCGAACAAGCAATTAAACAAAAAACGCAACGTCGACGTCGGCGTCGAGTTTTGGCGTCGAAGATAACTCCTTCTGACCCCCATGCTAACGCCGAACGTCAGATAGAATAATTATTTCAAGACTTTGCCTTCAATTTTGGTTTGAAAATATTTGTGCTTGGCCGAAATTCTTTAAACAAAAAAAAAAACTTAACCGCTTATACCTATGGTCGGATTGTTGCTCAATCGGTAAAACCGGTTCAATTATTCCCAAAATGCAATTTCCATCTCTTTGAGCGCAGAAAAATCACTGCATTGTAGAGATTGCACACGTTTGTATCTTTAAGATATATATAGCTACGTGTGGATGCACACATAGCTATAAAAAACCATGTGGATCCAAATCCGAAATTGTATGAAAGAGCCTTACTTGCAACACCTTGTGTGATGCAGTTGGATGGAGGGACTGTGTATGGTATCATGCACGCCGCCGTTTGCCATTGCCATCAACTTGCTTATAAAAGAAAAAAAAAAACACGCGCGTGATCATCTCCTTCAGGTTTTTCCATCCAATATAACTGTAATTTTAGCAAGTTTTCGATCTTGTGTCGTAATTTTCACCCCCTCTTCATCTCCGCGCCACATACAACTGCATATACCATCACTGGTCGTTTCCTTATAAATCTGCGCGAGCAACAAAAATAAAAGAGCTGGCGTGAAAACTTGTTCCATACGAAGATTATATAGCTGGTTCTCTGCCAGCTCTCCGTATATTCCATTCCATTGAACCTCCTTTACCAAGTTGTCCGACCAAGTTTTTATGTGTTTTATTTTTTAGTTTGTTGTTCTTTTACGTCATAGTCGACAAGTTGTATTCATATACAAGTGCATTGTATATGAATTCCACTTTACCGAAGGTTGTTTTGGCCATATAAGCTAAACAGAGCAAAAATCCAGCGAACAGGGACATTATGCGTTTCAGACATTTCCGCAGATGATCACAACATTTTTTTTTTTATTGAACCACAAAGGGAAAAAGAGCCATCACTGCACAGAGCATACATCAGAGTATTAAAATTGGATTTTTATTGAGAATTTTAATGAATTAAATGTCAAAGCGAGAGATGGGCTAAAAAGGAACAGGTTGGGTTTTACTCACATATTGGAAGGAAACTTGATTCCTTGATGGTGCTTGATAATGTATAATTGGTCTGTCCCTCTGCTTTAGCCAGCCATGTGGGCTGTAAGATAAGTGATTTGCGTTTTGTAAGACGCACTTAGACGCAGCTGTCATTTTTTTTAGTGGGACGAAAGATGTGCTATGCATATTGGTAAATTAACTATTTTTACAGTCTCTATAAAGATGTGCTCATGTAGCGAAATGAAACTTAATCCGATATGCTGTTTTTCTTGTTGTTGTTGTTTTTAATTTTTATTGGGTTAATAGTGGAATAAAATGATTTGCTTAAGTGACCACAGAACCCACACTTGATATGTTGTCCCTTTGGAGATCATCCTATAGTAGGTATATAGACATTGACAACGATGACGAAGCCGAAGCCGACAACGACAACGACTATATAGGTGCAACACTATAAGCCGACGACTGGCGATGAAGCAAAAGAATGAACATGCACATGTCTTGTGGTTTTATGAGACATACGGGCTAGTCATAGTGTCAGTGGTATGGCTGCGTTTGATAATTATTGTCCTTGACTTGGGATGTGGACCTCTGCGATGCACTCTTTGATTAGTCAGAGGGAATTTGGCCTTGAACTAGTGATGTGCATATAGGGCTAGGTTAGTTAGACTACCTACTTCATGTGGTTTTCTCTGATTTAGAGTCATTGGATTCTCATGATGCAAAGTGGACATTGAATGTAGTCCAAGATTACAAGAATTTTAATATGAGCGTTAATTTTATAGTAAAGCGATAGATCTTAAGGGTCGTTAAATTATTGACAATCTTTAACAAAGATCGGGATTTGAATAAGCATTCTTCTCAAAAAGTCACAGACACTGAATTCATTTTGTTTTGAAATAAAATAAAACTGTTTTTCTGGTGTCCCACTAGGTTCAATTGTAGAGCCTTTTTTGTTTTGTAATACATAATTATCAAGGAAGCACATACTTTTGATGAAAACTGAGTTCGTTGGAAGACTTGATCTCCAATATGAATGCCGACTTAAAATTGATCTGGATGATAAAAATATTTTTTGGATTTTCGTAAAACAAAAATTATCAATATCTAATAGTAATTATTGTCAAGTGTCGACCAGGTAAATTGTTGACTTTCCTCTCGAGTTAGACAAAGATCTGCATATTTTGTAATGCCAGACTATCACCAGCAACTTTGATACTGATAAGGTATTTGAACCCAAGCTTATGTCCTAAATCCTTTCAATGATAACATTTTATGTCTCGACATTTCCTGAATACTTAATCTAAATTGTTAATATAATTATTCAATACCTTTGTGCTCTCAAAGTTTATTTTCAATAACATTTTCTTAGCTGCAATTAAAATAAATTTCTTAGAATTTAACCCAAACTTCTCTTAAAAATCCTCATTACTAAAAGTATATGCACCTACTTACGTTTTCTACTCACGTTCAATTCAAATAAAACTGGAAGTCTTCAAATTATCCCATAACACGTTTAGTGTCAGTAAGATAAAAACTAAACATTATTCTGGCATCTTAATGCGGCAAGACCTAAATCTGAACAGGTACCAAAAGAAAATTAAAAAAAAAAAAAAAAAAAATTAGATGCTCATTGGTCTAAACATTCATTGTCAAAGATACGTTTTTTTTCCCTCTCAACTTTTTATGTCATTTTACTGCACTACTTGAATTTGTACGTGGTGTCAAGTATTTATTACAAATTTCACGCACGAACAATTATTTAAAAAGCCATAAAGATTAGAATTGATGCCAGTATACTAATTTTAGAAAAAAAAAGCTATTTGAATGAAATTCTGTTGGACTCAAGAGGAAAGGATAAGAATGAAGCTGAGAATTTAAAATATATCTAGATGCACACGCACATAAAAATGTTTCGCATAATAAGAATGCTAATTTCCTAACTGAACATTCTTCTATTGCTGTTTTTTTTTTACTTAGGAACACCTGTAGTTTTTGTCTTTCTTTAGAATACAATAATATGTTTTCCTATTTACTTATGTTGATAAATTATATGCACCCTGGTAACACATTTAAGTTAGACTCACAACATTGATTGTTAAAGATTTATTAACTCTGTCGAGGTAATTTCGCATTTTTCTTATCTTTTTGTGTTGTGAAGTTTTGCATTCTTTTAAAATTTCTGTTCTTTTATAAGATTTTTTTTAAACTTTTTTGCTTACCGTAACTGGGTCAGCACTTAAGAATTCCTGGAAGAAAAAGAAAATGAGAAAAATTCCCTCGTTAATATGATATGTAATTGTGGGTAGGTATTTTTTTTTTGGATTGTTAGTTACCTACATTTATTTTAAAATTTTAATTAGATTTTAATTTTTTTTAGTTTAATTTACGCATTAGTTTAATTAATGCCTCGAGAATTTTTTTATGTACTAACTAAGATAAGAAAAGCACATTTAATACAATCATTGTATAGGCTGTGGTAAATTTTGACAAGTAACATAATTACAGCTGGGCAACCATCAGCATTATGCGTATAACAATGTTAGCATTAGTGTCTTTCTTAGCCATACTTGAAGTGAATTTCAAGAAGTGGTTTTTTGTTAACAAAACTTATTCTTTATCGAGTTTTTAAGTTTTTATTTTTAAATGTTTTAATTTTTTGACATTTAAAAAATGAAGTATAAATGCGGAACTTTTAATTTACATTTAAATGTTAACTCACGAAACATAGAAATCTATGAAAAATTTCAGGCTTTTGAAAATCAGACATTGGATTCGGTGAGCAAAACCTCCCTGGTGAATCGTAGTCATTTCAATATTTCATGAGTCTTAAGATAGTGAAACAATATTCAGCAATGGGAAAATTGTTATTTCGATATTTTATCAGCTGTCCTTAATTAGTTGTGACAAATTAGATTTGTCGTTCTATATTTTCTATGTTTTTTTTCTGTCTTTGCTAACTTAGCACTGCTAGACGTTTCTTAAAGATTATAGTTTATGGCTAAATAATAATTAAAATTTTGATAATTCCAAATATTCTGTTTTTTTCCTGCTTCAATTTGGTGTCAATTTAGCGAAGCACCCCCTAAAAAAGAAATACAAATTTGAAAACTAATCCTTTCAATTCTTTTGTTTTCTATGTTTTTTTTTGGTCATGAAATTATTAAATAGTCAAAAATTTCTTTTCGTTAACATTTAGTTATTATTATTTTTTGTTATTAACTTGCATTCCTAAATTTGTTTTGAAATTTTTAATTTTGTCGCTCTATCTTTTCTATGTTTTTTAGCTTAGCTGTGAAATTTGTTTCTAGTATTGAATAGTTTATGGCTCGCAAGTTTGTCCTTTGTCAATCGTAAATCAGTTGCGACAGGTCCAATACTGTTTTATAAGCCATAAGTTACTCAATGTAAAAACTTTTTATACCTTTTCAAAAGGTTTGCCTAGAATTAAAAAAAAAACATAGAAAACATCGCAGACAAAATTGAAACAACTTAATTACTTGATTACTGGGTACTACTAAGTTAGTTTACCTCAAATTCCTAAGCTTAGTCTAAGCGACGCCAAACTAGCGAAGCAAAAAAAACATAGAAAACATAGAAGACTTTGTTTTCATATATATCTTTTTACATACTCTGCCTGTTCTAATTAAAACTTTTTCTAAGGGTTTGTGCAAATTTTAACAATCTTAGCAAAATCATAAACAAAAAAAGAAAAACATCGCATGAAAAAATTGAGAGCATAAAATGCATATAATAACATAGAAGACTTAAATTCTAAATTCATTTCTATTGTCTCTAATATAAATTAAAAAAAAAAAAAGAAAATATGGACCATTCTGAGCAAAGAGTGGCAATCCTGGATGAAATAGAATCCAGCTGTAACTGTAAAATAAAATGTTGTATTAAAAAAAATATCTATGCCTCATCAAAATAATTCTTTCCAGCAATAAAACCAAAACCTTGTCTCAGGTCTTAAATCTTTCTCTGATGCGTGGAATATGCAATAAAACTTAATTTGCATTCATAAAAAAGTTTAAAACTAAATAAATCCTGTATTTTAAAGACCTCTAAAGCACCTTAAGCATCCCGGTTTTCCCATTAAAAATCTAACAACAACAACAAGAAAAAAAAAAAAACAATCTCAAGACATTAAATCCATTGCATGACTGATAAGTGAAAGAGTCTCTTAATTTAAACCGCGCACTAAAACTAGGTTAAGATGACTATTTTTTTTTTCTCTGCCATTCAGCAGCTCGAGCATTAAAATCTCACAATTAACCAAGTTGCATGTTTGAAGATTTTATTAGCATACGAGTTTTTTTGCATCTGCTAAATTTGAAGTGATTATAAGAAGAATCAACTTCAATCTAAAGCGAAGAGAAGTATCTTTTATTCCAATTTGAATCTCAGTCCTAGTCTCGGTCTAAGCTGAGTGTAAAAAGTTGTTAAGCACAACAAAAAAAAAAAAAAGTTTTATGGGACAACTTTTGTTGGTAGATGTATTTTTAGATTGTTAAGTCAATAAAAGTCGATTCAGCAAAAATGTTTGCAATTTAATTACAGCAATCAGAATTGTGTTCTAAAGGATTCTATCTTTCTGTTAAAAGAGAATTCAAATTAAGACACAACTATGTCAATTTATAGCTTCCTTTGGGAAGAAATGTCTTCGGATGATAGCATTTTTCTATACACTAACTACGAGTAGGTACATAAGGACAAAGGACGAAGAAGTCATTTAGTTCCATTCCATAAAATAATAGCTTGGGAGGTACTGTTGCATTTTGAATATTGTAATTTCACAAAGAAATAATGAAACAATTAATTTATCTGTAGCACAGACACTTTGGATTAGGATTCTAAACCAAAAAAATTGAAAAACTTATTTCAGTCTTTTAAGATTTTCAAAATTTTTAATAGAATTTAACTTTTCAAGTTTTTGAATAGAAAATAAAATTAGTTTCGAAAAATTTCAAGGAATTTTAAAGCAATTTTTAAAGATCCAAAGTTAGTGCACAGATCTAAAATAGCGTTCGCTAGCTATAAAAGGACCTGGGAGACTAATAAAATCATTTGAAACCAACTCCCTCATTTAAAACTCTTTCCCCCAGTACTATTTGAGACTTTAGTCCTCTTTTTATGTAGTAAATTAAAATGTAAAATTTATTAGGCAACTACTACACACAACAGTCAGCGAATGAGCCTGTGCAGGTGTAAACAGCAAGAGAGCCCCAAACGAGTCTTCATCTACATTATTTGGCTCGAGACCAACTTCCAGGCACAAATAAATAGCTACCTATGCATTTCTTAGTTTCATTTGTTGTTGCAAACGTCTTGACTTTGACTATGCGACTTTGGGAGAGTGATGTCTTGTTTTGTTGCAATACAACGCCATGTTGCATGACAGCCGCTTTAAGGTAATTTGATGGAGTTATTTGAATATATTAGGAACAGACTGGGAAGTATTTTGCAAAATAAGAAAAAAAAAAAAAGAATAAGAATAGAATCACGGCATAGCACGGCATAGCGCATCAGAAGTACAGAAAATTGATGGTTTAAAGAATGTGGAACGTGAGAATATGAGTTATGGAATCACTGAAATAGATCATTGGGCATATAGTTGCTGTGTTGATGAAGGTGGCTTTTTTTTTGTTGTTGTTTTGAGTTCGGCTTCGGGTTGTATGGGAAGCCGGTTACGTCGACCGACAACGCAGTTGAAGTCCTCCTCCCCGGTGTCTGTTATGCTTCGATGATTCGTGAGTTATTTTTCAATTAGTTGAGCTACTGCAGGGAGTTCTTTTTGATCGAGAGAAGAACAATAGCGACGTGATTTGAATTCAGTTTTATAACTTCATTTTTTTTTCTAGAAAGGGTAGGCAAAGGGGGGATCGAGTACTTAAGTGCTTGAATTGTTGGCGTGCCGGCTTTTTTTTTCTATGCAATATGACGTAAGTCGGACATTTTGGACTATGTGGTGGACAGAATAAGATTGATTTGTCACGATAATTGCATAGAGAATGTTAGATTTGAAAACGATCATGACAAATGGGGTCGAAGACAATTTAAAATTACGATCTTTTTATATAAAATACAGTTATATATGTATACATTACAATAAAGTGTTCTGTTTGATTTGCAAGATAAGATAATGTATAAAATTGCACGTTGTAAACGTTATTTTAATATGACTACAAGATGTCTTTCGGCAAAGAATGTCTAAAGAATTTGTTTGAGGAAAAGTTGGGATATAGCGTTAGAGTTGTTTAATTACCTAGCTTCTTATCGATGTGACCATACTACAAAGGAATGATGTGTCGAAATTTCAAAGGAATTTTCAAAAAATTGCTGGCCTTGCAGAAAAAAACATTTGCATTTTTGTTTGCGTC
The DNA here is from genome assembly GCA_958431115.1 of Syrphus vitripennis. Lineage (NCBI taxonomy): Eukaryota > Metazoa > Arthropoda > Insecta > Diptera > Syrphidae > Syrphus > Syrphus vitripennis. Next base: position 11,496,847 of record OY288108.1, on the reverse strand, counting down.
CAAGTTTCAAATGATATGAAAAAGGGCCATAATCCTGAATCGCAACTATTAAAACACAAATTAATAGTCCCATTACCAAGTTTTGAAAACCAGAATAACTGATTCCCGTATTTCGAAATCCAATTGGAGCTGACCAACCTTTTTTTACAAAAGAAGAGTGTTGTTTCCAACAATAAATTCAAAACATATTCAATTTCATAGTTAAAAAATTGGACTACTTCAGTTTTTGACAAAAATATGCTAAATTCTACAAATATATAAAAATAAATCCACATTCATTATTTGTTCAACTGTTTTTGTCACACCTTTGTTGTGTTGAAATAAAGCTGCTAACATTTTAATTTATGCGCAAATATTTTAACATATGTAAACAGTAGGGTGTCTCAGAAATTTTCACACTGTAGAAATGATGCGATTAACCTTATTTGAAATCACCAAATGCTAATTACTCGTACATATATCACACACTTACAGTAGACTCGCGTTAACAAAAACACCACCTTACGTGAACACGTGAACATAATTTTTCTTACACTGACTACTCTGTAGCGTGAACACGGTAAGAAAGCCCTTTAACGTCAACAAATTTAAAATGTATCAGCAAAGGAAAAATAGCTTTCTTTTATGCGTTTTGTCGATTTTTCAAATCATTTTTACTAAACGGGGAATCCCAGTTCATGCTATAACGTGGAAATAACGGGGAAACCCCAGTTAATGATTTTTTGTGAGTCCTGACTAGTAATTTATTAGTTTATTGTGCGGTTCTGATTTGATTTGATATGATCTAATCTAAAGTTTTTCGTGAAATATGTCAGGAAAAATACCGAAATTCTTGTCTCTAAAAGAAAAAGTGAATGTCCTTAAACGTCTCCGCGAAAAGGCCGTGTTCAGCAATTTGCAAAATTCAGAAAAAGATAACCCATTTTTTTTCACTAATTTCAACCAACCTAATTATTTTTTCTTAACAAAACATTTATGAATTACGTTTGTACAAACCGAAAAACAAAAAAATATATGAATTTAAGTTAAAACACATGTCTGATTTATTTGGGAAATTTAAAGAACTACACCTTCGTAAACATGGACAACTTCGCAAACGTGAACACGCTAGGTTTTTAATAGTTCACGTTGCCGCGAGTCTACTGTACAAGTTTCACTTTTCAAATACTTAGGAATTTCGAGAAATTTACTTGAAAAAATATTATACTTTGTCCATTTTTTTCCTGACATAATTTCGCGTAGTTTTATTTTGAAATATATATTACAAACGATAGTTTTCTTCTCTAACCCAGTGACTAAAGAAATTTAATTCGGGATAGATCGTGGGAAAGCTGAACATTGAAGTAGTGAACACCAGTTAATGGTGTTCAAAAATACCTTTAGAAAATCCGACTGATATGAACGCCGGCCGCGCCGCTTAGTTTCGGCCCTCAAAATTCTTTTCAAGTGCATTGATCGATGAGCAAATATCGGCATTCCATAAATTTTTAATGTTATCGAAACATTTAAAAGATGTTCGATAGATATCAATAGTTTCGGAGCTTTCACTGAACCCGCCTGATGCTCAATGCTGCCATTTGCAAACGATTAAACTAGAATCAACTGCTTTCTCTTATTAACAAAAAAAAACTAAATTTTTCATCTGCTTTGGTCAATGGAATATTGTTTAAAAGTATTTTAAAATTTAACATTAAAACTGTAAGAACCTGAATAATTCTTCGCTTCGATTGACTTTTGTCAATATGCATAAAGTTAAAAAAAAAAACTAAAAAGTTGAATGAATAATTCTTCTCTTTAGATTATTACTGATTTCCGAAATAAACACGTAATTATTTTCTATAATTTATTTTTCTTTGATCAATATCAAAACAACATAACAAAAACACGTAAACACTTAATAATCATCAAATCACAAAGTCCCATCATTATTCAAATAAATGCATTGTCATTTTGTCTATAACTAGGTGCCTCATCAAATTCAAATTCAGATAACTATCAAATATAAACACCTTTGATAACTCATCACGCACACCCTCACCTTATTACCGCAAACAGTTTCAACAGTTGTTCATCGTTAACCATACATCATCAATAAAAACCAAAATAACAGAAATCAATAAAATTCAATTGATTCAAAAACAAATAAACAAACATCATCGTGTAATAATTCCCAACTGATTATCCCCGGAATTATCAAAAATGAAAAAAAAACCGCACAACTTCATTCCGATCTTTCAATCTTAAGCCGAAACACAAAGAATTAGGTCAAAACATTCAATGGCCTGGCTGTCTCTGTAATGCGCTGTTGCTAACACAAGCGAGATCGATAGAACTATCCATCCCATTCATAGTATGGTATGGTGAAGCTTCAAGTCGATATACCATGGCGCATACAACTATATGACCAAAGACCATTCAGGCCATTACCACTTTGTTGGTGTTGTTGTTGTTTTAGTTGGTTGGTCGACCCACAAACACCAAATGGCCAGCATCAACCGGCACCACACCAAACCGATGATGCCGATTCGATGATCAAGAATTTCTGATAAGTTACGGTCGTATGTTGCAAGTGCGTTCAGAAAACCACACCTGTGTTGTATATGATGCGTCTGATACTTTTTTTTTTCATTTTTCTTTTTCTTCTTGTCTCTCAACATGACGATAGCGTTTTGTTAACAGGGTTGCCAGAACAAAATTTTTAATTCTTTGTTGAGTTGTGTTGTTTTTTAATGTTGTTTAATATTAGGAATTAAATTTTCGGAGTAATCTCTGTTTGATCTAATTTAAACTCATTAATTAATCAATTGACTCCAGTTTGGAAAATTGTAAAGAAGAGATGAACATCTGGGAAAAACTTAATTAAACTAGAAAAATATCATAAAAACTTAAAAATCTAAATGACTCTTCCCAAATTGGGAATACTTGGCAATCATAGTTTGAAATGGTAGTAAATATGTGCGGTCTGCTATTGACCTGTTGCGTAGAACAGGTATTAAAACACAAACACACCAAACTCGCATACATATACGTATGGACTTTGAGGGCATATTATTTATTTTTCCGTTATATTGTAGCGTAATGGCCCGATCAGCTTCGCCGTGTGTGTTTCATGAACGAACACAAAAAAAATGGTCAATTCCAGTTTTCTTCGATTTTGTTGTTGTTGTTGTTGTTGCTGTTGTAACCTAACTATCTGTAAGATGCTTAACAACAACGTATCTTCTATAGTGCTACCATAATAACAACCTCATGTGCCTAGTATCAACCAGATCTTGAGGTCATAGATGTTTTTTTTCTTTCATCTGTTCTTCTATATTTACCGTGTGTCTCGAATTCTGATGTTAAAATGGAATTCCAATATCACAATTGTCTATGAGCCTATTCACAAGAGTATGGTTCTTCTAAAGAATTATTACCCAGTTAGATTTAAAACAACGTTGCACTTGACCGTTTATTGTGCCTGGATGTGATGATTTCCTTGTGATATGGAAAATATCTGTACCTTCTTGTAGAGTAGGTAGCTTTGGTATATTGTATTTAGAATGAAGTATATTATTTTTTATAAAAATCTCTTTAAGATACTTTCGAACTGATTTGCACCTAAATGACAGAATTCATGTGGGCTAATATAATAAAACGGTAGGTAGATACTCGTCTCGTATGGTAGGTAACATGTGATGTTCACCAAAACAACATTGGGCGGATAATATTTCTTTGGATTATTTGAAATGCCACAGGGGTCTAGGTTAGGTGCTGCTTTGCTACTTAATTGCACTGTCAGAAATTTTTGTGTGTGAGTTGGTTTGATTGGGTTTCTTTTTTTATTTTTTTTTTTTTATTGGAATGTTGTTTGTGCAAAATCTAATAGTCAACTATGAGTGTCAGAATGTGGTTTGGGGTTTCGTGATAGGTATTCATTTTTGTGTTTTATGTTTTTTTTTTTTTGGTTTTGTGAGAAGCAGAACAGACGGACGGATGGACATTCTTTTAATATTTCGAGTGGGTTTTGGTCAGTGATTGGTTTTTAACTCTCTGCGCTATGATTAATCTACAGGCAATGATATTAAATTGAGATTGGTCTATTACCTTATAATAGAATCGAGACCTTAGATTCAAGAAGTTTAAATACTGTCAGCTTAGTTGTATGGTTGTATCATGAAACCAAAGGGAAATAATATGTCATGCCTTTGTCATTTAAACTGAGTGCCAATTGTACAAAAAAGGGTAATAATGATGCCAATGACAATTCAAAACTTTATAAATAGCGCCATGTACAGATAGATCTTCACTAGCAAATCACCAAATTTAATATTTCTGTTGATTTTCGAAATAGTAGACTTTTTGACTGGTAATTTAACAGGTTAGGAAATTTTCAGAATTACAAACCTTGCCCTGCCAGATCACCAAGTTTTTGTTCAATCTGCTTAAAGCTGTCTAACAAACAAGTAACTGATGTTTGGTTTTGGAAGCATGCTTTTCCACTGCAGACTTTAGCACTGATAAGTTTAACAGGCTGGGAATCTTTCGGAATAGCAGACCTTGCATTAGTAGATCACCATATTAAGTCCCCTTACAGAAGTCAGATGGACAGATGTACAAACATTGTGGTATGGTGTGGAACTTGCATTGATTTTTCAACAATTAAGAATCTTTTGGAATGTCTGTAATTCTACTATTGTCTAGCCCGTAAATCAGCATTTTGAGCTGTTATTTCAACAAACTGTGAATCATTTGGAATAATAACTTTGCAATTGTAGACCAACATTATTTTTATAAATTCCTCCTAGAATCGTCAGATCAGCAGATGCACTTAATTTCAGTAGCAAAAATAAATCAGTAGTTTTTGAACTGTTAAATCAGCAGGTTTATAGTCTTCGAAAAAGAAGATTGTCGCACAGCTAATACTGAAAAAGAAGGCGTTTAAATGGTCACATTAACTGCCCTTGATAAAACCAGAAGCTTTCGAAACAGTTCAACTTCACCATCGTTGGTCGGACTGAAATAACAGGCTTTCCCCCTGATAGATTATTTACAGCTCCAAAACTTATTTCTTCATTCTAAGCTTGCAGATATTATTTTATTTTGTTCCGCTAACACCTCCAACAATAGTGGGTCAAATATTTTTCACAGCTTCTTACATTATTGTATTTTTTCCACCATGGGCTTGTTTTTCCTCAAACACGACTTACACTTCTTCGGCTATAACTTTCTTCTACATTTAACCATTCTTACTGATGTGGGGACATTAGAAAAAAAAAGTGTCAAGACCGAACAGGCGAACAACCAAAAACAAAAATCTAAACACACATCTTGAAAATAAAAAAAAAAATATATCTAACTCCCAGCCAATCTTTATGTAAATGACCTCGAGAATCAACTCCTTCGTTGCCAAAAGATCAGGGGCTGTCTGTCTGTTCTTGCGCGACACGATTCATCGACGATGTTGACTTTATCGGACCCTGACGACTAAACAAGAAGAAAAAACAAACAAACACACTAAACGAAAAAATAATCCACCTCCTCTTAACTTTCCCATGTTATCCCAGTTCACATATATGATGATATCCCCACAACAACAACTAGATACACGAATTATAAAGACATCATTATATTGTTTGGTCGTTGTTTTTTAGACTTTGGTCTTAACCTTTTTCTTTTGCTCGGTCTGTAGGTCTTTCTGTCTATACAGATACATATTGTAGTTTTTTTGTAGACTAAACGATTTGTGAACAGCTTACAATGCAAACGTAGTAACAAAAAATATAAATCAAGACACTCTCGCAGAAATCGTGCACGAAGGGAAGAAACACTCTCGTCTTTCGTCGTCATCAATTGCTGAATTAGATCCTATTTGGACATCAAAAACGAGGTGAAGGGTGCAAAAGCCCCCGACTTTTGTGTTGAGACGAATAAAAAAGAAGTCAATGCAAGAAGTCTTCATTTGGAAGAAAAGGTCGGCCTTAACTCCCTGCCTCTTTTCTCGTCGCATAATCCAGCAACAACAACAACAACAACAAAAAACAAAACTCATGTTTACTCAAATTGAATTGTGTGTGAAAAGAAGAAGAGATGCAGTCTCGCCTCAGTGGCCATAGTATGTATGTACGTAGTGGGAAAAGATTTGGCCGCCCCATCATCATCTATCTATCCGTAAGCCTAACTTAACCTGGCTTAGGTCTCTCTAGCTCAACTCTGCCATGGCATACAGAGAAAAAACAAACTTAACGAAATAGGACACAAGTTGATCACGTTTTTGGCGTCCAATACACTACACAATCGGACATGAAACATGACTCACATTTGTTTAGGGGGATTTGTGCCTGTCCTGAGATGCTGTCTTCCATATAGTTTGATTCTCAAATCTTAACTCAAAACCTTAAAGTCGCACGACATTTTCTAGTTAAATGGTCAAAATGAAAGAAATAAGCACAATTGCGGTAGCGGGCGGTGAAGATGGGACACATAGTAAATGTGTGGTGTATCTTGAGAATTATTCATGTTTAGGAGTTAGAAGAGAAGATAACCTAAAGTCCTGCATTTCGGATGTCTCGTCGTTCGTTGTCTTCTTTTTTCAGTTTGTAGGAGTTGATCTTTGAACAAATTTTAATGATTATTTGGGATAATTAGGAAGCGACATGGCACATGATGGGACACAAAGGCTTTTGGTGCAATGGAGACAACACGTTTGTGTTCTTCGATGTTTTCTTTATTTTTTTTGATATAATTTTTTTAAAACATTTTCTATTTATTATATGTATTTATGTTTGGTTCACTTTTAGTGTTGAAGCAGTTAAAAGATCAAGAAAATATACACATCAATAAGCAACGTCGTTCGATGCAGGTGGCGCCCAACGCAGGCAAATCTTAACATCTTTTGATAAAGTTGGATAAACCTTTAAATCCTTAGCACCATGTATCACTGTTTATACCCCGATTCCATCTTTCCCAAAATATTGTAAACTGTTCAACAATTGTTTCCACGTTGGGCGCCTTTTAAATTAACCTTTCTATCACCAAAGTTTAATCTATTTTCCGAATAGTTTGAAAAATACGTAGCCAGCTCTTAGAGGAATACCTGCATGATATGTTTCCGCTGATGAAAAGTAAAGAACTGTGTCCAAATACCAACATACATTTTAAAGTCAGTCCTATCAATGAATTTAATTTAACAGTTCTATAAAAAGTTTATTGATAAGATGAAAAAAAAGAAGTAGAGATAAAAGACAGCCCTGTGGCACGGCCTTTACACATCTCTTAAATTTCTCTGAGTTTCCACAATCAATTAACATACTCCTTCTACATTTCAACTCATTTACTGATTTTTATGTACAACTATTTTAACATGATTGTTAAAAATATCGTAAATTAACTCTTGCTTGTTAAATCAATTATTAGATATTAAACAAAATAGAAATTGCCTCCCATGCAAGCCAATTACTAATCAATAAATTCCTCCATTGCTCATCAGAATAACTGTTACAAATCTATTCATCCCCTCGAGACATAAAAATTCCGATCTCGTTATATTTTTTTTTGTATTCGTATCCCTAAGGAAATCAGAGTCCCCCAATTGAATGATCATAGTCCGTATAGAAGTTCATTAGTGATTTAAACAATCCAATTAACTAAAAAAAATATATTTACTCGTTTATCTTTCCAATCCAATTAAAAATCAACAAAATTAATTTTAAACAAGTTTTTACAAATTAAAAAAAAAAAAAGATCAAACTATCCTGCGTAAAAATATTCAATTAAATCCAATTACTCATGCTCGTTATGAGAGAGCCCCCAAGTTTATACAAATTAAAATATCCAATCGAAAAGGCGAAAGAAAAATCGTCCCCAGTTAAATTACTAAAGGCGATTTATTTTGTAGTTCAGGTAATTAATTGCATTACAATTAATCACAAAAAAAAAAATGTAGAGACAAATCATAAATATATAAAATTTGTTTAATTTTTAAACGATTTCAATTAATTTATCATATGAAGCCGGTTGGGAAAAAAATGCAATTTCCCAGCTCAATAGGGTGCATCATTATAAAATCTCAGACCACCAAGACCTCTCCCAACACCAAATCTTCACTTGGTATCATTTATGAAGAGATTGAAGTGGAAAATTAATCAAAAAAAGAGCTACCAACTAGAGTGCTATTATATCCTTGGAATTGAAATTAAAATTCTGATAGAAAAGAAAAATTTGAATGAAGGTCTATACAAATAATAACAAAAACAAAATAGAACTTAGATATATGCGCACTTGAATGGGGTCTAATGCGACGCTGTGCGCCGCGCCAGCGAAAAAAAAAGATCTGGAAATACCAGTTGCTGAACAATTCGATGGTCGAATGAGATATACCTACTCCAACTTCATCTACATCGGAAAAAATCGGTTAAGGTGGATGTATGTATATTTGAATATTCGTTAACAAGGATGAAACCATGGTTATAGGACTAGTTTTTTTTTTATTATTTAGTTGGCGCTTTTGGATCAACTCTTCAGTGATGAGATGCAACGGTGTCCCCTTTTTTTTGCCACTTTCTATAGGAGGGGGTCTTCTATGCTTTTTTTTCTCGATTTTCCTTATCCAAACGGAATTTCTTCTTTCTTCCTTCACAGGTAGAGTTTTGTATATAATCTTGGTTGTAAACATGCACGGAATAAGAAACGCATGGGCCCTAAAACCTTCAACCCCTGTAAGCAATATGTGTGGCTTTGGGATCTAATTAACTCTTGCCTATTAATCTATTAAGGTCATATCTCACGATATTGTTCCCAAAAGTTAGAGCCTAGTTTCTTAGTTTTAGTTTAAGTCTTAGTCTTAGTCTTAGTCTTAGTCTTAGTCTTAGTCTTAGTCTTAGTCTTAGTCTTAGTCTTAGTCTTAGTCTTAGTCTTAGTCTTAGTCTTAGTCTTAGTCTTAGTCTTAGTCTTAGTCTTAGTCTTAGTCTTAGTCTTAGTCTTAGTCTTAGTCTTAGTCTTAGTCTTAGTCTTAGTCTTAGTCTTAGTCTTAGTCTTAGTCTTAGTCTTAGTCTTAGTCTTAGTCTTAGTCTTAGTCTTAGTCTTAGTCTTAGTCTTAGTCTTAGTCTTAGTCTTAGTCTTAGTCTTAGTCTTAGTCTTAGTCTTAGTCTTAGTCTTAGTCTTAGTCTTAGTCTTAGTCTTAGTCTTAGTCTTAGTCTTAGTCTTAGTCTTAGTCTTAGTCTTAGTCTTAGTCTTAGTCTTAGTCTTAGTCTTAGTCTTAGTCTTAGTCTTAGTCTTAGTCTTAGTCTTAGTCTTAGTCTTAGTCTTAGTCTTAGTCTTAGTCTTAGTCTTAGTCTTAGTCTTGGTCCTGGTCTTGGTCTTGGTCTTGGTCTTAGTCTTAGTTGTAGCTAACTCTGGTTTAACACAGCAGTGAGGAACTTGGCTCAAAAACAACAAATAGCGCCTTTTCCTTTATTGATAAATCCTGCACTGTCTACATGAGTTCTTAAACATCGTTCAAAAGTGTGTTCTACTTATGTTCTAAGCGCGAGTGTGCGCGTTTTATAAACGTTCTCGGCGAACTTCTACTGAAGCTGTAGCTGCACTAGAAAAGATACGACGATACTATATTTATTTGCCAGCCGAAGTGGTTAGGATGCCTAATCGTGGTGTTTTATTGGGGATATCAAGATATTGTATAGTATATACTTTGGTTGCTTTCCAGTTTGTGACAATCCTGTTAGGTACGTTTTGATTTTTTTTTTTTTGTATGGTTACTGCTGTCAGACATTGCTGCTGCTGTGCAAATGTTGTTGTTATTGTTGATGTTGGATTTAGTTTTGTGAAGAGATTCATCTATTTTAAATTGCACACGTTGCAAGAGTTGTTGTGATGTGTTTACTGAGTTATATTTAATTTTTCTTAAAATATTTGCATATCACTTTGGGTTACAGTTAAATATAAGATGCACGAATAGGTTTAAATATTCACACATTCCTTTCTAATTTGTGTTTAAATGGTGGAAGACGTGAAATGGAATAAATATAATTTTGTTTGAAAAATTCCTGGTTGGTTGACTCTGAAAAGAGTAAAATTTCCATCGAACATCCAAATATAAATCTTTTTGAAAACTTAAATGTACTTAATAAAACAAAATGCATGATACAAAACCAACAGTTTCTTACTACATCAAAACATATGTTTACTCTTAGAACTATAAAAAATATGAAATGAAACAAAAGAGCTGACCTTAAAACTCGATTTAAAAGTAGTTCAGACACTAACTCAGTGTAAATATTTTCGATTGCAAATTATTGATGGGATTTTAATGGATCATATTAACTCAAAGAAAGCCTACAGAACCAACTAAAGTTTTTAATCGTTTTGTTATAGAACAATTTAATTTTTGACTTTTTAAATAAAATGCATCAGCTTGTTATATTTATGATTTTCTGCCCCAAATTAATTTCTTTCTTTCTATCAACATAATATTATATGTACATGGTTTTTGTGAGTAGGGGTATTTAATTCGCTGAATTGACCAGTGATTAATTCATGGGTGCAAAGAAATATATAAAATGTTCTGATTTGAAATAACTTTCCGCTTTAGGCTGCATTTCTATTCCACATAAAAATTGTAAAATTCTCTCTGTTTTGAACAGCCTTTAGCTATTTATTTATTATATAAGATTTTGCTATAAAAATGTATAGTAGTTGCTATTTCCTCAAAATAATTTACAACGAAATAAGGAGAGTACCTCTTAAAGACCGGCTTAAACATATACTGTATAGTTTTTTTTTTACCCACAATTTAAGTCAATGAAAAAAATTTGATCTCCTTAAAAGAAATGAAAAAAAAAAGAACTCCATAAAAGGACCTTGTACAACCCACTTTAATTTCAGCGGAAGTACTCATCTCTCGACCTCAATATTGTTTTCTTCTTCTACAATCTGCACCACATTTTCTTGCTCTTTTATGGCTGAACAAACAAAGTAAAGTATATAGACAAAGAAACCGTTTACCACAGCATACCACATCGACCATATGAAAGAGAAGTTAATAATTTTGTAACCATTTAGAGTTCGCTACAGCATAACTAAGTCCATTTTTATTTTATTTCGATCCAAAGAGCATTCATCCATTCTAAATGTAAAATTAATTGTACAATGACAGTCTCTCGAATAATAAAAAAAAAACCATCTAGAATACTCCAGATTACGGTTATAATTGAATTATTATTGACTACTTCATAATTGTTTGACCATTAAAGGTATTTTTTGTAGTCACAAGTCAGTGCACTAACAAGCCACAAAGTTGCACGAGAATGTCAACAAAACAATAAGAAGTACCTCATTGGTTGATCAGACAATTTGGAATAGAAAAATAAATGTCACTAAATAACTTGCTGCTATGAGAAATAAATTCAATCACGATTTTTATTTCTATTTTGTTATTTTAAACTTTAGTCCCTTTAGCTATCATTTAGGAATTGTGTGACTATTCTTCACTTTCGTGAGTTAGATTTGCGAATAAAAGAAAATACTGCAGCAATGATAATATATGCAATTCCCATAATGTACTAGATACTCTTTTTTTTGTGGAAGTTGTGTCCTCGTTCAATTTTTGTATCGTTTTATTTTAAAACTGTACTCGCGACGAAAGACAGGATTCTATTCGAGGTAAACCACACTAACAAGGTCGATGTTTAACAATAAGAGACTAGCTCTAACTCTGACTTTGTATCCAATCCAAATGTCTTCAATAAGCCATCTAAATCGAAGATTCAAAGACTACAAGATGTGCGTTAGTTTTTTTTTTTTTTGCAAAATCAATGTAAGTTCGGAATGTAATAGTTAGATGCGCGGTGAACTGAGTTGGATACTTCTTGGTTTAACATAGTAAAAATGCATGGCCATTAGGAGTTTCGCAGAAATGAGAGTTAAATTCGCGTATAAGAGGATAGAGGATATCCTGTCTCCTCTTGCACTGCTGATGTACCTATAGATAGATAGTTGGTATGTTAATGATGTATGGTTTTGTTGAGAAGTATACTCGGGAATACTATCTTACGCCAAATTCGTGACGTTTAAGGTTTGTTAGGAACAAAATAAACTGTGATTTATCTACGATCTTTTAAAATTGGACATGTGGTGTTATTGTTTTTTTTTTATTTTTCGTTTGTTTGTTGAGGCAGTTTCACAGGATTCAATGACACTAAAAGAAATTGATTGAACAGAAAGAATTGGGAAAAAGTATACTTTAATGATTTTGCTGAAGATTATTTCTATATAGTAAAGTTAAATTTAAGGAGCTATGGATGTGTTTTAGAATCAGTTAAAAAAAAACATGATTCACAAGTGCTTGAAAGTTAATCAGTACAGCAAGTTTTAAAAATATTTCCTTTTTAAGTGAACATATCCTAGGGGGAGCAACGTAGTTGCTTGAGCGGGATAGTGCCTTCAAAAAGAGAGTAAAAATTCTTAGAACCCGCGAAACAGCCCAAGCAATGAACATTTATCTTTAAAACATAAATTTAAGAACGTTGCTGATAAATTCTAAGTTTTACCGATAAATTCTAGAATTCAATCATTTCGGAAATATACAATTATATTATATTGATGAGCATCCAAAGGGTTTAATTCAGAATTCTAAAGAAATTAATTTATTCTTTTTTGAAATTCGAGCTTTTAAACACAACATTTTACTATGACATTATTTTTCATACATTAATACACAAAAAGAAAACTAAAATAAAAAACAATAAAAACAAAGATAAAACTGCAGAAAACAATAACAAATACATTTCAATAGAATATACTAACTTATTACCAAATATTTTACAACACGAACTTCGAAAAATAAACATCAACATATCATTTAAAACAACAAATAACATACAAAAAATACTACAACACAAATCAAATAACGAAAAGAAATCTTCTTCTGGAGTTTACAAAATAAAATGCGACGATTGTGACAGCTACTATATAGGACAGACGGCCAGAACATTTTATGATAGATTTTTAGAACATAGACCAAAACAAAATACGAAATCCACATATGCTCAGCACTTGATGGACAACAACCACAATTACACCGACTTTGAGACGAACTTAGAACCATTACATATATGCAAAAAAGGGACAAAACTAGACGCACTGGAAGAATACGAAATCTACAAAGCTTACAAGACTGAACAAGACAAAATATTAAATGACAAACTAAATATAAAAACAAACACACTATACAATACAGCTATAAACCACACCAAAAATAAAAGAGAAAGACATACTTCTACCACCCACCATGAGCAGCATCAACACCAGTAGCTTTGATGGTTGAATAACCGAAACGCGTCGCTTATGAATTAAGAAATAAATGTTGTGATAAAATTAAATATCAAAAATAAATTTAAATTATTTAAAAGTTAAATATTTTTTCGTTTTTCCTTTTAATTAGTTTGAAATTAGTTTTACATTTTTTCACAACATTTTAAGTTTTTCATTTTTCAAAATTGGTCGACCCATTCCCGACGGGTTCAGAAGTAGATTTTTTTGTATTTAAATTCTGAAGCAGTATAGACTGACAGAATCGCGAGACCTTGTTAAATAAAATGTACAGGATTTAAAACAAAGAAAATCTAAAATTGTCAAAGTGGCCCTGAGACCCAGTGTAAGAAATGAAGCAAGAAAAAACTCTGATCACAGATTCATTCAACTATTAACCCAAATCTACATAAATATATATAAAATACCCAAAGAAACAGGTGCTTCTAAATCCTTTGCACGACACAATCCTGACTTTCCCTAAGCTAAAAAAAAAAATCGAAAAGACTTTCCACACCTTTCCAAAGAAAAAATACTGTTAAATTCCCTTAACTAAATTTCCATAAGAAAGATATTATTCCCATTCTAAAATATAAATATATATATATATAAACATCCCGTTAAGATTTCAAACCTAACAAAAAAAACATATCCTTGCCTCCATCTTCTATTCAAAATCTGCATCTAACTTTGCACCAAATTATGCATTCAGGCAGCATTATTTCCATTTACCCACACATCCCACAACACCATACAAATGTTGGGCGCCAATTAAGAGCACGATTTGGCGATATCTACCTATGAACAAACCAAACAATTCTACATATCTATATATAAACTGTTTCTATAGAAACTCTTTCCACCTGACTTAGAAGATTCCCATATCAACAAGCAGCGTGATGATGATGATGGTGCAAAACTTTTACTAGGTCACACCGTTTTATTCTAAAAAAAAAAACCTAGATGCACTTCTTCTTAGAGATCGCGCAAAAAGATACACCAACAAAAAAATAAACAAACAAAACTTAACAAAAAAAAATGCCGAAAAACAAGAGAATCCGTAATGCCAAAAGCCAGAAGTCACTGATGCAACTCCCAAGCTTCTTATTGTTGTATACATATATGCATCATGTCTTTGCTAGATATAATTCATGCAATTTTCTCTTTATGGTAAATATTTGAACGTTTGAACACGCTCCACCATTCCAAATGACAGGGAATAGTGGAAGCGCAAAAAAAAATAAATTGTATATGCGTCCCGTAATCTTCTAACACTAAACTTGGCTCGATTCCCATATGATAATGAAAAGTTTTCTCCTATTTCGCGATTGCAGAGTATTGGGTAAGGTATCTTTTAGATTGGGGGAATGTTTTTTTTTTTGCATTTTGTTTTGGTGGTTACCCGAAATCAATTACAGACGCGAGAATTCTGGGATTTTAACTCGCCCCCTTTTCAGTGACGGATTCATTAAGGAAGTGATTGGGGCCTTGAGAGGGCCTTAATTCTGACCAAAAATTGTTAGTTAATTTCCATGAACGGTTGGAAACATTGTTTTTGAATTTAGTTCTGCAGAAAAGTATTTCTTAAGTTTTAAAAAAAAATTGGTTTGCAAGTTTTCAAAATATGTATTGATTATTTAAAAACTTTTATATGGAATATTTTTAAGAAAAAAATTTCATCAATATCGTTTCAGCTGTTATCTTCATTTTTGAAAACTAGAAATTTCAATTTCTCTGCAAGGGAATTACGTACAAACCTCAGGTTTCAAGTTTAAAGAAAATCGCTACAGACATAATGGCGGGACACACTTTCTTCGCGATCTCTATCATCGTAAGGTCTGATTATTGTCCGATTTTGCGATCAAGGGTTAAAATTGAAGCTAACCATATGTGATATCAAAAGAGATGTAACGACCCAAAATTGCACCAACAGATGTTGTGATAAAGGCCTTGCTAGTACCGAATCCGCTACTGTTCAATCTCTTGATGCCCATTTCATCTGTGTATCTTTTAGTTGATGCGCGGACGTGTTGTATTCTAATCGAATCTTCGTGACGTTATTATCCTAGATACATACAGATAGTCGTTGTCTTTTGATGTTCATTCGTTCGCTTTATTAGTGTTTTTTGATTTTTTTTTTTGGCAGCAGTGGCTGCAGTGCAGCGCAACGCGGCAAAAAATTAGAATTCAATTTGTGCAAATATTTTGAAAAAAAAAAACAATTTAATGATTTTTTTTTTATCATGTTGCATAGGTAGAGGTACCCCACTGCCCTCTGTCTTGTGATACTTTGTTGTTGTATAAAATTGTGTAGATACAACACACCAGTGGGAATTTCTATAATGAGGCATCATGAAGATTGAAGAGTTTTGTATAGTATTTTTTTTTTTCGGGTTTTTTTATTGACCGCGCGGTACGGTTCCCACAATCATTATTACGGATAATTTTGTAATGGCCAGTTGAAAATTTAAGAAAAGATGAAAAAGATAGAAAATAAAAATAAAAACCTAGATAGAAGGCGATGGACTGACGTCCGTCGTCTTGGGCATTACCATCATCAGCATGATAATCATCAGCAATGAAATAGCCCTAAACTCAGTTTGTCTTGCTTTTTCGCCCATATACCTTTTGACTCTTTTGCCAGCCACTGACTTGAAAAGGCGTTCACGATTATTTGCATTTAAACCCTTGGGGAGGAGGTCAGGGGACAGGCTTATTGCTACCATACCAACGTGTCAGTTTTGGGGTAATTTATTGGCTAGTTTTATGGCATTTTTCCTCTTTTTCATCTTCTTCTGCCTCATCATCTTCTTCTAGGGCTTATAAGCTTCTTGTCGGCTTCAACTTCAAGTTACTGTCATAATTGTTAAGCCGTTAAAAAGGCAAGAGAAGAGAGAGGTGAGTATAGTTATGTATCTTTGAAAAGGAGATTCGCATTTGTTAATAGGTGGTATGATTATAGTTCAGACAGTGTTAATTGGGATACATAGTTTTTTTTTTTTTGTATCTTCACTGTGAACCATCTCTGACCGTAGTCATCAGTGTGTGGTAGTTCAAGAATTTAATAAAATAATTGTTAGTTATACAGTAATTGTTTGTAAAGAATACCGGAGAACTGTAATTTTAGTGTGTGATTATGTCAAAAAAAAAATGTTAAATAGTCGAGAGATGATGGAGCGATGTGTTGCTTTATTAAATTTAAGTTGAGGTACATTTGTATACTTAAAAAGATGTTTTTTTATCAGTCTCAGAATGTTTATGTATATTTCTTAGTAATTGAAATTGTTACTCATGAGACTGAATATGCAAACTACAGTAAAAAAAAAAATAGATGCAACATCAATTACCAGGCATTAAAATATCTTCACGGCAAATTACTCTACAATCACGCAGTGTTTAGCCAGAATATCGGAAGTACTTATAGGTAATTGTTTATTAGTTTTTAAAAGTATCGATCAAAACCACCTTAAGGTTAATTCATTCAAAACTGTTAGATCTATCTTATTCAAAAATATTTTTGAAATCAAATAATTTTGCTCGTCAATTTATAAATAAAAATTAAAATTTTAATAAATTTAACCTTAACGCCTCGAAAAAAAATCTAAATTAAATGATCTTCAATAAATATTTTAAAACAATTCCTAATTTTTGGTTTAAATGGGCGCCTCAAATTGTTTTTCATATTCTTTGGTGATTTGGTGGAAGAGTGTTTGTTTGAATTTCTTTTGATAGCTTTGCCAACATAAGTATTTTTGAAATATTTTTCTTTTTTTTAATTTAATAAAAAAAAATTAACATAATTTCTTTTTTACTTCAACATTTTTTTTCGATTTTGTATGTTTTTTACTTAATAAAAAAAAAAACATGCTTCACTAATAGTGATTGTTAAAATATTGTTTCCACTCCATTCCATTAGCAAACTTGAAATAACTTAATAATTTTTTAGATTATTTTTTTTATCTTACACCCTATTTATTGTATTATACCCAAAAACTGTTAAAAATGTTGTAATTTATTTGTTATTAATTAATAACCTAATATAGAAAAAAATACAGCTGAGTAATTTGTTGGTTCCTAAATCTTTCTACCTAGGTACTAATTTACTCAAAATTGGTAATGAGGTATGTCATACTTTACATGTCTTTTTTATAAAGCAAATCAGTAATACCCAAAGAGCCTTAAATATCAATGTCTTGTAGATATTAAACTATTTTGTATAGCTTTCAAAAAAAAAAATGTTTTGTGAAGCAGAAAAGACTGAGATGACTTTTGACATAAACCAACATATGTAACGCCTATGCACACAAAATAATAATAAAAAATAAAAAAGTGCGTATACGACCAGTGCACCGAATTTAATTACAACTAGTTATAGTTGTATTAATTTTTTGGGTGATGAATTTTTGAAAACGGAACGATAAAAAAATACTTTCATCTTCTCCATAAGTGTATAATATTCCTATAGTAAAATATTTTTTACAAAAAAAAAACTCCACCCAAAAATTTTTCTTCGATTCTGGTTTCTGAGTGATACATTGGTGTATCAATGAATAATATTAACTTTCAGAGTTGTTTTTATATTCCTTCTCAAATATCGTATTGTTACAAAATCATAAATTCAATACAAACTATAATGTCGATGTCAATGTCTACATTATCAATTTTTTCAATAAATTCTTACATAATCACATCGGTTTGGTATTTTATTACAGATCATCAATTTACCTGAAAAGAAAAGAAAAAATATTTCATGTTAATTTTTATTTTTTTTTTTTTAAGTTTTTTTTTTCATAAAAATGAAAATTTAAAAATCTTATGCCGATGAATGCAGATTCTTATAATGTTTGAAAATATTATCACAACAATGAAACAAATCAATAAAAGAAAAACAAAGTTTTCCATTTGACACTGTGCCATTAATCAACACTCCCCATAACCATCAATGTAAATAATAAATCACATTAAAACTCTTGGAGGTACCCGCGAATCGATGATAGTGACCGCCCACTTCTTGAAAGCCATACTAGATGGTTATAGTTGGTGTTGGACTTGATGATGGTATACGTCTTTGGTTTTAAAACAAAGAAAACTTTTTTTATAAATATTTCCTCCTCCAGAAAAGAACTTTCTCTGCCTTGGCATCTTATATCCAAGAATTTCATTTACCATCATAATCAATTGTGAGATGAAGACTGTGGCGGCGTGGTAGTGCGGCGGCGGTCCAAGCGACCACCATCGCGACCCCATGAATGAAGATTTATATATTTTGATTTGGAGTCACCCTTTCACATTAGTCATGAACATACGTTCGTTCAATTTCCCCATAACCATTTAAAGCTGTCTTGAATTTGAATACCTACTATTTTGATGGTCAAAGAAAACACTATGGAAATGAAGAGTAGTAGTCTGGGATGGTTATGATGATAACAAAACTATTTATTTTATCATTTTTTCGAAATATGTTTAGATCAATTTTTACAAAAAAAAAATATTCCATTCACAAAAATACGAATTCCATGTGCAATACCTCACAGAAAGAATTACCATTGACACAAACGATAAAAAGAAGTGGGCAAAAGTTGCTACCCTGGGGAACCCCTGGTTTGACTGTGAAAACATTTATAAAAAGATTTTCTAAGTTTTAAAATTTATTTTTCAGAATTTATATCCGTTTGCTTAAAAATCATGACCGAAAAATCAACTTTACTTCTTTGATTATAAAATACCAATCTTCGAAAGACCACTAGAATAATAGAAGAATGAGCTTTATTTACCCCAGTTGATGATTGATATTAAATTCATTCACATTTGAATTGGTTGGTTGTCGTTGTTCTCTTTTATATTTGGCGGGAAGAGTGCACTGCCAGTGACTCTTAGTCTGCCTGCGCCATTGTATATGATGGTGCATCAGAGGAATGGTCAACTTGTGGTAAGTAGGTTGCATTGTTTCAATGTCGATGAAAGTATGAATGCAATAGATTAGGTCGAATTGAAGTTGTTTTATTTTTTTTTCTTTTCTTCACAAGAATCTTCACATCCTTCCCGAGAAATCGCGGAAACACGACGATGTCTTTGTTTTCTTTTCTTTTTTTTTATTTCACTGAAAGATTATTTTTATTAATAATTCTATGAAACTAGTTTCTTTTTATGTTTTGTGCGATGACTGATGATGTTTGACCCTGACACTGACCCCCTTTATGTAACAAAAGACACGGTTTTGTGATATGACATGAAGAGATCATTAAGGCCAAAAAAACAACACTTTTAATTATTATTTCGTTTTTTTAATTTTTTAATTCATAAAAACTAATTGTCTACGTGTGAGGTATCCAGTGTTCTTTGAATGGCTAAACAGACAAAGTTAAGGAAACACCAGTAGCTCCCTGTCATACACCATGGAGGTATAATTAAATGATATTTGATTCTGGTTTTTAATTTCACTTCGCACCGAAATTCTCTTGAGCATTTAATTCTGTCTGTGGCGCGTAGTTCTTTTGAAAAATGATCCGCGATTGTGGTGTGGTTGATGGTTATAGTTTATGGTCGATCTTTGTTGGAAATTCCATCCCAGGTGCACAAAGTATCTTTATTCAGAATCTGACTTTTCATTAATTTGCGGACTAGCTTGCAGCTTTATTTTTAAGTCAAGAGATAAATGAGATGTTTGTTTTTAGTTAATTAGACAAGATTTTTTTTTTGTATTAACATTTATGTGGGAAACCCATTTTTTTCTTTTGGGAAAATTATGAGTTGAATTATAATTAAGTTAATTTGTCAAATTAGTGCTTACCAAAGAGATTGACTTTGACATGTTTGAAGAAACACACAAAATCTTATTTGCATAAAACCTTGCAATAATTTATTGAACCCTGATAGCTATTTTCGTAAACTTTGAACTTTAAGAACTTGATGAAAAAAAAAATTGATTATAATTTTTATACTACCGGATGTACTTGCTAAATGATCATTTGGTAAAACAAAAATCGAAATTGAGCTTATAACAGTACTAGACTACACCCACAAAACTGTTTGTCCTTCGGGTTGTACGTATCCAGACCTAGAGCCCAAGCGACTTAAATTTTTATGACAAACTATTTTTTAGATTTTTGAATAAAAAAATTGCAAATTTTTTTTTTTTGAGAAAATGGGATTATAACAACTTTACTTTATTTCTAAAACTATTTTAATTTTTTGAGGAGAAATATTTGTAAGAAGCATTGATTCGAGAATTAATTTCGGGGAAAAATGGGATAAAAACAATAACCAAAAAAATTTGTTGTTTTATTTCCCATTTTTCTCCAAAGAGTATAATCGAAAGATTATCCAAAATTTTCTAGAATTTTTTTTAAAATGTTTTTAATTTTGGATTCCATATTTTTCAACAAAAATATTTTTGAGGTTTTTCTGAGTTTTTTTTATTCAAATAATTTTTTTTTCGACGTAAATTAATTCTTTTTCAACTTAAAATTAATTTCAAATTTTATAAAAATGTTTTAATACCAATTATTATTTAATATATTTTTCAAATAGATAGCTATCATAACTCCAAAATTTAGAATTTTCTTTAAGTATTGGTAAAAAAATGATAGGTAAGTATTGGAAATAAAACATACAATGGGGCACCTTCTGCAGTAATGTCCGGGGCACCTCCGACAGGTAGGTCCCCGTTCTTTGCTAAATTTCAAAAACTGGTGTTCCTTAATGTACTTGACTTAGACGAAGTTGCGATGCAAAATGCACTCAAACATTTTGGAGCATCTCCGATTACTCCATTCAACACTATTCTAAACTTTTTTTAAAAACTCAAAATAAACGGTAACAAATTCCGCCAATATTGTTTAAAGGTTATGGAATCTTTAAAAAAAAAAAGATTTGTCATATTTTCTATCAAGGTGTTGTAGTCCATTACCTCTACCCTACGAAATACATTGAAAACATTTTTTGAAAGTTTCTGTGACCTATTTTGGGTGAACCTTTCGGTTTCCACGGTAAAAGAACCAACACCCTTAATAGACACTATTATTCCTCATGATCTTAAGCTTCTGAGTCACCCTATGGCTTTCAAAAACTACAGTTCAAACAAGTACCTTTCTTGCAAACTATTTACCTCACTCACGATGGCATTAACTCAACAGCCCAACCCCTTGTTTGACTATAAGTAATGATGACTACTTTACCAACTATGTCAACATGCAAAAAAAAAATAATCCTAAATCACTTAAAGCCTAACAACCTAAGCCCCTGCCTACACTTATACAATCATAAATTCAGTTAGCCATGTTAAGAAAACTTCATTCAAAAAACCTTCAGTTACTTTGCCCATAAAATATAGTCTTAGGAGTAGTTCTTCGCCAACTGCAATCCGAGTGTAATTGTCACCATAGTTCAGCTGTGCACACTTACTCAGCATTATAGCATCGCTCAGCCATTCAAAAAACCTCTGAGGTAGTATGACAGTCATGAGCCAAAGTCAACAATCTTTTGCACTTTGTATATACATTTCTTAACTCAAGTTTTAAGCTTCCGCATAGAAGCCAAGATCAAGCATATAAGCAGCAAGACGACTCTTAACACATTTCATTGATTTGCACACGAGAATTGCATTTCCATCATCTTAGCCACCAAGTGGCAATTTACTTTGAGTCTCTCTGTTAGGTAAAGGTATATGTCAATTTGTTTATGCAGAAACTGGTAGCTATAAGGTCTATGACCACAAAAGTGATAAATGTTAGGAATACTTTCTTCTTCAAAACACCCATCTTCACTTTCTTCCTTCTCCTTATAAACTAATACTGGGATAAAGATGATGATGACGACGACGACAACGAAGATAAAGCGAGTTCTTAACCTGAAGTGTCTAGTGAGACAGTACAAGAAAGCCGTCAACCATCATTTCTATTACTGAATGTTGTGACTCTGGGCATCTAAGGTTTCACTTGCA
The DNA here is from genome assembly GCA_958431115.1 of Syrphus vitripennis. NCBI lineage: Eukaryota > Metazoa > Arthropoda > Insecta > Diptera > Syrphidae > Syrphus > Syrphus vitripennis. The sequence goes on along the minus strand of OY288108.1, from coordinate 11,474,622 downwards.
TAATATTCACAGTAACAAATCTAACGGAAATGTAGTGAATCAAAAGTATTCATTACCCTTCTTGCTTCTTCTAACAACTATAACCAACTATAATATGGATAAGTGTTAAGTGCCAATGAAAATGAGAAAATTTACAGTAAAATTGAATTTGTAAAAAAAAAAAACAACTAAACTAAGAACAAGTTACGTTGTAGTTAAGTTACCCCATGGATGAATAATTAACAACTGCACTACACACACACACACTTTTGTCAGCAGGCAGGCGGTAAATGTGATGCTGAATAAATTTCTTCAACTTTAACTTAACATAAATATAAGTTGAAGATGTGTCATTAACATATAAGGTATTTGATGTTTGCCCAGCTTTTAGCATCATGGTGGTACTACTTCGCGAGTGCTTATGTCGTTGTCGTTGTCGGAGTCCTGGATGCAATTAGAATTTGTTTGTCAATTTTTTTTTTTCTAAATATTATTTGTGGAACACATCCGTAAATTCCGTTAGGAGATTGAACTTTTGAAATTTTATTCCAGATTTATATTTTTTTTCTACCTGTTGAGTTATTGCATTTCATTCCGGAAAATAAACATGGAAGAAATGTTGTAAGGATAAATCCCGTCGAAACTGGTGTTTGACCTTATAACATTTAATAGTTAAGCTCAAATAGTTCAGTGAGTATTTTATAACAATTAAGTTGTCTTGCTGTGCAGTCCAAATCTTTCTTCCTTGTGTCAATTTTCCAGGACCTTATTGACATACTGTGAAATTGTATACAATGACATTTGTGTGGACTGCTAAACGTGTACTGGTTACATTTCAACAAATATACTGCAATAGAATGACCACAAACAAGTGAGTAAAATTTATTTCCTTTATTGGGATACACTGCCAAACCACTTTTCGTGTCGCCAAATGACATTTCAAATCGCTTAATGGGCACAACATTTCGCCACATTTGACAAGGCCTTTAACTATTTTTCGAATTTTATTTAACGCAAAAATTTAAAGACACGCAGAGTGACGAATAGAATGACGAAAGCATTTTTTTTTTTCCATTCATAATGAAGATGTAACTTCAAGGCCATTAACTTTTATAAAATACCCAATAAAATGCTTATATAGAGTCATTTAGAAAAAAAAAAACACACACTAACAAAGACATACAATTATTAAATTCTTCTCATAACTCAAAACAAAATCCGTCTATGTTCGCACAGTCATTAACTCAACAATAAAGGGAGTGAGCAAACACCACCACCTCTTAATATTTCATAATAAAAAAAAAAAAAACAATACGCAATTGAAAAAAATGAAGAAAAAAAAATATTTTTATTGTTTTCCCTTTTATGATTTTTTTTTCTTTTCTTGTGTAATTCCCGCACTGGTCTTGTCTTGCCGGTCGTCGTCGTAAGGAATAAAGATACATAAATCCTTTAACAATCCTCTCCTTGTACCAATTAAATTGCCCTACACTCAATCTAGTAGAAGTGCCATCGTCATTCTACAAGCTACCGTACACACATAAACAACTTAAAACAAATAAATCTGTAGCACAATAATATAAGAAGATTAAGAAAGGAATCCCTTCTTGGAGAGATAGGACTAGAGCAAATAAACGTGTGTCCATTCACACGGAGAACACAAAATCTACAACAACAGCAACTATGCAAGCAGCCCTTTTGTTTGCTGTTTCTCTAGCGGGATAGATAGATAGCGCTCTGCTCCCCATTCGGATGTTAATAATTGCAACCAAGTTCCAACAAACAAGTGTACTTTATTTAAGTCTAATTATAAAACTCTTCCCCTCATATCGTCATCATCATCATCATAACATCATCGTCCAGTTTTATTTGTTCTTTTTGTTTCTCAACCATCATCGAAGCGAGAGTATATGTTTTTGTAGCACACATCACATACGAGAGCAGAGAATAGGCGTAGCGTTTAGCCTCCATTCTACACGGCCAATATATATAGCTTCATATTTATATGTAGATACAACGGGGCTCACTTGGAATCACTGATTATCAGGTATAACCTATCTTTTTTTTTGTTCTTGGAGTCTCTGAATACGGATGATGATGATGATGATGGTGCAAGAAACAAAAAAAAAAATAGATATAAGCAAATCTTTGCGCCACAATCAGTAACACCCTTTTGTAGTTCAATGTCTAGACAAATTGCAAACACCAACACCACACACAAAATAATCTTTCTGCGAGTTCTCTCGTTTTCTCCCTTCATAGATACAAAACAATTAAAAACAAAACACGAAGTAAAAAGATATCTATAATCGCTAACCGTAATCGATCGAACATGCCGAGCTCTTCATTTTTTTTTCTTTTTTATTCAGTTTGCTTGCAACTGGGCAATGATGATGATGGGATGATGTTGAATCATCATCTCACAGTGAGAGAAAAAGATTAAAAATTTATATTTGTGTGGGGAAATCAGTGTTGAATTTGAAGTCTCTTGAGCGTATTCATAGTCAGTTCTTACACCTGTTTTGAAGATATCAACTTTGAAAGAGCAATTAGTCACATCAAATGTGAAACAGAACAAAATAAAAATATAATTTCATTAAACTGTGAAATAAAAGAGCTGATTAGCGAACTCAAAATCTGTTTTTCAATTTTGTATGTTAATTTTCTGAATACTTAAACTTGTTTTTAAGATAACAGATTTAAAAAAAATTCAAGAGAAATCGAAGTCAAAAAATATATATTTTTTGAACGCTTCTTTTATAAAGCAAACTGGAACAATTATTCCAATAAATATAGGAATATGAGTTATATCAGCTTTTCTAAAATAAAAATTATTTACTCTAGCAGCAATATGTGATAAATATTTTATATCATATAACAGTGTTCACTTGTTCACAACTAAGATTGTCATGATGAATGTGTTGTTCCAGAGCTCACTCTGTTGATCACTCCTTGATCGACAAAAGAGCTGTAAAGCGAACTTAAAAGTTTTACTGTTAATTGTTTTGAGAATTAATCTATCAAACAATAACAAATGCATACAAAATAAACAATTGAAAACCGAACAATGAAAAGAATCAAGTTGAAATTAGAGACCGCGTAATGTATTAATATTTTGATTTAAAATTTCAAATGCCAATGTGAACAATTTCAAAAAAGATCATTTTTCCTACAGCCTAAATTTAACACGAAGAAAAAATATAGACATTTTCAATTATTTTAAATATTTAGTTGGATATTTTATTTGAAACATAAGGCTTAAAAAATGAACTTCATGTTCTAAGAAGTTCTTTAATTTTTTGTTTTTGAAATCAACCCTTTGGTGGCAAAGTGCAGTCAAATTATTCAAAGCAGTTTGAATTTTCAAACAAAAAAAATAAACAATTCTAATATTCAAAAACAAGCATTCTAATTTTACTCATTTCTCACATGTAAAATGCAAAATATTCACAGTCAAAACAAAACTATTCCAAGATTTCCTAAAGAAACAAAAGAGCTGAGCAGCGAACTTGAAAAAATTAAATCTCTTAAATCGGCTTTAAGTATGATTAATTGATTTAGCTCATTACTATGCGAATTATGTTGTGTTATTTGGTGTGACCGGCTACTATGATTGACAGCCGGTGAATACAAATTCGTCACATCAATAGCATACCTTTTTGTTGGCTGTTTTGTGGTGATATACCTATCTACTCGTACCTTCTCTCTAAAAATGCCTCTTGGCTACTTTTTGTAGAGTTTTGTAAAACGATATGCCACTGATTACCTATATTTTCGTCTGGCTTACATTAATTTTGTATTGTTCACGCATTGTTAACTTTCAGTTCAAGATCTTTGTCATAACGGATGATAATTTAAAATAATTTGACGAAATATCCGGAATAATGACTAAGAATTTATATACATACATAATATGGGTGAATGAACTTTGGTTTGCTTTCGTAGGTGATTGAGGTGATTTTTTTTCTCAATTTATTTTTTATTTTTGCTTCGAAGAAATGACCATATCTAAATGGTGTCAAATCATCATTTGATTCTACTTCACACTTTTTTGTCGCGATTTACAATACGGCGGCAATGTTAGCGAACGACATTTCATCGCACTCATTTAAAACCAATGACATTTAACACGATTGCTATCGTGATAGAGCCCTCTATGCACACCCTGTCTCGAATGCAATTTACAAGTTTGTGATTTATGTGCGCACATTTACAAAGAACATAGGCCCCATATAAAATAAATATACGAAACCTATTTCCATCTGGGTTAAAGGACTTAAATGGCGACATAAAAAAAAGCGATAAACGAAGGAAAAAAAAATTATACCTTAGTGTAAAGAAGAGCAAAGAATATCGGTCTTGTGTTTACTTGTAAGTAAAGTAAAATTATTCTTTATGTTTATTTTGTTTGTAAAGTTTTTTTTTTTTACTATAGCACCTTTTTTTGCCGCCCGTGTCGTCTAGAAGTCAAGAAACTTTTTTTTTATTTTTACTCTAAACATGACTCTTGGAAGTTGTTATTCTTTGCTTATGGTTTTGTTTTTCTTATGTGTATATAGTTTTGCTAAATGATGGCAATGAATCGTTGATGAGAGAGTTGCAGTGCTATATTGTCCATTCTTTGATACTACATACAAACTACTGCTGCTGTTGTTGCTTCTGATGCTGATGCTGTTGCTGCTGCTGCAATTGGTCATGTTTATTCTTTGTGCTAGCAGTGAAAATAATACTTTGTTAAGTCAGTTTTAAGTAAATATTGCATCTTGTATAATAAGGCAGCTGTTAAAATGAAGGTGCAATGAATTCTTTTCAGCTTAAGAACATGCAAATTTTTCTTCGTCTTCTTACAATGTTGCAATGTTGTATTAATAAATTGAGCGCTTAAGAAAAAGAAACAATCTAATAAGTGGTGATTAGTTTTGATTTATAAAAAAGATTCCATATCAATAACAATCTTTCTTCTTTCTCTGGCTTAAATCATAACCATAAATTGAAATAAAAAAACATGATATCTTAATTTTAAATAATAAAACACACGAACAATTGGGGAAGAAAGTGACCCTTATGGCTATAAATCTTTCTTAATCGTAGACAAATCTTAATGTTTAAATACAAAGCCATAAGATGAACCGATGCATAACAGAGAAATAAGAAAAAAATTACCATAATTTTAAAACAAATTTAACTATTTAAGAGTTTGGAAAGAAAAAAGATTGAGTGAAACTGCTACTTAATTAACTTTCAACGCAATTTTTGGTTAAGAAACTCGATGACATTCGAGATTAATTTCACTTTTCTTTCGTATGAAAAAGTGTGGGTACAATTATAATTTTATATCGTTTGCAGATTTTTGGCCTTTTTAACAGAAATTAAAAAAAAAGATCTCATAAAAATTATTCAAATAGAAAAGGTAACCATTAAGTTTGCTTGAATAAATGTCTTTTACTCACTTCATTAATTTTGCAATTTGCAAACACATTAATAAAAACAAACCATACTATCTTTTTCAATGGAATCGAAATTCTTCACGAATTCTTTTCTAAAGTTGTAAAAATCAAAAAGAACCATGACAATGACCTTGGGATGGTATAATGACAGTTATTAAACTGAAAATTCTCAATCTAACTGTTCAATCAAAAAACGTACACAAAATAAACATACTAATAAAGAGATTAGTTGAAAAACGCTATCAAATTTAACGAGTTAATATTAAACAAAAGAGCTGGCGTTCGAACTTTGTTCATGAATCAATTCGCACACACTTCTAGTAAAGTAATTATATGCAAAAACCTTAACAATAGTTATAATAAAATTAACAATCTTACTGTCAAATCATCGGCTATAAAAGCGGTGAAAAGAAAAAAATGCAAATCTTTTGATTAATATACCTAATTAAGTTGGCGATAGTTAGATCATTTAAAAAAAATACTTATTTAAAAATGTACTTTTGGTGATACAGTTTTCTTTTCATCTGTGGGACTTCGTTTTTTATTAGTTATTTTATTTTTATGTTATTTCATTCCTTTCATTTTATTGTGTGAATAAAAAAGCACTGCGATAGAACTATATAAAAATCTAGTAAAACCATAAAGCTTTATAATATCAAATTGTTTATGATTCTAAATTTTAAAAGAAATAACGTAAGCATATAATTTTTTTTTACTAACATTTACCATCATCTTAATTTTTTGTTTGTCTTTTATTTTAACTAACACAATAACAAATTAAATATAAAAATATTTTAAAATACAGGTAATATGGACGAAAACGCAAAAGAAACTGAACAAAATTTGGGGTGGAACTGTAAATAATTTTGAACCCACAAAATCAAAGAAAAAAACACGTTGGGCTACGGTAAGTTTTGTGAAGAAAAATGTGCGTGTCTTTACTTAACGATCTTATTACCTGGATCGCCACAAAATGGGATGTAATTGTCAAAAAAAGCTTATGCACTTTTAAAATAGTTGTGCGAAGAAAGTCAACGCTAAGCAGATTTTGCTCATTCAAAAGAGAAGATGTCTTGTTTTTTTTTTTTTTTTTGAGGAAATCAATTCTGTGAAGCTTAAGGAGGTTTGGTTTATGTTTAAGTCTAAGAAGTTCAATTTTTTTTTTATATTTTGTGTTACTGCATTTATCATGAGAATTGATCGTATACATATTTTGCTTTAAATAATGTATTACCACTTACATATAATATAAGTTCATAAAGTTATTCCAAGCATTGTTTACTTAAAAAAAATTGATTGCATAGTCATGCCATTCATTTGTTGAATTCAAAATGTGAGTTTAAAACTACGAGTGTGTTATTAAGAATTAACAGAAAATTTAAACTAAACTGCTGCTTTTAACATATGCCTTTTACATGTAAAAATTACAGGGTCTAAAGCGAAATAAGATGGTTGCTTGAACATTTATCGAAAACCATATACATAAGTGGTTACATTATATAGTATAATACAATAATTATAAACTTTGTTTATGAACCCATTTGGTATCTGGTATTAGCAAGTAGGTATTTCATTCTCAAAAAAAATAAATATGTTAGATAACTTTTTGTTAATCATAAACAAATATAATTTTTGTTTAAATTAAAAAATTGAATTTGATAATCATTCTCTGTTCGTTCTGTTTAAAGCCAATTCATTCTAAGAGCCAAATGGTTTAGGTAAAATTTGTTCGAAGCAAAAATTTTGTACTTCATTGAACAATATTAACACATCAAAAATTGTGTTTCATTTTTAAAGCACCACGAATTCTCATTTCTTTTATCTTAAAGGAGTTAGATACAGTAATTCCAAACAGTGTAATTAGTTTTTAAAATAAAAATATTTATTATTTATTAATAAAATATTTTTCTGTATTTTTGAAAGCACAAATATCAAAATACATAGTACAAAAGTTGCGTATTTAATTCAATTAATGCATATTGAAAAATTGTTTTCTGTAAAACTGAGATTTTGTGACTTAGATAAATTTTCATTTCTGCTGATCTTTTTGGATTTTAACCACCCACAATTCAAAAAAAATTAAAATCTTTAAATGAGTATCCCACAAATCTAAGATTTTTGTAAACTTGATACAAACTATTAAATTACTTAATATTTAAAATTTTAAGAACTCAGAACTTTGCTTCGCAAAGCAAAAGGTCAGTGGCAAAATTCATCGATTTTGTTCTCAAATTTTAGTAATTAAGGTAACTAAATTAGAAAAAGATACATAATTTCTAAATTATTTCATTCAATTCTTGCCTGAAAATATTTTTTCATAACCAAAAAAAAAAATAAATGTGTCCAATATATTCCTATTAGAAATATTTAGTTTTCTATTAAAATTAAAATAAACCCATTAAAGTCTTAGTTTGATTTTTTTTATTTGTTTTCTAACGACAGCATTTTAAACCTGCTTATAACTTTTAATTATTTTATTTGGTAGTAATCTCTCCATATAAAAGTTTTCTCAATTGTCATTGCTTAACATGTGTGTTTTTTTTTAATTTAAAATAAAATCATAAAATTTCTTACAAATTTATTTAAGCTCAAATTTTTTTCTGCGAGTGTTAGCAAATTTTATAATTTCATTCATTTTAACCTTCTATAGAAATAAGATTGGTCTCTCTAAATAGAAATATAAACTCGTCAAAGCTTTGAAAATTGCATTAAATACAAGATTTGATGTTCGAACTCGAATTTAAATAAGATAATTTTCATTGAATATTTTCTATAATTTTTATCCTGTATTCGTCATTGATTTTTAAAAATTTATTATTGATTAACAGAGTGTGAAATTGAGAACTGAAAATAACTTTCCTTTAAAAAAATTACTTAAAAGTTCACATAAAACGAAAGACCTGAAGTTCGAACTTGGATTTAAACAAAATAATAATTTTCATTTAAAAAATGAAATCTGAATGATTTTGATTTTAAATTGTGGTACTCGTACCTACTAATATTTGTTATTTATTTTTTAAATTATTAGAACTGACCATAATATGAATTTTCATAAGCATTGAGAAAAATTCTTTCGGAATTAGAAGTTAGGCATCATAAAATTATAAATGTTAAATCTATTTCAAATTAAATTTAAAATATTGAATTGTTCCCCTTGAGTTATTTAAAAAATTCGAAGTTTCAAAATTATTTCAAACGAATTGAAGATTATTTTTAAGAATTGATTTCTAATATTCACCAAAAATTTTCAAAAAAAAAAAAAAGAAATACTGCGTAAGTAACAATTAAATATTTAAATAGTTCTAAATTTTAAATAACGATCATGGCAAGAAAAATCACATCTCATTAACTCACCTTAAATTAGAATTCAATAAACTGTTGCTGGATTCGCAAATACACCTTACTCTTTCCACAGTGAAATTATTAATTTCTTTTCGAAAAACTGATTAAAGCAATTTCTTATATCACTAATTTTTTTCACTTTGACTTAGTTGATTGCACCAATTTCTATTTTAATATTTAAATAACAAAATCTAAACTTCTATCCATTTATTTTTTCAATCCAATTCAATTCCCGGAAACAAAACGCAACCACAAATTTTCAGTTAAAACAAAAAACACCCAAAAAATTTGCAGTGCGTAGGAAAATTTATTAAAAAAATTTTCCTCTTTTGCAAATTTGAACTTTTATCCTGTATATGTATATTTAAGATATACTATACCACAATGTTCTAATATATAAGGAAAGTTCTGTGCTTTCAATTCAAAAACACACACCACAAACTCTTCTCAATAGTTCTTTTACAAAAAAATAAACGAACTTGACCGTTGTAAGGTCGCCGTGGAACTAAAGTCTATGCCAAGGTAATGAGTTGTTATATAAGTTAGAAGACTTCTTTAAGAATTTTTCCTCATCGTGTTGACTTTTTTCCACACACAATCATTTTCTCCTTCTCGTAGTCGTCTTCTTTATGGAGTTTATTCTGTATTCTCTGGTTCTGTGATGTGTATACCAACCATGACCACCGCGGCCATACCTCCACATACCACCATCATCATGCCTCATGCCATCAACATCATCGTCATGAAGACGACGACCATGATCATCATCATCATCATCGTCGTCGTCGTCGTAGAACGAGTGTAAGAACTTTTATCACAACATATTTGGTGTTGTATTCTCAACATCATCTTTAAAAGAGCGAGCGAGAAAAACTCCAAAACTAGAAAGCCACAGAGAGTGTAGAAGACAATTATTGTTCTCTATCTACACAGAACCGATCTTCAATCGCTCACATCACACACAAAATTTCTTGCTCTTCTCGAAATTCTTTCTCCTTGATGTCATTTCTTTCTCAGATCTAATTTTCACTGGGCCAATGCTCTTTCTACATTATTCGTAATTGCAATCAAGAAAGATCTTCATCGCATCAAAGTTTGATGGAAAATGTTGAGCAACATGCTGCTGCTGCTAGTTGTATCATTGATCGAACCAACACCGTGTCAGCCATGACTGTGGCAACATTTGACTTGAATATCAAGTTAATGGTCATTGGCGAGGCCATGATCTTGTCCATGACCGTGTGCTGTTTGTGACAGAGAACAAGCAACCTTGGTTTTAAGTTGCGTATTTATTCATGATCAATTATCAAGTTCAAGTTTCAAGATTGTTTCAAGAGAGTGGAACGCCGAACTCGAAATTGTTTAAGAGAGTTCAGCAGAATTATCTGAGAACTGACAACTGAGATCTGAGACTTTCCTTCCGGAAGTGGGTGGATGAAAAAATACTGTTTAGAGCTTTCCCTCGACTGCTTTCTTTTCTCTTTATTTCGATTCGGGTTCATTGAACGCTTTAATGTTTTTATTTCTCTTTTATATTTTAATTCTCTTAAATAAGTTTGGAATATTACCATTACACAAATGACTATGTGATTTTATTTAATTTGTTTAAGATTTTAAAGCTTTTAATTTCTGTATTAAAAATGTTTGTTGTCAGATTGTTTTGTATTTCATGCCTGATTTAGTGTTGCAACATACTCGTAATTAAATCTATCAATGGAATTATTGAAAATATAAAAATAAAACGTTCACTTTACTTCTCCAATGGTTTTAGGTTTTTTTTTATGACATAAGCTGATTCGGTTTTTGTATATATTAAATTTGTATGACTAATAAAAATGTATCTGTAGGTTAATACTTAATTTATGTGCGAATAGGCCTTTTTATATTTGAGGTCAGCTTAATTTGGGATGTTTAGTTTTATTGATTTTATAAATCGTCTTTCTTCGATGTTTCAAAATTAAAAATAAATTAAAAATTGAAGATTCAATTTTTCTATCAATGGAAAAGCAAAGCATTAAACTTCAAAATAAAAATAATTTAGTGCACATGACCGCCATCGCCAGTTGAAGAAAACATTTTTATCGCTTTTTTTGTATCATTTCAATTTTTAAGGAGCTTAACAGAAATTAATCAAAAAAATGCAAGAGATTTCAAAACAAGTTTTATCTGAGACTTTCAAAAAACTCGTAAATCTGTCCAATTAAATTAATGCAGAAGCCCATCAATATAAAAAGTCATGTTTGGTAGATGCGAATTATATACATATATGATGGAAGGAGTAGTCGTTCTGTTTTCTATATAATTTATTCACAGCAGTTGGTAATTTATTCTTGATCTTAAGAATTAAAGTTTATTGCTTCGATTATTTTTTTGGTGTGAAAAATAGAGAACAAAAATGCGAGCTGAAAGTTCTGATTTCAATTTTATTGCTTAGTAGATAATTTATTTATTAAAAGATAGAAAATGTGAAAAACACGATCGAAAGTAGATCCAGCTAAATTTAATTTCTTAGAATATTTGGGAACTGTAAAATAAAAGTAATTTTTTGACAAATTGAGATAAAACCAATTTTTTTTTTTTGAAAATGTTGTAAAAAGAAACTTTATGAACCCTAAAACATATAAATAAAAAAACTGAAAACAAGATGATTTAAAAATTTGATTTTTTTTTCGTTAAATAGGAATTTTTCGTTCAAATTTTTTTTTATAATTCTTTTTGAACATTCTTGAGGCCTGCTATCAACAGTTGTTGCATATCCAGAAGCTACCTTATATAAGTAGAGTTGTCAATATTATTATATATAATATATATTCTATTGCCTTAGCTCAACCACTTTCGTGGATTTTTATTGTTTGGTATGCATTCGCTTTATGATCGTCGGGTTTATTTTTCAGTTATGTTTATCAGAGACATAGTAACATTCCATATCAATTGTCCTCCTTTATTAACACTATAGTCAATTGTGATAACGCACCTTCTAGAACTACACGCTACCGGTTCCAATTTTATGAGCAGTTTCATCGAACAAATTATGGCCGTAATGAACCCATCACGCGTTGCACAAGAGAAGTGAATTTAATTTGCAATAGGATTGATTTTAACCTTGATGTTTCGAGAGATACATTTAAAAAATATTTGTTAAATAATATTCAAACTTTAGCTTCATTATAAATTTCAAAAATTTGTATTAATTAAATTTAAAAATTATAAATTTAAAATTTTAATTATAGTAATATTTATTTAATTTATTTAACTATATAATTATATAGCCCCCAACAATTTTTTAGTATTCTAGTCTATAAGATTGTAATCTGATTGATGAAATAAAACTAAAACTAAAACTAAAACTAAAACTAAAACTAAAACTAAAACTAAAACTAAAACTAAAACTAAAACTAAAACTAAAACTAAAACTAAAACTAAAACTAAAACTAAAACTAAAACTAAAACTAAAACTAAAACTAAAACTAAAACTAAAACTAAAACTAAAACTAAAACTAAAACTAAAACTAAAACTAAAACTAAAACTAAAACTAAAACTAAAACTAAAACTAAAACTAAAACTAAAACTAAAACTAAAACTAAAACTAAAACTAAAACTAAAACTAAAACTAAAACTAAAACTAAAACTAAAACTAAAACTAAAACTAAAACTAAAACTAAAACTAAAACTAAAACTAAAACTAAAACTAAAACTAAAACTAAAACTAAAACTAAAACTAAAACTAAAACTAAAACTAAAACTAAAACTAAAACTAAAACTAAAACTAAAACTAAAACTAAAACTAAAACTAAAACTAAAACTAAAACTAAAACTAAAACTAAAACTAAAACTAAAACTAAAACTAAAACTAAAACTAAAACTAAAACTAAAACTAAAACTAAAACTAAAACTAAAACTAAAACTAAAACTAAAACTAAAACTAAAACTAAAACTAAAACTAAAACTAAAACTAAAACTAAAACTAAAACTAAAAATTATTCATTAATTATTTTATTCTATTCTATTTTATTTTATTTTATTTTATTTTATTTTATTTTATTTTATTTTATTTTATTTTATTTTATTTTATTTTATTTTATTTTATTTTATTTTATTTTATTTTATTTTATTTTATTTTATTTTATTTTATTTTATTTTATTTTATTTTATTTTATTTTATTTTATTTTATTTTATTTTATTTTATTTTATTTTATTTTATTTTATTTTATTTTATTTTATTTTATTTTATTTTATTTTATTTTATTTTATTTTATTTTATTTTATTTTATTTTATTTTATTTTATTTTATTTTATTTTATTTTATTTTATTTTATTTTACTTTATTTTATTTTATTTTATTTTATTTTATTTTATTTTATTTTATTTTATTTTATTTTATTTTATTTTATTTTATTTTATTTTATTTTATTTTATTTGTAACAAAAAGAATCCAATAGTCTAGTAAATTTATGTCCAAATGATGTTGGAAGCAATGTTTACCAACAATGGAGAAAGACGTGAAAAATCTTTTCAAAAATACAATTTTTATTTATTATAACTCGAAACTAACAATTTTTCATAAATTTTGCGTAACTACAACTGGAAAATATATAAAGTTTTAGACGAATTGCATTTTTTACTTCCTCAGAGAACAGGTTGAAAAGCAAATCCGTTCAGTTTATCCAAAGTTAAGCCTCTCGTATCGAAGGGTTTGTTGCACATATAATTTATAAGCAATTTTATGAACTTCCAGTACTAAATCATCGACTGTTTTCGAGCTATAAACAAAATACCAAAAAAATATTTTTGTTGGAAAACATCAAATTCGGATTCATCAACAATAAAAAAAAAAACGAGAACAAAAGCAAATACGAAATAAAAAATTCTTGTAATTATGTTATTTATTGTAATCAATTTTTTTTTTTTTTGAAAATGTCATGAGAAAATTCCCAAAAATAAAAACCTCACAACATCAAAATTGTGTGCATTTTAAACAAAGCATCTATTTCAATTTTGAATTGAAGTTTCCTTACCAATTTGGTGGTCTTTTGAGATTAGATGAGCTTTATTACATTTCCATTAACTTAACCCCAAATTTCACACGGTTATCTGTAAACCTTTTCCGGGTTTAAAAAAAAATAGAATAAATTTAAATCCATTTGAGTTAAACATTTTTATCAAAGATTCAAAAACTTAACGAGAACCAAATTTAAAATAAAAAAGAATCAATTCTTTTCGGCATTGACAAAAAAAATTAATGTTAATGTTAAAAAACAAGAAGCAGAGCAATATGTTTGCAGCTTTGTGGAAGCAAATGAGATATCATTACTAATTGGTTGAAAAAGTTACGTCAAATGGGAAAATGTATATTTCTTAGCTTGAAATTTATCAAATGAACTCACAAAACAACTTAAGACCATGTCTAGCTCATACTCATATCTACCACACATGATGCTCAAAATGATGTAAGCTATTAAATTAATTCAATTTTTGACTGAGAAAAAATGCTTTTGGGATGGTTTTATTAATTGAGTCATCAGATTATCGAGATAAAACCATACGCGGAGAGTCTACAGTCATTAAAATGAAGCGTTCGAAATAAGTGTTCTTTATAATCACATCCTTTTGAATAAATAAATAAATCAAGATTAATATTTTGTTGAATGAGAAAAAAAAAATTGGAAAACCCTAAGTGGATATTTTTTATAATTTATTTTTAGTTTTGAATTATGTTTACACGAAATGGTTCAAATTGTACAAAATGAATTTAAGCTCCTGTGAACAAAAGAGCGTTTTTTTTAAAGGTATTGAACTTTGAAATGGAATTAAACAAAGATGAAATTTTGAAATTGACATGAAATTGGCTTCATATGATATATCTTTTCAATTTAAAAATGATTTCTGGCATATCGACGAAACGATTGCCTCGGACGTAATTTAAACAGGAGGTCCAATGTTCGATCACGTTTTCCAACTTTTGTGGCTGTATGTCACGGCAAATGTTGTGCTCCAAGTGGTCGATCATTTCGGACGTATTGACCTAGACTAGCGACTTCTTATATCCCCACAGAAAAAAGCGTCTAGCGGCTTTAAATCGCACGATCTTGGAAGTTAATTCAAAGGTCCGAAACATGAAACTATGCGCATTTGCCAAACATTTCATTCAATAAATCATCTGTGGCACCAGCTGTGTGACATGTTGCGCCATCTTTTGGAAACCACATCTCCTGCACATTATGGTTGTTCAATTGAGGAACGCTGATCCTGGCTCTAGCGGTCACCATTCACTATAACGTTGTGGCCACCTTCATGATTCCACCACCCTATAAAGCACACCAAACAGTCAATTTTTCTGGTTCTAAAGGTGTCTCAGCATACACTTGGAGATTATCTTCACTCCAAATCTGGATTGATAATGGGGATATTTTTTTTTCATGTTGAAATGCCAAACTAAACTAAACACAAATCACTTAACAGCTGTTAAAATGGCTGCCAGTTAAAAATGTGTTGCCAACTTAAAGTGTTATATACCTCTAAAAAAAAACACCCTTTATAATACGGCATAAATCAGCGAGTTTATGTTTCCTGAGTAAATATTTATAAAATTTAAGCTTTTTTCAGATGATGATTAAATTTGAAAATATTTTGTAGGAATTTCGAGAAGATATTGTTTAGATTTGTTATTTCAATCATAGTTCTGTACTACGACAACAAGCTTCTTTATGCAATCTTTCTTAGAATCTCTTGATGACAATGTAAATTTCAAATCAGAAATTAAATCAAATAAAAATACCTATAACTCCAACAGACACAATTTAGACACCTGCTATTTTCAACCTGTTTGTTATTCCACACCACCATTTAACTATCACCTCCAATAAATTTATCTGCTTCATAAATTGACATCTCAAAGATGTCTTCATCATAAACAACCACGACGACGAAGAAGAGAAATTAGCACAGAACTTTTCGAAGGGACAACCGCGTACGCGCTCATTTATGTAGGCTGGTGTCTTATTATAGCCAAAGGTTTATTTCTTATTTAGGCTATCAAAGCTCAAATCTGCGAAACAAAAAATATTATAGTACTTAATCTTTTTTGTTCTCTGTTCCTCCTTCGTAATATTTTTTTTTCTGCGTATAGCACAGCTATAGAATATCTGCAAAGTGTTAAAACGATAACTCGGTCAGCGCGTGCGATGTCAGGTTTGTTTTATTTATTTTCAAGCGGAAATCCATGTTCTCTCCATTATGTAGCATTTCAATAATTATAATGATTATTTTTTTTGATGTCTGCCATTTATTTTTTGCACGAAAAAAAAACTGAATTTTTGTAAATCTTCCCACTAAACCATCACTGATGCGCAGCAGTGTATATACCAACTTGATAAGGTGAAATATAATTCTCTACCCGGTTTCCGCTTAATCAAGCTCTCTATCCGATGTGCCTGGCCTGGGAGTCGAATGATTAACGCCCAAAAGATATCCCCTCAATTTGGAACTTAATCATTATTTATCATCAAGACGTTTTTATATGTATGTCCAAACAACATCATATGAGAGGAAAGCTATAGCTTGTGCACCTGCTGATGCAGCATATGAAGAAGTTCAAAACATCACACAACATGATGCACCCAGCATCCAACATGAGTTATGGCCCAAATCAATAAGATGAAGAATTGTAAATTTGTGGCATTATTATACAGTGGGAACATCTACTGAATAGAATAGATAATTTTGAAATAACTTTTTTTTTTTAAACCGCTTTCAATTTCAATTCTGAAACTAATGCAACCAAGGTGCTTAGAAAGTATTAGTGTAGGCACATTTCCGAAATAGCCCTTATCATAGTAAATATTGATGGTGATGGATCTTCTTCAAAAGCATTTACGAAGATTTTTAAAAAAAACATGGCATTTTTAAAAAGTACGCTGTTAAATAACAATGGTTCTGTGACAAAAGATTTAGGGAACGATTTTGTTAAATAAAATATTTTTTTTTCCAAATTTAAGTTGCTGTTAAACCACTGTGACACACTCGGTCAGCTGAAGCGGATTATTATAAAATACCTAGCATTCAATTTTATGGGATAGACTAATGGCATACTGAAGAATGTGTTGGCACCCAATGTATATCTTGCGGGTGTTTCCTTTATTATTATTTAAAAAAAAAAAAAACAAAATAAAAAAAAACTTTGGATCTCATAGA
The DNA here is from genome assembly GCA_958431115.1 of Syrphus vitripennis. Lineage (NCBI taxonomy): Eukaryota > Metazoa > Arthropoda > Insecta > Diptera > Syrphidae > Syrphus > Syrphus vitripennis. The sequence goes on along the minus strand of OY288108.1, from coordinate 11,457,662 downwards.
AAAACAGAGGCCAATATTTTTTTATATTTTGACAAGAGTTGAAATTTATTTGTTTGTGTTTAAATATGCCATATTGTTGTCTGTTCATTTTTGAACATTAATTGCTTGAAAGGGCATAAGATCAACAATTTTATTTTTTCTCAAATTGAATTGAGTCAAATTAAAAAAAATATGACAGTAATTCAGAAAGTAAAATGGATGTCATATTGAAGCGGATATAAGCTAAAAAAATATATCCCATGAATTAGTCTATAGGTAAAGGAAACCTAACTGAATCCTATTTGTTTTATGTAATGAATGTTAAGAATTTTCAAAAAGTAGATATTTTAATAATAGGTATTCTGTGTTTATTAGAATTAACAAAAAATTGAAAAATTAATATTTCGAAAATTTCTGGGTAGATTTTTCTGCCACTTTACTTGCAGCTGTAAAAAGTATTAAAAATATTTAAAAAAACATATTTATTTAAGAACTGAAATTTCAATATTTGTCAACCATAAATTGATAGTTGACACTCACAATAGAAATTATCACACTAGTTTAGATTTTTAAAAATTATTTTTGCCTCCTGAACCGTATTACCGTATTAAAAATTTAATTCAATTTAATTTTAACCCATTTCTGGCAATTACTAGACCCAGTTGACATTTATATTGAAATCTTAAAAAAAATAAGTTGAAGGAGAAATCGGTTTTCCAGAATTCTCACGTTGCGTTTAAGCAAAATTAAACTATATTTTTTTCTTACATGGCATATCATCAAAATTGTTTGAAAACTTTTATGAAACAGTGATTTAAAATATTTAATAATGAAAAGATTATTGAAAAAATAAAAAAATTATAAAAATAAAAATTAAGAGATTTTTTTTCCCAAAAAACTGTTCATTAAAATTACTTATTTGGTTTAAAAAATGTTTTTTAAATTAAGCTTTAAATTGACAAAATTTTTTTTTTTATTCAAAGAAAAAAAATATATTTTCGAAATTTTATTTTTTTTTAAATTGAAACTAAAATAACATATTTTGTCCATAAATTTGAAGATTTTTAAAACAACCATTTAAGAGACAAAAACCAACAAATGCAGACTTAAAAATGTTAAGTTAAAAAAAATTAGTTTAAATATATTTTTTTTATTTATTTTGTTTTTCAAATAATGACCAAAACATTTCATAATTGTGATGAAATTAAAAACAATACCAACAAAAATAATTCATCTTTTAATTTTTTTTTTTTTTGACTGACAATTAATATATGAAAATAAGTAACTTACTCTCATCTCACAATTCGACAGAACAAGTTTTTTTTTAATAAATATATCATTGATATGCACGAGCATTGTTGTAACTACTGAAAATACGATCGATTTGAATATTAAGAGTCTATAGTCAGGTTGTGTTTTTTTTTCTAGATATAAAATACTTTCCAAAATACAATTCTTCATCTTCATAACGTTCTTATTTATTTTACCAACAAAATTGAAGCATTTTCCTTGTTTTTTTTTGTTTAACAAATCAGATTTTTAAAAACGCAACGAATATTTCTTTTTTTTAATCCTCACATCTGCGTACAAAAAAAAATCTCATGAACTATTTTGCTCAAAACATTAGTTTTTCTCATATTTTTTTTAATGCTAATTTAATCGTTTTCTCAAAAATAGGTAAAAGAACCGCTCATCGACATTCTAATAAACCTTATTTAATAAATTTAAAGAAATTAACATATGACCAATATTTGAAATCTCACGTTGACACAAAAGTCAACAAGACTTGAATTTGTGTTACTCACAAAAAATTATTTATCAATTTTTTTTTGCAATATATTCCGTCGCGCCGATTCAATTTACATATTATTTTGATATTTTTTGTTGTTGTTAAAAATTTCTCATTCTTTAGCTAATCATTATAAACATGCAAATTAAGGCGGAGTTGTTATAATTTTATTCGTATTATTTTTCCGATGAATTTTAAATTTTCGACAAACTTAAAAAGAACGTCCAAATATATAATTATTGGGTCAAGAGATGCGAGAAAACAAAACAAAAGTAAATTTTGGGAATACAAAAAAAAAAACGCAGTACCTACCTACAGCCCTGATGCGTGAAATGAAACCATCAATTTTCAGATCGCATCGATTTCAATAATAATACACTTTCAACCCGAATCTCATTGAAAACACTTTAAAGCCATGTAATTTCTTTATTCAACATGCTTAAGCACTTCAATTACATGGACTTAACATAATTATATGGTGAAGCTTTTTTTTTGGCAGAAAATGCGAGTTGAGCTTCTTACCGCTCTCGGCTTGCATATTTAAAATCAATAGGTTTTTATGAAGCCAATCAAGCTCCATAATATTATTTAATGGAGGAATATTTTGATCACGTCTGCCAGCAAATTAAATCAAATTAGTATGACAAATTGTTATTTTATTATCGTCACCAACACACCGGTTGGTTGTCTAAAGTTGAATGATCGACAACGCAAGGGAATCGCTGAAGCAGTCATAAGCTGGCGAGCACCTTGATTAAATTACAAGTGAACTTCATATAAATTGAAAGCAACTATAGAAGTGAAAGAGACTTGATTTTATTAGCAATTTTTTTTAAGAGATAAGTCAGTTTTCATCGAAATGACAATCATGATCTTTAAAAGCTTTTTAAAAGAGATGTTTCGTTTCAAGATAATTTGATATTCTCTTCCGCTCAGTTCAAACTCGATGAGATTTGTATCGCTCTTTAAAAGCTTTTTTCTTTAATGAAAGAGTAGAGCTTTTCACTTCGCGCACGTAATTCTAGTGATTTAATATTTAGAAATTGTAGTCAAGGAAATATAGTTTGAAATATTTATGTTGTATTCCAAAAGATCATTTAAATATCTTTACCTTTTGATTTTGGAAAAATTGTCTGATATTGAACAATCGGCTAGTGAAGGTGAGAAAACTCAAAGATGCTGATGGCTTGTCATACGGTTCGGTATATTTAAATATAAGAAAAGGTTTAACAGAGAACAGTTCCAACAGTGTACTTTTTTAGTTAAGATTTTAGAGAATTAAATACAAAGCAAAAAATGGAAATTTTGATTGGGTTATTAAAATTAAAAAATTTCTTTTTAGTTTCTTTTTAGAGGTACCAACTTTTGTGGCTGTATATCGCAGCGAATGTTGTCCTCCAAGTGGTCGATCGTTTCGGTCGTATTAGCGTAGACTCACATATCCCCACAGAAAATAGTCTAACGGCTTTAAATCGCCCGATATTGGAAGCTAATTCAAAGGTCCGAAACGTGGAAAACTATGCGGCTACCAAACATTTCTTTAAAAAATCATAAGGCGTGCACATCATGGTTGTTCAATTTAGGAAAGGTTATCCTGGCTCTAGCGGTCACCCATCACTGTAATACTGCAGCTTTATTTACTGACGTAGCCATTCAACCAAAAGTGGGCTACATCGCTCGAACAAAATTCTTTTAAGAATATCGGGATCGGGATAAATTTTTACTTTTTGGAGGCGTTGTTCAGACGTCACGTCAGTCTATTCTTGTTAAAATGTCAAACGAAAGTAAACACAAATCACTTAACAGCTGTTAAAATAGTTAACAGTTAAAAAAGTGTTGCCAACTTAATGTTCTATACCTCTGGAAAAAAAACACTCTTTCTAATGAAGTCTGACTTTGCCAGAATTTCTCAAAGACTAAAATACTATTGAGTACTGTCTACTTCGCAGATTGTATTTCGTAGGACTGTATTTGAACTATGAAATGAATGTACCTACCGTAATAAGATGTTGCACATTATTTTGAAAATTTTAACCACTCTTCAATATTTGTATCGCGTTTATATTTTTTAATCGTTTTCTTTTATTTAAAACTTCACTTTCCAAAATTACGTTATTTACCGGCAAAAACATTGTACTTAAAATTCGCTCACAAACAACACTCAACAAAATCTTTTAGAATGAAAATATGAAAATCAATATCATATACACACCTACTTACTGCTAAAAGATATCAATAGATGTGTATAGAAATTGATAGTGATGATAATGACGGCGACAAGTCACTCAAATTAGGCCGTAATTTTTTTTTTTTTTTTTTGTATGTAAACAAATCAGAAAATTATTTCATCAAGGTAATTCTACAAGTACCTTCTGAAGAGTGTAGGTACTCAGATATACACTTGAAGAAAACTTTCGTATACTCGTATGTGGTGTTAAATATTTTTTACTGATAACATAAATTTAAATTTAATCCCAAAAAGTTGTCATTTCTTTATCGATTTGAATGATATATTGTCAGTTTTTTTTTTTTTAAAACAACGCACGTACCTACTACATTATACGAGTATCTAAAACTGAACTGATAACAATATTATTCAATTAAAATTTGGTTGCTTGATGTGTCTGTCTTTATGTTTTGATGAAATATTTATGGGAAGTCATATTGGATACGTTTGTTAATCTATTACCTAAATGTTCATAAATCAATTAAAATTAAGAACCCATGGCTTATTCTCTTTTAAAAGTTCTTTTGAAAACTTTGAGAAGTATAGCGTATTCAAATTCATTGAAAATTCGTAAATGTTTTTTTGTTAAATTTAAAATTTTAAACTTTCAGTTGTTACATTATTTACAATACATCTAATTTTTGTTTTTTTTTTCTTTTCAGGTGAGTTCTGTTTAAAAAATCTAACCATTGGTTAAAATGAGTAAGTATACTTTTGTATATTTTTCTTAAAAAAAAAAAAAAGATGGCCGGCATATGAAGATCGAAGTGCTTTTTTTTTAAAAAGTACCTTAAAAAACGATATCAACGTATCTATACATCAATTGGTTTGAATATACAGGACAAGAAAGAAACATGATAAGCTTATGCCGAGTATTCGGAAGCTGTTCGAAGACTAATTTTTTCCTTTTACTTCCGAGAAGGCTATTCGATACTCTAGAAAAAAAAATCTAAAACTACCTCTGAGTAGATATTTATTATTGTATCAGAATCCAAAACGAAACTACTATTTTTTTCAGTTAAAGCAAAAAATAGTTTTTTACAATATGTAGATGTACTTATTTAATTTTCTCAAAACATCTGATTTTTTGCTTTCGATTAAGAATTGATACGAGCATATTGAAAATATAACACGAAGTTAGTTCTTAGTTATTTTAAATAATCCTTGTATTATTTTTTTCCAACTTTTTGTTGAATTGAAATTTTTTTAAATCATTAAACCTTCAAAATGCTTTAAACATACTGGGACTGTGGGAAGACCCCTGTAGATTGGAAGTCAACCTTAACCTCAAAAAAAAAAAAACTGATCTTGTCCTCTTTTCCAGGAAATATATTGAGCCTCCTTCTATTGGAGGTACACCCACTTACTTTCAGAAACGAAACCAACTTAATGTTAAAAACTCTTTGTTTGCAATCGGGAACTCTTATCGGAACTCCTTTTTTTTACATTGCAAAGATAACATCAAAAATCACGTAAGCGTAGGGTAAATGAAGTGACTCTGCTAACTTTTGTGATTGAAAATTGCTCCTCAAAGCTGAAAAGAAGGCTCAAAATGGCTGTTGTTTGTCCCATGCTTAAATACGGTTCACAGTGTTGGGCAATCTACTAAAAGTATGAAAGTGAATTGCCTGCAGCTGAAATGAGGATGCTTTGCATGACAGCTAGGAGTGATCGAATAAGAAGCAATAAAGTCCGAAGAAGCCGTCACGATAAAAAAACCATCCTCGACAAAATACAGTATTACCAGCTTAACTGGCTAAAAATTAAGATGCCCTAAAAACCCAGCTCAAAAAACAATATCTCAAAACGTTCCATAGTTGTTAAATATTTTACGGAGAAATAATTTCGAAGGCTTCTTGGTTTATGGCAATTTGACCTAACGATCAATAAATTCATTCAATCAAACAAAATTTAGAGCTTTTATATTTTAAAATATTTTATTAGGAAAACACTTCACCAGTTTGACAATACAAATATGAAAATTAACCTAAGCCAAGAAAATTTAAGCCTAAACCTCCGCCTGCTCCTCCTCCTCCGGCTGCAGTTGCGCCTCCGGCAGACCCCAACAATCCTCCTATGATAGGTAAGCCCTGAAGTATAGTTAAAATGGGTTTAGCTTCAATCATCGAAAGCCCGATGAGAACAAGCAAAAGAACGAAACTCTGCTTATACATTGTTACAGTTATTGCTTTGACAGAAAGGAAACTGATGGCTTCTGGCGTAAGGCTTACGCTTTTTTATAGCAGAAAATTCTGTTTTATTGCAGAAATATTTTCAATTTTTTCAATTGAAAATAAAAATTGAAGCGTGATGTTTGGGGGCAAGTTTAATGGTTTCGTGTAAAAGTAATTTCGAGGTTGTAATCAAACTTGACATTACGATGGAGAAAATAAAAAAAACCGATTTTGTTCAGCTTGTGCATATGCATACTCGTACAATGGCTAAAGACCTCATTCAAAAACATTGGCTACATAAAATATTCTCAAAAACGGTGTTTAATATTTTGATAAAACTTTAAGAAACTACTAAATTTTTCAATTTAGGTAAAGCCAATTTTATAAACAACATGATGCAAACAAAGAGTTCTAGAATTCATCATTCTTATTTTCAATAGTTTTGGCAAATTAATTAACTTTCTTTTTTTTTTGCTAACTTGACACAGGAAGTTATTTTTAGAAAAATAGTTCTCTGCATGTTCTTTAAATTAAGAGTTCTAGAGTTGCTGAAGACGCTTCCTGTAGACTTAACTTTGTTTTAATATACTCATACATATCCATGATCACCTGCCATACATGTCCATGATCACCTGCACGTAGACTTCCCGAACTCATCGTTGCCTTACTGCAACCTTTATCTGATATCGTCGTTGTTTGATGTCCACTGCTTTTTCAAAATCAACCTTTTGTTTTGCAAATTTCTTGAGCAATCTCCATATTTTTCAATTCTGACTCCTATACTCTGGATTACGTTTGATTGCACCGTATTTTTCGTAGACGGTCTTGAGCTCTATTGCACGGTTGCTGTCGAAATTTCTTGGGTCAATTATCACAGTGTTGATTGAATTATCCCTGTACTGATTAAAAATTTTTTTCAAAATATTAAACACCGTTTTTGAAAATATTTTATGTAGCCAATATTTTTGAATGAGGGTTTTAGCCATTGTATACACAAACCGAACAACTCGATTTTTTTTTTATTTTCTCTATGGTAATGTCAAGTGTGATTACAACCTCGAAATTACTTTTACACGAAACTATTAAACTTGCACACAAAACAATAAAACATTTAATAAACAAAACGTTTCTATTTTTTTTAAATTGAAAAAAATTGAAAATATTTCTGCAATAAAACAGAATTTTCTGCTATAAAAAGGCGTGGGCCTTACGCCAGAAGCCATCAGTTTTCTTTCTGTCAAAGCAATAACTGTAACAATGTATAAGCAGAGTTTCGTTCTTTTGCTTGTTCTCACCGGGCTTTCGATGATTGAAGCTAAACCCTTTTTAAATATACTTCAGAGCTTACCTATCATAGGAGGATTGCTGGGGTCTGCCGGAGGCGCAACAGCAGCCGGAGGAGGAGGAGCAGGCGGAGGCTTGGGCTTAGATATTCTTGGTCTTGGCTAAGGTTAATTTTCATATTTGTATTGTCAAACTTGGTGAAGTGTTTTCCTAATAAAATTGTGAAAGCAGATGGGCATATTCATAGTTGTCTGACAAGTTTTTTTTTTTTGTCTCTTCTAAGCTAACCTGGAGTTTATGTTATTCGTAGACAATTTAGACCTGGAAAAGATAAACTGGAGCTCAATTCTTAAAAACGGTTGACTCTTTGACTAAGTTGTTTCATCTGTCAAAAAATGGATTGGATTTCAATGAAATGACAGGCAATAACACTAAAATTGTAGTAGAATTCCGTTTTTTACTTAACAGAGCTGCGAATTTCTTTATGAATAGCAGCTGTTTCTTACCTGTGTGTTAACTTTAGACTCGAAGCTTGTTGTACTCAGGTCTAAAGTTTGACTATATGAATATGCCCCAAAGAAAATAAAAAGAAAAGGAAAATGAGGAAAACTAAATTGTCGGAAATAGAAAGAATCTTAGATTCAAAGTTGAACTTAATCTATTTAACGCTTTCAAAGAAGAAAATTTGTATTGACTGTTGAGCTTGTGGTATTCTTACTAAAAATGATGAAGAATATTTTTCAATAATTGCCTTACAAAATAGTTACTTCATCTCCAGGTACTCAGGAAGGGCAGTAAACGAATACGAACGAACAAGAACTGAAGTAAATAATATTTGTTTTTAAATTAGGAAGTTACTGTTACACTTTCTGTTAAACCATAAAAACTGTGAGTCTGATATCGCTTTCCTTCAATTCTGAATGGTAGAAGTTTGCTGACACCCCAAAATCACTATTCCTTATCTAGATTCTTCTGAACTCATCTTGATATTAAAAATCATGGTTGGAAAATAAAAGGCTCTCTTAAAACCCAATGAAAACAGTTTCCTCTATATTATTATTTATATTATTTCTCATTTCTCAGATTAACGATAACCTTCAAAAGTTCGCAACTTATCCTATAAGACTACTCTATTGACATAAATTACACATTAACCATTAACTCATTGACATGTCCCGTTCAAAAAAAAAAAAAAAAAAAAAAAAAAAAAAAAAAAAATGATTAATTATGCGAACCACCTAAAAAGGCAGTCATTGGCCTAGAAATCTCCCACGATATTTGACATCATTTACCCCAAAAAAAAGGCAAGTTCATCAGATATAGTGGCCGTTAATAACTTTATTTCGGCTGACCAAAACTTCATTAAATTCGTAGAAGAAAAATAACTCAGATTCTCTGATGAATCTCGACTACAGGTATAACTTTTGAAATGAACCGTCATTAGTCACAGACTTTTAATTTCAGTTCGCCTCGCTTTAAAAGCACGCATCACCCTATGGCGCATAAATAAATTTAAAAAAAAAAGTATAAAAAAATTCGCCACAGTTGCTTGCTAGTTATGACCCAATTCAACGCCCAATAACGTTCGCTAATTTAAGCCTCAAACCATCTGACGATGGTGTGTAGCTAAACTAATATTAATGTTGTCTACTAAATCAATTAAATAAGTACAGGGTGTTTATAACTTAATATTTCTGTTGAATTTTTTTTTTTTGTTTGTGGTGTAAAAAAGTACTAAGTTCAAAATGAAGAATTGGTCTAAATCCAATAAAGATAAAGACGGATTAAAATCAGCTCTGGTAGCCGCTGAAATTGAGCTAAAATTTAATCCACATTCATTCCACTGCATTCCACTGCTTCAACACTCCACAGCGAAATACTCAATACTAGTGGCTCATTGAATTTTTGGAACGATTCTTTCGCCCCCACAGAAGTTTCAGATTGACAACACCCTGTAAAGTAGTTTCTCATTAGAGAGGAAATGTTGAAAATCTCGTTATCAACTTTAAGTCAGTGCGTGAGCGCACTGCGGTATCATCTATAGCCATGGACAAAGGCATGCCTCTAAGGCAAAACAAAAAAAAAAATAGTTAAAAGTCCGGCTATTTGCGCCAGTTAAAAGATTGATCTGCAAATAATTATGATTCAGACACATTCACACAGAAAAAAAAAAATAAACCTTAATTAAAACCAAATTTTTAAGCAGATTGTTTTGAAACAAAAAAAAATAAAGGTGTGGGGAATTCTTTTTCAATTTTGTTATTCATCAAAGAGTTCCTCCGTTGATTGATTAATCTGTGATGAACTTTCTTAGCACCTTAGAATTTGACTTCCTGACCTGCAAGCTGCCACAAGTAAACAAGAAATAAATTACATTTAATTTTCCATATCCAATATTTAAAAACACAACAAATTCATCAGAATTAATGTGAAAGAAATGATTTGTATTGATTTTAATTTGCACATTGCTTTGCGGGGGATTTGTTTAGGTTCAGGATTAAAAAATAAAATTAAATAGATCTTGGTATGAAAAATTGAACAAACTTTATTTCACATTCACACCCGTATCAAATATCAAATTGTTTGCGGTACTTTGTAATATGTTTTGCAAATTGAAAAAAAAAATTAATTTATAGAGGTCTCAATAAAAAAACTGAATATAATAATATCTGTTTTAAATACAACATAATAAAATATTGTTTTCAAAAAAAAAATATTTTCTTATATGCGTGTTCAGTTTACTTTCAATTTTCAAATGCGTCGCAAAATTATTGACCATAAAGTAATTTCTCACTTCAACTTTTTTTGTTTAAAAGCAATCATAAAATCTGATCCTCTTTACGAAATTTCTTTTCGCAAAACCTAAACTGCAAATTTAAAAAAATTCCTTATCGACACACTATAGTTTTTTCGCAAATTTTCGTTTTTTTTTTTTCAATTAAACCTCAAAATTTTGACGATAAAGTAAAACTAAAAAAATTCGAAAAAATAAAAAAATTAATATAATATTGCGAAATGATGAAATGCAGTATAGGAAAATGCGAAATAAAAATTGCAATGAAAAATTAGCAAAATTATAATTTTGAGAAATTAATTTTATCAAAACTAGGCAAATTGAGAATATGATTAACTTAAAGTGAAAACACAATCAAATGCGAAATGGTTAAATTGCGAAACTCTTGCCTTAGATATTCTATAATAGGGTGATTTCAATAAGGTGGAACAAAATGCTAGAGTGTATTGAACAGGACAAGGAGGTATATTTCGCATCGTTTAAGTGGAAGAGGCAATTTTCTTAAAAAAAAATTCACTTAAATTGGAAAAATTAGTATTATAATTATTAGACTAAAGATTTTTTTTTGGTTTTTATTATCTACATACTTTTGTTTCATTATAATTTTTTAAAGATGACCACTTTTTTTGAAGATGAACAATTTATTTAAACATTTTTTTTGTATTCCGGGAGTTTGGTTGTTTGACAACATTTTTTTTTCTTACCAATTTTTTTTCGCAAAATTTTTAACAAATCTATTACAAAATTTTTTGTTTAAATTTTGTATCTCGATGTTTAGCATCATTTTGTTAAGGTACTGAAAAAATACATTTTTGTTTGAAAATTTGTTGAAGCCCTCAAAATAAATTTAATCAAAATAAAATGCACGACTACCTATCTTAAAAATACAAATTTTTGAAAATAAAAATTAATTTTTTAAGTATTTTTATAAATAAAAGTTGGTATGCACAAAATATTTATTAGTTTTCAAAATTAGGAATTTAAAATTTTTTTTTTTTTTTTAATTACAAAAATATTTTTTTGAAAATTTTGATATGCAATATTATTAAGATTATATAAGAACTTCTTTAGAAAAGTTTTCATCGAAATTCGTCCAATACTTACGAGAAAACCAAAACTCCGGTTCTATGACAAGTACCGTTATTACCGGTTTTTTCAAAAATATGTTTTTAGTAAATTATTAAAGTTACTTGACAAACCCGATTTAAAAACTTTCATCAAAATCGTTAGAGTCGTTTTCGAGATAAAAATGTTTTGTCTAAACGGTACTATGACAGGTACCGTTATTATCGATTTCCCCTCTAGGCAATCTCCCCAAAACCTTATGTCCAAAGTTTGAAGAAAATCGCTTCAGTAGTTTAGGCTGAAGGTCGAGGTACAGACAGACAGACAGACAGAATTGCGAGACCCACTTTTTTCGCGTTTTCTATCATCGTAATGATTAATATCTCGAACTTGATTTTTTGCACGAATCCAAAACTTGCCCTATAGTACCCATAGTCGCAATTAAAAAAATGTTCATAATGGAGCCTGAGCTGACATCTTAACATACCGTATGGGGCAACTGATTTACGTAAAAAAACTATACTATACTGACCATTTTGTACGTTTAAGCCTATTTATGAGACTAAGGTCCCAGAAACGTCTTTTTATATTTTATCATAGCTGACTTTTTTTCTGTGCATAGATGCAAAGCTACGAATGAGAACGCATCTTACATCTCCAAAGAAAAAAACATTTTTGTGTTATAGCTCTTCTAGAGCGTTTTTTTTTTAATTATTATCAAGCACATCCTTAATTATATCAATTAACATACAGTTTAAAATTAAAAATGGAATACCAACTATTTTGTTCAAATTATATTTTTTTTTTCGTAATTTTTCGACTAAAATAACAACAATTATCTAATGCCTTGAAAAAGATTTATTCTCAAAAAAAAAAAAAAAAAAACTCTCACAAGATGCGCATCTACCTATATCTTTAAAGAAGAAATCTCGCGTTTTAACAAAACATAAGTTTAATAGTCACATTGCAGTTAATTGTTGCAACTTTGTTCGGATCATTCAGTTTAAATAGCTTCACATGGAATGGTATTTAGTTCATAAACCGATGCAATGGTTTTTACAAAAAAACGAAGAAAACTTAAACACTTCATGGCTCTAATTAAATACTCTGGCGAAGAAACAAAAAAAAAACGAGAAACAAACTATTTATTGCCGCTGCACTTTGAGAGATTAAGTTCTGAATAATAAGATCAAATAAATCTCAAAGTCAAGTGCGTTTCTAAGAATTCAATGATGGTCTTTGGTAAGACATGAGCATTGAGCATCATGTATACGGCCAAGAGAGATTTCAAATGCAATAAATAGAATCTTGTTGTTGTTTTTTTGGTCTTCTTATGGTTGCGAAGAAGTTCTTGCGATATAACAACAGCTGTGCTGAAGTCGGGCGGGATAAAACAATTGAATTACAATTTCAAATAGCGGTTGTAATTTCTGTATATACCAACCTAACCAACGCAACCAACCTAACCAACTATCTATCCATCTAACTCTATCATTCGTCCGTCTGTCCGTCGTCGTCCATGGAACTTGCGCGCAAGTTCATAGACTTTTCGGAGGCACATACACATATAATTAAGGTGCGATGATACGATTCACCGAATCTTCCTCAACAACAACAACAATAGCATCATGCACACGGAAAGTAGGAGGTGATCTTGAACGCGTTCGCACGTACCTATAAGTATCTGTACAATTTTATAGAGAAACGTAAGAATGAAGACGTCAACAACAGGAACTATACATCGCGCAGTAATAGAAGACCAGCGAAAAAATATTACACCGTATGTAGTTTTTTTTTTATACGAGTGTGTTTATATATCTGCGTTTTGGAATCACTATCAAAATCATCATGATGATGGTACTGAATCTTCGGTCCGAATGGTATTCTTCGGTTCAGCTTGTTCAGCGATATGGTCAGTGAATTAGAGTGAATTAAACTTTTAGATTTTTTTTTTTTTGTTCTGTTTCCACTCAGCACCTACGTCTGTGCGGACGGAACTCGTGATGCGTACACGTCCTCCGCATTTAGATTACAGATATATCTAATAAAACACCAGAGAAATAAAACTAGGGCTGGCCACAAGAAGAAACTTAATCCAAGGCATCTGAGAGAAGACCGTATTTCTTAGACCAAAATGGAACGAAATTATCGGTGATGGTCTCTTCGCAAAGAAAATCATTCAAAAAATAAGTTTTTGAAAAATAAAAACGGATATATCTCTTTTTGGAAACACTGGTCCTAGCTGCACTTCTGGGGTCCTTGTTCCTATTGTTCAAAGATCACACTTCAGAAGCACTTTTTCATTGAAATTGATGTATGGAATAGGCCTTTGCGAATCAGCTGGACAGCTAACCATACATCAAGTGATCGTTGCAAGAATGTATAAGATCGCTATATCGTCAGCAAAGTACAATTGATTCATTTTTAGATGCGCCACCTTATCCTTAAGCAAAAAGTCAAAGGCGGTAATAAAGAGCATAGGACCCAAGATGCTACCCTTGTGCATACCTACTCTAGTTCTGTGGCTGATTTAACCGAAGCAGACCTCCACTGGTCTTGATACGGCCATGTTGAAAAAAAAAACGTTACTCCGAAAAGAATTACTCCATACATTATAGAAACTGATTGGCATTCTCTATCCAACGCCACTTTCAAGCCATTTCAAACACTCACTTTATTCTCGCTTGTCATGTCAAAAAAAATTTATTTATTTTTTTTGCTAAAGAACACAACATATCAATGACAAATTACCATCTCAACAAACGACATGACATGATACTTAATTCAATATCATAAAACGCTCTATAAAAAGTGTGTCAAAATGTGGATCTCATCTCCAATTTTGTCAACTGAATCTTATTTTGACATTTATTTTGCAGTTTGTCCACAGGCATGGATAATAGTCTTTTTTTTGGGCGGGATTCTTCACTGGTAAATCATTGTACAACCATGGAATATATGATGTGATATTAAAGCAAAATACTTCCAAGCACACATAACAAGTTCCAGGAAAAAAATTAACATTTGGCTTGGTGTCAGGTTTTGAGAACATAAAATAAAAATTTCCTGGGTTTTGTTGTGTATTAGGGTGACACTAACTTTGGAAAATATTTATATTTATATTTTGTATAAAATAAAATAAAATAAAATAAAATAAAATAAAATAAAATAAAATAAAATAAAATAAAATAAAATAAAATAAAATAAAATAAAATAAAATAAAATAAAATAAAATAAAATAAAATAAAATAAAATAAAATAAAATAAAATAAAATAAAATAAAATAAAATAAAATAAAATAAAATAAAATAAAATAAAATAAAATAAAATAAAATAAAATAAAATAAAATAAAATAAAATAAAATAAAATAAAATAAAATAAAATAAAATAAAATAAAATAAAATAAAATAAAATAAAATAAAATAAAATAAAATAAAATAAAATAAAATAAAATAAAATAAAATAAAATAAAATAAAATAAAATAAAATAAAATAAAATAAAATAAAATAAAATAAAATAAAATGAAATAAAATAAAATAAAATAAAATAAAATAAAATAAAATAAAATAAAATAAAATAAAATAAAATAAAATAAAATAAAATAAAATAAAATAAAATAAAATAAAATAAAATAAAATAAAATAAAATAAAATAAAATAAAATAAAATAAAATAAAATAAAATAAAATGAAATAAAATAAAATGAAATAAAATAAAATAAAATAAAATAAAATAAAATAAAATAAAATAAAATGAAATAAAATAAAATAAAATAAAATAAAATAAAATAAAATAAAATAAAATAAAATAAAATAAAATAAAATAAAATAAAATAAAATAAAATAAAATAAAATAAAATAACATCAATAAATTATTGGAAAAAATTTATATATTTGAAAATAAAGACGGAACTTTTGCATATTTTGCTTGAAAAAAACTGTTACCTAACAACAATCTTGCTTTAAAATTGATAAGCAAATTTAAAATATTTTACATCAACATGATATTAAAAATATTTTGCATTAAATATAAATACAAATTTAAAATAAATTTTTTTTTGCTTAAAAAAATGAAAACTTCATTTATTCGAATTTGCCTGAATTTCCATTTGTTTTTAATGCAACAATTTTTTATTTCAAAATTGCATTTTTTTAATGCAAGGAAATTTTGTTTTAATTTGCCTCTTTTTAAGCAAAATATTTTCAATTTTTACTTCCATTTTATAAAACAAGATTTTTTTTAACCATTTTTTTAATTTCGATTTTTCTTGAAAACATTTTTAATTTTAGAAACACTTTTATTTAAAGCAATGAGTAAATGAAGTTAATTGCTTAAAAATTAACATTCCTTTTGTTTTCTTTAACTTTCAAAATTGATTTCATTTCATTTAAAATATTTTTGAATTTCATTCTCCGTTTTTTTTTTTTAATGCAAATAACTTTCATCTTATTTTTTAGGGCAAACAATTTGTATGTTGCACTAAATTCTTTGGCAAATGATTTTCATATTTTTTTTAATAGGTAGGTACCTAACAAAATATAAACTTAACTGTAAAATGAAATAAAAATACATACAAGTAAATTGGCTAATTTTTTTTTTTTTAATTACAAAAAAATTTTGAAGTTCTATTTACAGGTGTATACATTATCTCATTTGGCTTAGAATACGATTAAGACACATTTAGTTTCCTACTCAGTATTTAAAGTTAATTAACGGTTTCTTTTAATATCTTTATTTAACATTAAGTTACACGGCTAATTACACACTCCCAGCAGCAGGCAACACGCAACAATTGTCATACGCATTTAAGATTTCTTGGATTCGAATGACTTTCTCACGGTGTAACTCAGATCTATAACTTAGATGCTGACAACTTAACTGATAAAAAAAAAGTCCAACAACCAAATGCAGATGACAGACAATCCAACTTATAATATTCAAATTAAATCTATCTACCTTTATTCCATTGTGTTCAGTGTTCAGTGTCCCGTTGAATATCATTATCATCTCTTATCAAATTTCGTATGCAAATTTTTTAGTTTCTTAATTTCCCACTGGACATCAAATCGTCAGAAACACTCATCACATGAGATCAAATATGCACAAAAAAAAAACCGTCAACGCGTCTTGGTCTGATGTGCGGTCAACAATGGAGAACCCGCAATAACTTCCTATGAAGAATTTCAATAGCAATTGGAGCGAGCTAGGGTCGTCCATAGATGGGCATAGTTTTGTATGCAGATCTCGAAATGCCCTCAAGTTGACTTTTGTAAAATTGTTACACGCGACACAAAACGGGTCTTACTTTGTTTAGATGGTTTTTGTGGAGTTTCTGACAACTTGGGAGGAGTGGGAAAATACGATATTGAATCCCTATCTTGACAGGTCATATGGATCTTCAAAGAGTTTTTTTTTTCTTCTAATTTGAACCTCTCTCTCTCTCTGGAAAGCAACTATTGTACGTTTTTTAGGCGTTGCTGTCATACATACCCAATGAATTGGTTTTTGTTGGTTGATTTTGTTTGCTAAAGTTGGTCTGATTGTGACACTTAATGAATGCCTAAGTGCATCACCTCAAAGCGAGTGAGCCGAAATCTGTGCAGCGCAACGGGGAATTGCTAAAGGCTAAGGAAAAACCTACAAGGCGTTTCAATAGAGTCATTAAGTTTTATTATTTGTTATAAATAGCTAGTTGTAGTTGCGGCTTGTTAAGTGCGCGACAATCGTTTTCTTGGTGTTTGAAATTCAATCAGCGTTTGACTTGATATTTTCTAAGAATTTCAAATCTTTCCAAGTTTTCAGATTGTTCTCGGTTAAAAAGATGTGAAGAATGAGTCAGTTTAGTTCTATTTTTGCATCTTAAAATATAGACCATATGCAGAGGATGAGTTAAATTTATTCTACTAGCGATGATGACAGCTTACAGTTAGAATGTATTTGGAAATACAATTGACTGATATTTAGTAACATTTATATTTTTACCGAACGCATACTAAAATTATTTTTTTTTTTTTATTTCTTATAAAACAAAAACATATCCAATCGTTTCACAACCACAAATAAAACACCTTAAGATCATTTATTCCTCAGTTTTTTTTTACGGTAGTATATATATATGTAATTTTGCAAATTTAATTCGATTTTGAAAAATTGAAAAACTATGAAATAACTAATGAAAACTTAAGAACTAGTTTTTACTTGCGACTTGTTTTGTATTTGAAAAAAAAACCTGACACCAAGATGACGATCTGTCTCTGCATACCGCGACCAACTAATGGAGGGATATTCTTCATGTTTTGGACTCAAAGTTCTCAAAAGATTCCTCAGCTCTAATTATTTTTTAGCTCTAAAAATAACGGTACCTGGCATGTTGAAAAAAAAGCATATTTGTCTCGAAAATGGCTCTTACGATTTTAATGAAATTTTCAGTATGATTTTGTAAGAAGTTCAAATTATTTGCTTCAAAAATATTTTTCAAAAAAACTGTTATCAAAGGTATGTGTTATAAAGGGTGATTTAAATTTGGCGCCATTCGAAGTGTCATTGTTTGACATTTGAACAATTATATTATTGTTTGTTAGTAGAAGGTATAAGTTTAATAAAAATGGAGCGCTACACGAATGAACAACGCATTCTCATTGTAAATTGTTTTACCAAAATGGTGAAAATGGTTCGCAAATTGCGATCAATTTGGGGTTACAATAATGCTCCAATTACTAAAACTGGGTCTGTCACTGATGTAAAGACAACAACGTGATGATGTCGCTCAAACTCCATCCACCTCAATTCGACACCGAGCTCAGCAAATTTGTGTTTCCAAATCCACTATGTGATATGATAACCAATTTTTTCGTCCCTAGAATTGAAGAAATGAATGTAGAGGGGATGTGGTTTCAACAAGACGGCGCCACATCTCATATAGCCAGAGAAACAATTCAATTGCTGCATCAGTCATTTCCCGGTCGTGTTATTTCGCGTTTTGGAAAAAGAGGAAATTGGACGCTGTATCAATGAAATACCGCAGCATTTATGCAAAACGGTCATTGAAAATTTCATTAAAAGATCACGTATGTGCCAGAAAAGCCGCGGCGGCCATCTGCCCGATGTGTTGCTCCATACATAACCTCATCCTGTCTACTTTACGATATAATAAAGAATTCGCGTTTTTTTTGTTGAGTATCTGCGTTTTATTTAAAATTTAAATCTTGCTTTCTTGTTGGGACACCCTTTAGAACTTAATCTTTGGTTTTTGATTTTCTCATAAACGGTTTTGATGGATTTTGATACAAATTCTAATAAAATACGTTATATATAAAATATTTTTTGGAATTTTGAAGACAAAATAAATATTTTTCTGAAAATTCGATTTTTTGAAAACAGGTGGATGCAATTTACTTTGAAAATTTTATTTATAAATAATATTTTGAAAAAACAGCTCAAACGATTTTTGGTTTTTTTTTTCAATAATTTTATTTTTATTGTATTTCAGTTTAGAGCTTAAGCTTCTTTTTTGAACTATTTTGTTAATTCAAATAATTCTATATTTTTCTATAATTTCATATTTTTCTTTAATGACATTCTAGTTTTTGTATTTTTTTGTGATTATTGTAAAAAGCAAGTTCGTGATCTAGCTGTACATTTTATTTCATTTAACTTAGAAGACTTGAGATAAAAAGCACCTAACATAAGTATTCTTCGTCTTCTTTTTCTTAAAAGTCTTAGTTGGCAAAGGTAAGCTTTGATGACCTTAGAAAGGAACATAGAGCTAGAGTTAAGAACAGGGAACGTTATTTCTAAAATTTGAAAAAAATATGCTTTCAAATAAACAAATAAAATATTTTTTAAGTCAAAATATTATTATTTTTTTTTTTTTGGGTTTTGAGTCATATTTAAAGTTTTTAATTAAATAAAATTGGTGTAGCGCGGACTTAAGAACCTGTTTCAAAATATAACAGATTTTTATTTTAGAAGTTAGGATTTACAGGATTTTGAAAAGCAGAATCATGGACTTAAATATTTTTAAAATGCAAACTTTTAGATTTACAGCATCTTGAAATCTTGAAATGCAGAATTTTGGATTTAAAGATGCCTGTAGTAAAAAATTATGCACTTACAGTATTTTGGAATACATACAACACCTTTTACTATGTATAAGTAAAACAATAGCTCTGATACAAAAATATTCCACATACGCCAGCCGCCCGGCACCACCGTCGCGTGCGTCGGTCGTCTGCAAGACTCTCAAAAAAAAATTATATTCACCAAAATTTGTTTTCCTACAGTTCTTACATGGAGAAAAGGGAAAAAGGAGATTAATTATTAAATCCATTGATTAACGGTGAAATCTTTAATCACAAGTGTGAACCTGCTAAAAAAAATGTGTTTATCGTGTTACTATAAAATTAATTTTGTTGTAAGAGAAAACAAATATTGATCTTGTTTCTCGGCTAGACCAAGTCTAACCTGTTCAATCCATTTTTTTAATAATGAAGCAAGGGCAAATTCACGCATCCTGATCAAATACCATTCAAGTAGAGAAATCATAGCCTTAAACTTGGCTTTATTATAACTTCCGCAAAGCAACATCGAAATCCGTACAAATTACAATTATTATACCTGGACCATGTTCTTCAACCAAACGATTAATGCTCGCTTCTACTTCCTCCTATAAGCACACGCCTCTAGATCGGAAGGACAATCTGATTAATTTCCTGTCTAATAGTTAGGCTTATAATAGGCGTCCCAAGTTAGGGGATGGCAGAGGCGGAGGCTTGTTTGAAATCAACAGTCGTATTTTGTATTGCAGGTAGGTGCCAGAACAAGGTGCATACACTCGATTAGCGAACGCCCAGAAGCAGCCAAGTCATGCCAGTGCAACACAGCGTGGTACGCTTCTAAACGATTATGCTCAAATCCTTTATGTTGTTCAGTTCCCATAGATTGCAAATCGCGCGCACAAATAAAGTAAAAGGGATGATTTGCATTCTCAAGAACTCTTTTTGCGGTCGGTTGGTCTGCGCAAATAGACGACCGCGCAGACCACCAGTCCCGCAGTCCAATCGGTCTATTGTGTGTACTGCAACATGATGCTGCTGTTGGCCATATTTGCGATTCGAATTAGTTCAAAGAAACGAATAAACGATTGATCTGGAACACACCGGCAGAATTATAATAGTGCAAATAAATCCAAGTGCGTGTTTTCAAACACCGAACAGAAGTATGTATCGTTGCCTTCTATGGTTAGCTTAGCTTAGCTTTGTGTTGCGGAATATTTAGCCTCCAAACAAGAGATTATTGATTATTTGTGCGGAGGCACCCAACTATGGTTGCAAATCATTTTTGTTTTTTTTTTTTTCTTCTTTTAGTGGGACACCGGAAGAGTCCGATCCGAGAAATTTTAGGTGCGAATCTAAACAAAAGCTCATTGATCTTTTGGCACTCTATTCATCCGACCCAGATTCAATTAGTAAAAGTTTGACTTAAAGTAATGTTGTCGCGCAGAATATTTGGTGGGAAAAATTTGTGTGATGTTCACACACTCATTAGAAGCAACTTCAATTGAGTTGTCTTCGATGGTCTAATGAGATTGAGATATGGCTTTCGATTTTTAGCTTAGATTTTTTTGTCAGGTGAAGACTTAATCATCGGACGGAAAGAAGAATTATGAGGACAATGGTGAAATCAAAGCAGATCACATCTTTTCATTCTGATGGAAGAAAAATATATGTATCAGTCTAATAGAAGCAATTAGCATCTATTTTTTAAAATGTACAATAATGGCTCCCTTTTCAATAACTTTGGCAAATTTGGCGTAAGCGGCTTTGCAAGGAAAAAAATATAAGTGTTTGCAATTTATATTTATTGAACAATATTAATTAGGGTAGAAGTTAAGAATTTTTATAGTTGAATTCACCATGACGTTGCATGGAGCCACTTCTTGTACGGGTCTAGTGGAGGGACGATTTCTCAAGTAGGGGTTTAGGAAGGATCACACCTCTAAAGGGCGTTGTCCTCTCCCCTACCAATGTATTGTGTAGCGACTCTGACCATAAGAACGGATTAACACACCAACCACTGACCTATCAAACTCATCCATCAGTCGTTGCATGGAGCCACTGCTCCTACGGGCCTGGTGGAGGGATGATTGTTCGAGTGGGGCAAGGGAAAGACCTTTCCTCATCCAGGTGATTGTGTAACCACAGACAATTCTTCAATAACTAAGAAATACCCTACGACACTTCGGGCAATTAATAGCCTGCTAAAACTCACCAATACTCGTTACGGGAGTGATTGTGATGGATCTACATTGATCTAAGTATGATTGTAACAAGATCTACTGTCAGCCCATTAACCTAACCTAACCTATAGTTGAATTCGTTGTTTTTGTGTGGAATAAACTGGTAGGATCTTTCAGCACTGTTTCAATTTAAATTGATATTTGGCAATGGCTGAACTCAGGATCCCGGGAAAACTAATCCAGTTGTGTTGCGTGACATTAGAAAACACACGGTGCAATGTGCAGTTAGAAAATAGCTCCTCTGAACTTTTTCAAACATGCAAAGGGTTTCGGCAAGTAGATTCGCTATCATGTGATTTCTTCAATCTCGTTTTGGGGCATATCAGGTGTCAACACTGAAGGCACTATCTTCCAAGGATCCGTCCAACTACTTTGATATGCGGACGACATCGCCATCATCGGCCATTGCAAACGAACCGTTATAGAGTTTTTCACGACCATTGAAGAACAGGCGAAACTTGTTGGTGTTGAAGTAAGCGAGGACAAGACTGCTATCAACAAACAAAAAAGCATCTGTCAACCGGCTAGGACAAAACGTAATTACCCTAGAAAACCGCTGCTTCTTCGGTTTGGCAAAACGAATGGGTTCAAAACTTTTCGAAAGAAAAATTCTTCGACGGGCGAATGGAGAAAATAAATTAAGCCAAAAAAAAATTAAGAAAAAAAAAGAACGTGTGGTGATACCCCACAAAACGCTATACACCAACAGACATATCGATTTTTTTTGACTTCCATACTCGTATCATAGCAATTACAAACTCTCGAGGTCGAATTTTTTGACGAATCCAAAACTTGGCCTAGTACCAATGTATAGCCGCAAGTAAAAAATACTCACATTAACACCCACTTTTCTGAGAAAAATCCGTTTAGTCTTAAAACGCAATAATTCCAAATATTTTTTTATTTTAAATTCAAATACCAAGCCTTGTAAAAACGCTGGTGCTTTCTTCTTACCTCTTATGAAGGGCAGCCAACTAATATAAATTACATTAACCTTATTTTAGAATATAATTTGAACCTTTATTTGCAGGCAGTTAGCATTATTTTAAAAAAATGAAATTTTGATGAGATTTTTCAATAACTCAAAAATACAACGTTAAAATTTTCAAATTTTTGTGTTTTTTAAGGTGTTAAGAAGCGTGAAAACATTGTCTTAAAAAAAATACAAAACATCTCGATAATTTAATTAACTCTCAAACTAACAATTCAGTTTATTTAAATTTATCATAAGTTATAGCTTATAGCCCAGTTTTCCAAACTTTCTCAGACATGAACCGTTTTTTCTCAACGCTATTGCTAGCCGGAAATGGGTTAATTAACTGACGAAACCACAGCAAAATCATAATTCAATCTGAACAACAGGTCACCTTTCTATTTTTCATAGTTGTCCATCTTTTTATTGACAAGTCCAATGCTACTATAAAACTACAAGCTTTCTGATTGTACATCACACATAGTTTCTTACTTACTTCATAATTTCTTCTGAATTTAATTTTCCCAAATCATTTCTAAATGACCTAAATGAAATGTAAAAAGTTAATTGTATTCTTTCAAGTGCTTTCTTCAAATGTCAATCTTCCCCTAGCTAATTAACACTCCAAAAAAAAAAAATAAAACCAAAACTTAGATAAACAATTAATAAAATGCCCCGTTCGCGGAAAGTCAAACTCAAACCCTTAAGCATTCTTCAATGCTTCAACAATTTTTAAAGACTTAATAAGCGTGAAAAGGCACTTTTAACGCCACTTAAAGAATGTCAATCAATTCTAGTCATAACGCTTCTGGCGCTCACTTCACTTCGATATCACAAGTACCAACATCGCAATATCGCTTCATTGGCAGTCATTTGTGTCAAATGTTACTTATGGTTAACATATTTGTTGATTTGCGTTGAATTTGAAGTTGTCAATAAATTGTACAACTTCAGCATAAAACTTGCTGTCAGTTTTTTGTTAAGTGACAGCCAGTCAATTATAAAAAATATTTTTCTAACGTTGAAATTTTTGTATAAGAACTCTCTCCTAAAGGTTGTAAATTTTTGATTGTTTGCAATCTTTGAGACAAGTAAACAATTGCGAACTCATCAAAGATAAAATGTTGCTGACATAGAGACAGTGGGGAATTTCAGTTTTTGGTAATTGTTGAAATTGCCTATCATCATATTTTTTTTTTTTTTTGTTGATGTTTCCATATCTAGGTCGACAGAAAGTCGATGGGCCTAATGGCTATTTGATTCATTTCAATCTAATTGTTTTTTTTTTTCTTACAAGAAATTACACAACACAATAAAGTCCTGGTGCAATATAACTCTAGAGGCGAGTGACAATTGAAAAACAGAGCCTGACCAAAAAACACGATCTCTATTTTACTCAAATTTAAAAGTTTAAAGCTTTTTATTTTGTAGGTCAAAATGTGACACCTAAAGCGGAAGTAAATGATCTTCCACTTACCGTTGTTATTTGAAAGTATACAGAACTGTCTTTGTTGCTCCCATTCCATAATCTCTCGTAAAATTCGATCTTAATTAAAAAAAAAAAAAAAAAAATTGTTGCCTACGCTAATCTTAAACTGAATCTAATCGACTTGATTAATTTCTTTCTATTTTATGATTTAAATCAATTTTCTAACAAGCCGACACTTTGCGATCTTTTACTTTTACTTCCATTTTCATTTAGTTACAGATGTAGGTATACATTCATGTATTTTATTAGCTATAAAAATAACACATTAGCGATAGGTTGTTTTGCACTTCTTCCAAAGGTAAAATAGATTAACAGCATTTATGTGATTGCCCTTCGCATTTGGCTATTAAAGGTCATACCTATTCAATTACTTTAATGAATATTTTTCGAAAGCTTCTTCCGCATTTTTTTTTACTCTAATTGATTCTCTATACTTGTTCATTAAATGGTATTTATAATTTGATTTTATTCAACGACAAGAAATTGTTTCGTTGCTTTATTACATTTTTGATCAGTCTCGAATTCCCTATTTCATGATTCTTCATTTTAATCCATTAATTGACAATTTATTTGACATTTTTTTGTTTAAATAAATTCAAATTTACCAATATGAACAAGTTCAAAATTTATTTTGTTGAAAAGAAAAATCCTATCATGATGTTTTGATAAAAGTACAAATTTAATATATGCAATATACATATGTACATTACTGTGATATACTATTTTTGTTTTGTTCATTTATTTACTTGTTAATTGTTAATTTATTTATTAATTTATTTGATCGAATATGTAAACAACATCTTTTTTTGTGATCACACGGACCCACTTCTCTCTCCTCAGGAAAAATCATATATACAGTGAAATCTCCCTTAACGGACACCTCCCTTAGGCGGACACCTCCCTTAGGCGGACACCTCCCTTAGACGGACAAATTTTTTTGTACGGAAATTGCTCCATATAAGCTTCAATGTTTTCAGTTTCTCTTAGACGGACACTCCCTTGGACGGACACGGACAGCATTTTCACGTATGAATTACAAAATATATTCTCTTAGGCGGACACCAGAGCAGGATTGAACATGGGCGGACAAAAATTTCTGCACCATGGCTGTCCGCCCAAGGGAGATTTCACTGTATATATATATATATTTTTTTTTTTAATTTAATGAAGGTTTTTCTTGTAGCTTTTCCTTCTAAAAACTATCTTTTTTTTTTTTAATCTGTGATATTATTATTGTATAAATGTTATAATATTTTTCAGTAGTAAGGTAGAAAATACCATTTCTCTGTAAATTGCGCAATCGAGTAATATGAAAAAAAAAATTTATATAAATTCAGCTACAATAAAGATTCTAAAAAAAAAAAAAAGTACAAATTTAGTAAAGGTTTTTCCCCTTTGGTGTCACATAAGGCGGTGTGGTGAAAATGATTTATCATCATCATCATCGGCTCGACGACCGGGGTCCGGTCCCGGCCTCCTTCAACAAGTCCTGGTCTACGCCATCTCTCCAGCGCAAGCATGGTCTACCACGCTGCCGTCTACCATAGAATATACCACAAAGGACTTTCCGAGTCGGTTCCTCTTCACTCATGAGAGCTATTAGCCCTGCCCACCGGAGTCTACCGAGCTTAATTTTTGTCACTATGTCTGCTTCAAGGTAGATTGCGTACAATTCATGATTGTTCCGTCTCCGGAATCGTCCTTCCTCACATATGTTGCCAACAATTCTCCTAAAGATTTTTCTGTCGAACGAGGCTAAGAGGTTGGAGTGTCTTTTGCTAAGATTCCAAGTCACGGGTCTATAAGTGAGTTCTGGCAGGACCATGGTCCTGTACAGCAGCAGTTTTAAAGTTATGGTGAGATTTTTGGATTTGAAAAGCTTTGACAGACTATAATAGGCTCTGTTGGAATTGGGCATCCGCCTGCGTATTTCTTCTTCAATATTATTATTCTTCTCGCATTCGACGTCACCATGTACTTTTTTTTTTTGAATTAAATTATTTTAAATCATAATTCCCAATATATTGTCCAATAATTGAAAGAAAATTCGCAAAGTGTATTCAAAGACATCTTTTGTTACAACAGGCCCGGAATTTTAAAAAAAATTGTTTCAAATTGGCATATGAGTTCTATGATCAGATATTGAAATATTTAAATGATGCTGATTTAGAAAATATTTTAGATTTATGAAGAACAGGGCCTAAAAGTATACTTTACTTTATTCAAATCTTATTGTATTTATTTATATATTGAACTTTAGGCAGTCATTTAAATAAAATAAAGCAAACAATTAATGTACATAGCATGCTTTTTTGTATATGTTGGTAGATAAGAAACTCAGATTTAAAAAACCAAGCCCTTCCACCATCCCCAAAAAAAAAAACTATGTTAATGGGTTTTGCCTGAAAATAGTTAGAAAACGAAAAAGAAAGTTTTTTTTTTCAAATTTTTCAATTTATTGCCTATTTAAAAAGCTATAAATCAATCTTGCACAAAACTCAATAACCTACTCGTACATAAACTGAACTAGTAAACTAAATTTCAAAGCATAAATAAACAGCTTTTGACGGGCACTAAAATTAGCGTTTCCTTGCCAGGGAACTGACTTTTCAGTTAAGGATTAGGTGCCTTGTGAGGTCCACTTTTTAATAAATTCAGTTCATCTTACATACATTTTGTAGATAAAATCTACTCTGAACTATATCCAACAAGATTAAAATATATTTACAAGATTTACTGAATTAAAAAAAAAAATTAGTTTTCAGGGGGATAACGGTTAACTGAAGAGTCAATATCAAGTCGCCGCTGGGAGGGAACTCCCATATTCCATTTCACTATTCATCATTTCAATATTTCGCTGTCCCTGTTCATGTGACGAGTAGTGTGGTTCCAGTTGTATCCATGATACAAAAGATAACTTTTAAATGATTCAAATTAAATGTATCTTTTATCTTTATGTAACGTTAACCCATTTTTGCATAAGTATCCTCAAAGCCCATTCATTTAATTTAAATTCCTCTCTTTCTTTTACCATTTTCTTCAATCTATTTAGCATACTCTTACTGGACACAGTGGCAAAGTGATGGCAGCCAAATATGTACAAGAACCCCACAAAGTGGTCACCGGAAGTCATGATAGAACTTTGAAGATATGGGATCTCCGGAGTATAGCCTGCATCGAGACTAAATTTGCTGGCTCTTCCTGCAATGATCTAGTGACCAGCGACAGTCTGGGATCAACCATTATAAGTGGTCATTGGGACAAGAAAATTCGTTTCTGGGACATTAGAACGGAGAAACAGTGTGTGGATCTGGCGATGCCAGCTAAAATAACATCTTTAGACTTGTCAAAGGGTAAAGGCGCATTCGAATAAAACAAAACAAACAAAAATAATGTATGGTAACTTTGTTTACAGACTGCCTTTACCTCATTTGCTCGGTTCGTGATGACACAATTAAACTGATAGATCTACGTAAGAATCAAGTAATTGGATGCTTTTCGTAAGTTTTGATGTTTCAAATTAAAAATGAAGATAACCTTTTTTTTCGTGTAACCCCTTTTTGTGGTATTTTAATGAAATTGTTTGTTTTTTTTTAGCAACGAGTCATTTAAGCTCAGCTGTGATTGGTCTAGGGCGGCTTTCAATTATAATGCAACAAAAGTAGCATGTGGCTCATCGGATGGGTTGATATATGTTTGGAATGTGGCTTCAAAAGAATCATATACACTTAAGGGGCATAATTCGTAAGTTTTTGTTGTTGTTGTTCCAAATGGTTCAGTGATCGTTTGGGATTTGGTTTTTTGTCTGAGGTGGTGGTATTCCAGTAATTTTTTTTTTATTCTTTTAATTTTATTTTTATTAGTTTTTTTTATTTAAATAATTCTTTATTTTTTTGTTGTTTTTTTTTTTAAATAAAATCCTTCTTTTATTTACTTTCACATTTTATTTTTTTTATATTTTTCCTGTACCCTCCCTTCCCCTTACAAACTGCATTTATCCTAACTAGACGCTTGGGTTATTCTTTACTTCACAGCTGTGCTGTTATTGCAGTTGCATGGTCACCAACTGGCTCCGAATTAGCTTCGGTTGGAAAGAGTCGTCGTTGCATTATATGGAATGACGCGTAGCCAAAAATACAACTATACATCACACTGAAACTACTACGCATTCACAGAATAAAACCGTTAAGATTCTCATCAAATCACAAAACGGAATCAGGAGGTAAAAAAATTCGGTCAAACATTTTTTATTTTTTTTTTTTGAAAAATGTTACTCCATTTAATGGTTTTTTTTTAGGTTTTTCTTATAAAATCTAAACTATAGTGATAATTTTCTTCTCCGTCATAATTTTTTTTATATATATAATCATAAAATGAAATAAAAATATATAAAAATGAACTTTATTATTAAAAAAAAGTTTAAGACTTTCTCTTTTCCTATATATATATATTTAAAAAAAAAAAAGAATTTTTTTGTAATAAGTAAGAAGTATAAACAAAATAAAAATATATAATTTCTTATAAGCCGTTTTAAATTTTGGGTATATATAACCATTTATCTTATTTTACCTATAAATTTTAGATTATAAAAATTTTAAATTTTGTAACGAATTTATTTTTAAATATATATAAAAAAAATTGATTAGATTTAGTTTATTAAAGCGGATAATATTAGTTTTATTTTTAAACGAGGTTATTTTTAGTACGCGAACATCACAATTTTTAATAAAAAAAATTAAAAAAAATACAATTTTGTCCAAATGATTTGCCTCGACGAACTTATTGAGCTGACAGACCAACGTGATAGCTGATAACGATAAGTTTATACAATTTGAAGCTAAATTATTTAACATAAAAAAAAACTATAATAGTTACATATTTTAATATGCCTATATAAAATATATACCGTTCACATTTGTAATTGTAAAATAAATTTAAAATAAAGATACAATTTATTTAAAAAAAAAACTTTAACATAAATATTATATATAAAATTATGTATATCTACAATTTCATTTTTTTGTTGTTTTATTACCTTGAGTTAATTGAAAAACGAATTTTTAATAACATAAGTAAAGAATATTCGGCCCTATCGAGAGAACTACGGAGCGCAATTCCCTCCGAAATTCTACGAATTGGAGATATTTTGCTTCGAGGTAGTTTTCCCATCAGCTGATCGCAAATTCTCTCCGACGAAATTAAACGCATGCCATTGGCCGCGTTCACATTGCGCTGAGATATGCTATCTCAGATACTCGAGTATCCGTATTATGTTTGTGAACGACTAAAACCGGAAAGGTTAATTTAGCTGTTTGATTTGAATTCAAGTCAGCTGTTTTTGACATTTCTCTTCAGATAGCTGAATATACGAGAATTTTTTAGATCGGTTGAGATTTTTATTTTGAGAAATCGTTTTTTTTTTTCTCTTTAATATTTTCTCCCAAGTCCCCCGACAAGTTCTTGGCGCGGAAGTTTTTGTTTTTTCCGATGACAGCTATTTCGAACAGAAATTAAATCTCCAACGAAGAATGCGTTGCGGAGAAAGTTCTACTCCGAAAGTTACCTCGATATGGCCGAATATTCTTCCCTCTTGGAAGAACCTCGAGAACAAAGATCCAACTATTTTTAAAATGTAATGTAGGTAAATGTGTTTGGTAGTTACTTAAATGTCAAAGTTTATTCATAAGGAAATTGTTTCAGAAAAACAGTGGTGCCTGTCCATACTTTAACGTCACTGAATTCAGAAAGCTGCCACTGAAAATGATACCAACTAGCTAACCAAAGTACAGGAATTGCTAAGGCAAATCTTTGAACAAATTCGTACTCCTTCCCTTTGCCCAGTAGCGAAATTTAAAAAAATTAATAAACGAAAAACTTCCTTTTCCTTGAGGATTGGAAGCCGCATCTGCCCTTTTTTAACTGAGTACTTTGATAGCTAACCAGCCCTGGTGACGAAAAAAAAATGATGAATATTCAACAATGAATTCACCACATATGTAAGTGTAACAGGGTTATTCATCAGTTCAATAATTTTGATTTTGATATTAAGCCACGCAAGGTCAAAAATGCTTTTCACAAAAAGTAACATTCTTCTATTTTACTTCTCTTATTAGAGTTAGAGCATATGAATATGAATACACCGTGAACTTTGTATTAATAGAAAAAATATCTACTTATTTCTTGTAATGAGCCTTTGCAAAGTAGAGGAGTCGATTAAAACAGCAAACATTACTTTTCCCCAATTAAATCATCGCATTATTTTTGATATAAAAATAGGAGTGAAATAAAAACAAGAAGAAACCCAGTTCTGAGCTATCATTGCATTTTCCCAATGATTTAACAAGTGAATTTATTGATAAAAAAATTTCGAAAAATTCACCGAAGAATCACCAGTTCATTTATTTGAATTGGAGCTACACCACTTGCATTTAGCACGATGTCATCGTTAAAAGTAACATCAACATGGTATTGTCATTGATGTTCACCGCGTGGATTTCTTGCTATGTGTAGCGATTTCACTGAAGTATTCACCGTTTCCATTTCATTATAAAAAAAAATTGGTGATTACGTGGTGAATATGATAGTAGTGATGTAACAACTCGGTTTATCAAACCAAGTATAACAGAGTTTGACATAAACCGAATTAACTCGGTTTGGTTTTGGGTTAGATTTCACCTGTAGACCGAAACGAAATACAATTCGGTTTTGAAAGAAAATTACATTCGATCTGGTTTCAGAATACTTCATCGGCTTCGATTCGGGCAACCAAACATTACAAAATTAAACGGAGTTGCAACAATGAAATGCCAAAGATAAACGATGAAAAATTGGAACTTCAGTTTCTTGATGTCCCATGAAAATCTGATTTAATGCCAATTGGGTATTATTTGAAAAGGAACAATACAACTTTTTGATCATATGTCAAGCTAAAATTGTTGAATTTTAGTCCACTAGGAGCCAGAAAGTGAACTGGAAATAGGGTCAGTTCTAGCCTCCGTATACTAGAACTAAACATTTTAGTTTGCTAAGAAGTTGGCTGTATGTACTTTCTTGAAGAAAAAAAACAAAAATTTCTATGTGTCCAGCCTCTTTGGAGACCGACATGGTCCAGATGATGCATGTAAACTTAATTGTATTGTTACAAATTATCATTACAACAACTATGAGGAGTGTTACGTATTATGGAAGACCGCCTCGCCTTCGTTATCTCTACAACACCCTAGATAACATTGTTTAAAAAATAATTTTACATGTATCTACCTCGGCTAGAAGTATTGCTATCACAAAACCATATAAAGTCATCATTCACTCAGCGCCATTCATGTCTGGAAGAACATGCCCTTCAGTGTGACCCCGAAATCACGATTTTCAAACAAAAGGATTCCCCATCTAAACATATTATTGTCCGCAACAATAGCAAATGAAGACTTTATTATTCCCTTACTCAGAAACGCCTTCATTCTTCATGTGCAACAAGCAATCCATAAGTAACCTGTTGCTCTGCTACTAAAATGCATTAATATTATAAACTAACTGCAGATTAAGTGTTTTGGTGTTACAAACCGCACCTTTTTGTATTGTGGCAAAAAGATTAATCTGGACAATGATCAATATGCGACTTCAAACAGCCAGCAGTGTATGGTAGGTATGGACCAGATATTGTTACAACTTACAAGCTTGCACTCAAAGAACGACTTGGTCACGATTCTTCTTCAATTTTTTTTTTTTTTTTTTTTAATGGGCCCAATTAAAAACGGTCCAAGTTTGTTGCATGGGGAATTATTTAACTGTTAGTTATTCTTGACGTTTAGATGAATTTTAAAGACTATGCATTTTGTTCTGGAGGTTACTTTAATTTTCACGTGTGTTTCGAAGCAAGGAAACGGGTCAATTATTGCCCTAAAAACGAAGTTTGTTGCATGTGATGAATTCAATGGGAAATATACTTAAAAAGGGTTGCCGCTGATAATTTATAATGCCACTATCTTGTTTGGAAATTCAAAGTGTCAGCAAACAATCAAATTTGGATATCTCTATCGGTAATTGGTTGTTAGATAAGTTAGACACGAAAACTTAAGCAGTTATTAAATACACTACGGTTGGTTATAACAATAATTGGCTTGTCCGCAATTTAATAAGAACATCATGAATATGAGCTGAAAGGTGGTCAAGATTACAAATTTAGGGTAGATCGGTTGATGGGACATTTTGTATTCTAGATGTCGGTTGCATGTTTTTTTTTTGTTTTGTTTTATAATTGAAACATACGGATTTGCGTGTTTGGGTGACGGAAACTCATTTAAACGGTA
The DNA here is from genome assembly GCA_958431115.1 of Syrphus vitripennis. Taxonomy (NCBI): domain Eukaryota; kingdom Metazoa; phylum Arthropoda; class Insecta; order Diptera; family Syrphidae; genus Syrphus; species Syrphus vitripennis. The sequence continues at coordinate 11,425,281 of OY288108.1, read as the reverse complement.
ATAGTTTCAAAAAAAAAAATAACTTTATTTTTTGGGGTCAATCAGAAAATAGAGACACATCCAATTAGAGTTAAACGAAGGCATGTAGGCTTTGAAATAGTGAAGAGGAAGTTGTTGAGATGTTGTTTGGGGTCCCTCTGTCAAGTAGGTAGTAGAAAAATTTTAGGATTTGGCACTACTGCATGCAGCGTAAAGCGCGAAACAGATTGAACCAGCACCAGCAACGTCACCAGCAACAGCTGGAACCAATGTATATCAATTGTTGAACACAGAATAGACAATAGACCAGCAACGTCAACAGCGCCGTTTGGCCAAAGTTCTAAATTTGCTGTTGCTGGTCTATTGCTGTCAAATTTCGCACAGTCAGAGGTACCACAAAAATATGAAAACAAATGAACGGCGGTGCTGGTGGTAATGTGTTCGAAAAATTTTTGCTGGCCAGCCAGCGTGCTGTTTGCTGTTTGCTGTTGACGGCGCTGGCGCTGTTGCTGGTTCAATCTGTTTTGCGCATAACTTAAATGGAACAGTGATGCCAAACCAAACGCAGCTTTCTGACTGTCAGTTGTCACGCCTTTTTTTTTGGCATTTGAAATAATGTTTTTTCAAAAAGAAAAAATGCAGGTGCAAAAACTATTGGAAGAAACAAGTTGAAAGATATTTGCATTTAGTTATCCCAGACATGGGACAATCCAATGCCGGGAGACCTGTCGACGTTTTCTGAGGTCAACCCGGATGCCTTCAAGTCAGTCCCCTGCCGGAATCTCGACTTGTGGCCAGCCCTAACCTTTATGCTTTGTATATGAAAAGCATAGTAATATCATGGAGAGTAATTTTTAATGTTGCCTCGACCCTTGTGGTGGCGCTGCAAAATTTTAGATGTAGAATTCGATTAAGGGAGTCTTTAAGCATCGAAAATTGCAAGAGGAGACTATTATTTTTTGCAACCAAAAAATATCGATTAAAGCCTCCACAAGTTCTAAGCAAAAAAAAATTGAGTAAGGGCTGCCCCCACCTTTTAGATGTCGCCCCATTCGACTTCTACCATGACAGTACTATGTTTTTCACATACAAAGCTTTATAGGTTTTAAAATATTTGTTTCTTCTAAGGTTAGAAGTACACTTCGAAGCTCCTTTAACAAGAGTGCCGACAGAATTTCAAGATCAACATTTCCGATATTCTCTTTCAATGTTCAAAGAAATTTATTTACCGATTACGCATCGATATCGATATAATCGATAATAAAAATTTGTAATTGAGGGATTTTCAAATAGAAACCATAAACATGTTCTGATCCTTGTAAGATTCGGAATCGAACTCAAAGGTTAAAAAGCATTAAGGTGTTCACTGTAAAAAAAATACCTTTGAAATGATCCTCATCAGCTCCCGCAGTCTGAAACCTCATAATAACTTTTTCCAAATGTTATTGCTAAATCCATCAGATGTCATGGATCAACGTATACAAAAAAAACTTTAAATTGGGTAATATTGAAGATGCATTTTCATACATACTTCTTGGTTCCGTTTTATTGCTTCTTCTTGCGCTGTCTTGTATATGCGGGAGCATAAATCATTGATTTCAACGGTTCAGGTGGTCTTTCTGGGCAAACAACAACAACAAAAAAAACAGTGTCTATCCGTAGCATTTGAACTTTAATTGGGAAAATTTTTGTTCTTTTATAACTTTTATTTGTGTCTTCATGTGTTTTTTTGTTTGGCGAAATTAAAAGTTTGGTAATAACTGTAGTTGGTGGTTAGAGTAAGGTTTTGTGTACCACCTCAAATCGGGAAAAGAAAGTAGCACTAGAAAATGAATCGATTTGTCTGCTGAGATGGTCAGTAAACAGTTGGAGTTGAGGTGAAAAGGTGATAGTTATTTAGCCAGAAAATGAGACTTAAGATTAAGCTGCAGAAATAAAATTGTTAAGATTACCAATAACTATACTGAGGCTATAAAAGGTAGCCTTAATCGCAGTCCTTATTTATCCAACGAGAGTTGAGTCTTTAAAATCAAAATGACCTATAAAGTGTCAAATTTATTGTTTTAAATATACATATGGGTTATATTGCTTTTTTGAATTTAAAGACCGTGAAGTGGGCATGGTTATAATGAAAATGTTAATGTTATCATAAAAATTATTAATATGAACATAAGTACCATCTTTTAAATGATTTTTATGGGGTTTAATGGGACTTGGGGAAAGACAATCGATTATAAATTTTATGAGTTATTGAGGTATGTATCTCATATCAGATGTTGGTGAGGACATAAAACCACAATCGAAAAATTGATGTGCTTGTATTGAGTTGACTTCAGATTTCCGGTTGTTAAATACGCCTTCACTTTTCAATAACCTACATATTTCGAAAAAATTCGAACACTAAATTATAGATCTAAATAATTTGAATTGCTATGGCATTTATTAAAATTTATATGTTATTGAGTGTTATTTTTGAATAAAATTAATTTTTGTCTAAAATAATTGAATCTTTTATTTCCAAAACATTGAATGTAACGTCTACGCATGATTTAAATCTTTTCAGGAGGAGAAAAAAACGTTCTTTAGTATTTTGTTGATTTTTGTTTTTAATTGATTTTTTTAAAATGTCAACTTTTAGACTGGGTAAAGCTTTTGGGGAGAGTACGATAACTTTGGCATTTTTTACTATGCATTTTTTTATAGCCCCGTTTGGGCGGGAGGTTTAATTTCATGAAAAAGCACTAATTTATGACCGAATTTATGGAATTCTGTGCTCTTATTAATTCCTAATCATAAACTGAAAACTAGATTATTTTACATACATACCTATGTACCTACATATGTCTTCTAGTTTTCGAGAAAATCGAAAATTACTTGAACTACTTTTTTGAAATCGTTATCAATTTTTGGCGCCAAAGTTAACGTACTCGTGCCATTAATTCAATCATTCTGTTTTGTTTGTATCCTTAAAATATTTTTTGAAAAACTTTTTTTTTAAGTTTATTTTTGTTTGTGGTTTCATGCAAAATTAAATAAAATTTAGTTAATTAATCCTCCACAATTTTCGCCATAAAACTCCAAAGTCTTTATCGAATATAAATTTTTAAAAAAAATCTTAAAAAAAAAAATTCTCAACTCACATGAACTGTGAAGGCCCCGGCGAGATTCGAACTCACGATCTCCTGTTTACTAGACAGGCGCTTTAACCAACTAAGCCACGGCGCCGTTGTTTTTTCTGGTGTCAAAGTGTTGTAATAAATCTATAGTACTTTCAGAACATATTTATGTGTGTTTAGAATAATTTAAATAGAAGATAAATTTTGAATATTGTAAACAGCTGTATATACAATCAAGTTTCATGTGTTTTGTATCACAAATAATAGTTTGAACTCAAATTTGTAGGTATACCAATAAAATTTATTGAATACCTAATTCTGTTACGCTTCGTGTAGATTGGATTTTTGAGGTCTAAAAATAAACCACAACCAGTTGGTCTTGTTAAAAAATATGATTCGAGCGATATTTAAAATAAAATTTCACTGAACTTTATTATAAACTGGCTATGCGTTCCAAAATTTTAAATTTCTTTTTATAAACAAAATCAATAGATCTAGTTATCTAGTAAATAAGTAAATTTATTTTTACATAATAAAATAATTAGTTTTTCTTTATTTTTAAAAGTTTCTTCTTAGCATTTATTTAAGTCAAATTTTCAAAACTGCCATAAAATTTTAAGTGAAATGTTGCTAAGAGATTTAGATATGCCATGCATACCAATTTTTTTTTGTCAAAGATATTTCAATAGTTTTATACAAAAATATTGTTTTTTTTTTTTAATGTCGATGGCACTTCTGAACTCAAATTTAATTTTTGATTTTTTTTTCGCAATCCAAATTATTGAAAATAGCAGCAATCCTGCGATCCATTTATGCAATTTTTTTTAAATTATTTTAGTTGTGCCTTTGAAATTGAGTTAACTCAAACAAAATTTGACACTTCAATTCATTTCAAATTAAATTCTGTAACATTATAAACTGGTTTCCGGATCTTTGCACTGCAATTTTTATTTTCCTATTGGTCATTCAAAAAAACACTTTAAGAAATCATAAAAAAATATGGCTGAATTTTTATTTCTGAATATCCCAAAATTAAAAAAAGCTCTAAAAATTCGTTAAAAAAAGTATGGCTGAACAAATCCTGAAACTACATGACCTATTACTGACTTAAAGAAAAATATATTTTTTTTTGCAAATATACCAAAGCCAAAATATTAAGGAAACCATATTTTTCAGTTATTTTGAAGAGCTTTATCTTTTCAAAAATAGTGCTATTGAGATATACTTAACCGAAAACCGTTCACACAATAATTCTTAGTAATCTTATTCAATTTTTACTTTTTTTTTTTAAATTCAAATCCTGCACGAGTTTAATTTTATAAAAAAAAAATGAAAATGTAAATAAATTTTTCAATACTATTTTTAATAATTTTTTTTTTTTGTTTTTGAAATTAACATTTTTTTATTTCTTTCTTATGAATATGCAACTAATGGAAGTCAATGAAATTAAACTTCGCAAACAAAATAGATTTTCTTATGATTTTCTTTTGATGATGAAAAAATTTGATCGGGGTACTGAAAAAAATATAACCTGGGTAAAAACAATTCAAAATATAAATTTTTAAAAATTAGATTTCGACATTTCAACTCCACAAAAATTTTTTCGCATCAAGGTCAAGGTTTTATAAGCTCACTAATTCCTTGACTTCATGTTGACTTTTTTTTACAAATTAAAATTAAAATCATTCAGCTATGGTGAGAAAATATATAGAAGGCATCTTTTCATAAAATTATAATTGACAAAGAGAACTAATTTTCGTACCTATTATTTTGTATTTAGTCAAAACCTCGTTATTTCTGCAATCACGAAACTTTTTGCTGGCCACAACTTTTTTCCTACACAAAAAATTCCACGCAATCAATAAATGCCTCAAGCATTTAATTAATAATTTCTGCCCTTTCATATCAAAAATAAATTGAATATCTAACAATGAATTTTTTTGAAACTTGTAATTTTGCTATTGTTGTTACAACTTAGGTGTGTTTTTATCCAGTTTTCGTAAATTACATAATTGTACAGCCCTAAACTAACATTATAATTTTCCAATCACCAACAATGAGTCTTACATTTTTGTTTGCCCTTAAAATTGCGAATTTCCGGTAGATTTGCTTACAGTTATTACATAAAGGTTATTCATAAAAAAAAAACCTGAAACCTAACAATCAGGCCTTAGATTGTTGACACAAGCGAAAGAGCTGTAAAATTGTTATCCAACCATTTGACTATGTTACGGAGTATTTACATTACGCCACAATTTGATTAAAGACATTTTTTTCTTTCAAGTTGATTCAACCATTTAACAAATCGATCAAACAAGCCAATTATGTGTACTAACATGGCTTGTTGTATCTCTATCTACACGTCAGTCGCCTTTTAGCAACGATCATCAATATGAATGGCAAACAAAATTGAAAAACAAAAAAATTCCGATAATTTTCCATGCCATCTATCAAAATTGTTAATAATGACATCTAATTCTCTCCATCGGCCACTTGCAACATCTCTACAACGCTGAGCAAATAAAGAAGCAGCACATTCATGTTATTGGCAATTTCTCTCTGATGAAAATTGACCGCATCTCCGCTCTGGTCCGTCTTCATAAGGACTATGAGAAGACTGGAGATGACAAGTCAATTATTCGTTCAATCTGCCGCAGCAGCAACCATCGCATCGCGTCGACCGTGGAAGACCTCGTTAGAATCAAAAGGCAGCAGTGGTGCCACACCATTATTCACACCTTTTATCAGCTGCGAACACAAAGAAGCGAGACTATAATGTCCAGTCGTCGCGTCGTCGTCGGCCGCTGCGCCGAAGACTTTTCATGGCCTATGTCACTCAAGATAAATACGCTGATCTCGTGTGGATTCTATGTCGGAGCGTTATGTTTAACCGTCACAAATATGTATACGCTTTCCGTAAGTGAGCTTCCAAGGCATCCCAACAATGTTGGAGCTAATTTTTCCAATAAAATGCAAATAATTGCCATTTAATCGAAAGCGGAAAAGTTGAAACGGGCGCCCAAGAGAAATCCCAACGGAATGATGGAACCGATGATGATGACGATGACGATGGTGATCAAAATCCGAGCTGAGTTGCATGGCGCTGTTTGGTGACCATCATCTTAATCGGCATAAACTCTGCAAAAACCGATCCTATACTCCTGGGCTGATGCAGATCTTGAAAAGTAGGAAGCAGACAGAGGATGGTCTTTTGGCCTGCCTGCACTTTGGTGCTGCGGTATTCCTTGCTATGCCACACAAATATCGATTCGGACATGTGACTTGAGATTTTGACTGTTTTTAGCCAGAAGTCCAATGGGGCCAATAAAGGAACACAAGAACCGATTGGATATACCTACAACGCGCGCGCCGCCGCCACGCCGGCCGTAGCATTTGCATCCGGCGGCAGTGGCGGTGGCGGCGGCTATCGAAATGTTTGGCGCACCTCATTAGTTATTCTGACGAGAATCATCGTCGGCCTCATCGTCGGTCGGTCGTCTGAGTCCTATAAAGTATAGAATCGATAAGACTTGTTTTTGCCTCTGGGGCCTCTGGGGTTAGATGACAGTTTTGTGGTCCAATTCAAATGTCGTGTAGCTATCACCGATTTTTGTTGCCATCGGAACAAGATAAAATGTCATCTCATGCAAACAGCAAACATACACAAACACACAGCGATGAATGAAACTTGTCAACCAATTACGAATATTTTTCTTTGGTCTTTGGCTTTCGGATCGAACGGGCCTCTTCGCTCTTCCACGGTGCAATCACTTTTATTTAATTTTTTGTTTTTTTCATTTGTTCTTGTCGAATTCAACTTAAGGTGATTGGCAATCAGCTTGGGGAGATGCCCCAGCAGACGGCTGAAATGTCGGAAGTATGTAGTTTGAGAAATATTGAATTGGAATTTATTTTGGAATACATGCACACATATAGTGTTTCAGAAATGCGGAAGTAACGAAAGGATTTTCGGCCTCAACTAAGGAGGCTTCATAAAAAATTAAGTTGGTCCTTAGGCACGTTTATGGAATCCCGAAATTGATGTTTTCCGCATAAAAAGAGAATATTTCTGTAATGTCTTCTAATGCACAGACCTTCCTTATAGATATTGAGAAAACCAAGAGATCGCTTAATTAATCACGTTCATAAACCGTGAAAGCTGAAACTGCTATCACATCCATACCTTCACCTCCTATAATATAAGTCCATACATAATATGCTTATGTTGCTTATTGCCCCAATATAACTTCACTGCCCATTGACGCTCATCATTGCTGAAGATGCAAAATAATCTAATCTTGACTCTCATTATGTGTTAAAGTACGACTATATTGGATGAAGACGACGACGACACGACGACGACGACAACGACAACTACGGACATGGTCAATAGTACCATTTGTATGAGATTAAGTTAAATCCTGTGGGGTGATGTCAGGAATAAATTATCTGCTCCGTATATTTCTTGTCATTATAACAACCATATAACTGCGGGCCATATTCCACAAGTTTATTTTTTTTTTTGGTAAACAGTTACCCGGTCCGGTACCTACAGCTTTAACTACATATTATCATCCCCAACTAAATCACACTGCGGGTCAGCTAATCACGTGACAATCTTACAAATAGAAAGTTATTAAGGATCATTGCGGTATATACAGATACACACAGCTATATAACGGGGCAAATAAAATGCGCTTGATTATCATTTCTATAATGCCCTCGTTCCCTTACCAAGTAGGTATATAAACAGGTTCGGTTATACATTTAACTTCTCCATCAGACTCCAAAGCTGGCGTTGACTCCCACATAAATATTGTTTGGCAGACTAACTTCGGCGGCGGCGCGGCGATGCAACGGTCAATCGCGGCTGGCGCAGATGAGGTACAGTGGAACAGATTAATCAGTAAAATTGAATTCAATAATTTCATTGGTATTTGGCTAATTAATAAATTTTTTCCTTATCAAAATTAATGACAACTTCGATAGCCAATATGACAACTGCGGTAGTCAATACGACAACTGCGATAGTCAATATGACAACTTCGATAGCCAATATGACAACTGCGGTAGTCAATAAAACAACTGCGGTAGTCAATATGACTATTTTTGTTGAAAACCGAAATTTATACTGGGTAGTCAATATAACAATCCTCGATAGTCAATTTTGGTAGTCAATATGACAAAGAAATTGTCATATTGACTACCGAAGTTGTTCTATTGACTACTTTTGTTGTCATATTGACTACCCAAAATTGAGAATCGAAAATTGTTCTATTGACTATCCAGTAGTCAATTTTTTAAAATCAGGTTGATAATTGATTATTTTGGTAGTCAATGCAACATTTTGACCAAATTTCAAGTTGACTATCGACGATTGTTAATATGACAACTTTTTTTTTTCTGTGTATGTACAAGGAACGTAACGTTTCTTTAACTTCTCATTTCTTCGATTCAGCATTTTTTTTTTAAATTTCTTTTTACTGTGTCCTTTTATTTCTTCATTACCATTTTTTCTCGTTTTGACCATTCGTTCAATTAGTTCTTTTTTCCATTTTCTTCTTCTTCTCAGTTTTGCCTTTTCAATATTTTCCTAAATTTTCTTATCATTATTATAATTTTCAATTTTTTACAATTCACTTTCTTTATTTAATAAAATTTCACACCTTTTGACCACTTTCTCCATTTTTTGTCCCTGTGTACATTTTCTTAATTTAATCAATTTTCGGTTTCATTTATTATTCGTATTCTCTCAATTTCCTCCACGTTGCTACCTTTTGTATGTTTTTCTTAAAATTCTTCTTCTTTCAACTATTCATTATATTACTTTTTTAAATTTATTATTTTCCTAAATTATCTTCATTTTCCGAACTTTTTGAAATTCTTGGTTTTCTTCAAATTCGTCCGTTCTTCATTTTTATCTCATATTCCCTTAATTTTTATCTACATCCTTCCCATCTAATTGCTCAATTTTTTTTCATTCTTTGCCTATTGTCATATTTTTCAATTGGCTTCATTTCCTTAGAAACGCCCACAAAAACGCCCACTTTTTTCCTTTTATTGTTGACTATGACTCAATTTAATTTTCAGTCTAGGTAAATATATCCGATATTACATATTTTGAAAGGATAACACTCCACTGTACAGTGATGATATCAACGACTACAGTGGCGGCCTCTATGCTCACAACAGAAAACAAACATACAAAACTCCAATCTGCCAAGTTAAAAAACAAAAAAAAAATAAGAATTTCGAGAGGACTATGTATCATCATAACTGGGAAATCCGACACCAAGAGAATCCTCAGGTGCAACGTGCAATGCGGTAACCTAGTGAGAGAGACCACCACTGTTTCGGTATTCGGTGTGCAGCTTCTTCGCTGTCGAATCTGGAGGAGGGCGTAATTGAATTAATTTATAATCCTGCTATAAAATGGGTATGGTTTGTATTTGCTATGTTATGGGTTAGATGCAATCGAAAATGAAAAACGTTGGTAGGTAGAATGTAGCTAGGTATGTATGTATGGCGGATGCAGGAACGGCAGCCAATGGTGCACAAGCCACTTAATACGGAGTCATTTGAAGAGCGAGTGTAGGCTTACGTATTCCAGATATAATCAAAATTAGAAATTAAATAATTAAAGTCTGGCAATTTGAAATGTTGGTTCAATAATTTTAAGTAAGTAGGTTATTTATTTAAGTACATTTTTATGAAGTGAAATAATTTGTTTGAAAAATATTGAACCACATTTATTTATTTAGAAGGTGCTGAAAGAGTTCACATAAAATATTAAAAATACGTCCTGTACTGAACTTAGTCCGAATTTTTGTTTTTTTCGAACGACCTTAGAAAGTTTTTTCTCAAAAAGTTACTTATACATAATTGTGTCCCCATAAAAAATTACTCTCCACTTTACGTTTTAGCCGAACTGCAATTTAACGTATGGCATCTTTTAAATATGTTCAATTACCTCATATGGAATTAAATAGAGAAACTATTCAGCATGCATTATACAAAATTACATGCAACATATGGCAACAACAAAAAAAAAAGAAAATGGGAAGAAAATTCACTTAAATCTATGCAAATTATAAATATTTCTATGGAAAATTACAAATAGCCAAATCAACGGTATTATAAATCTATGCTGAAGCAACTGTCACATTCATTTGATTAAGATAACCCAGTTCGGTTCGGGGATTGTCTTTTTTTTTTTTTTTCTTATACGTTTGGTCAATAAAGTATTTATTTAAAATTTGCATATTTCCCGTCGTCTTAAGTACATTCAGTCAGCTTCAACTTAATATTCCCGTTTGGATCTTCAATTCTTAAGACGGTATTTAGAAGAAGCAAACTGTGCGATACTTGAATTTGAAGAGCTGCAGTCATATAATGAACCTACTCATATTGACCAATATTATAACTGTGGAAACATAATAATTGTGCACTATAGTTTCCTGTTATATTGGTGATAAATGATTGCAGTATTTGCATTTGAGTTGTTATACGAGAATGTTATCATAACAACGGCAAGTTAACATTATGAAAGAGAAGAACCTCTTATCGTTTATGTTGGAAACTACTTGACAAAGATGGTGGAGATTAATTTGTTTGCATATCAATAAAACATGGGTAATTGTAAAGCGAAAAAATAAATATGTTTTTCAATGGCAATGGAGACTAGAATAATAACAATATGTAATTAAGGTAGGTACCTACTATAACAGGGATTTATGGAGAACAGGATTTTTTATTTTCAAAGTGACTAAAGTGAAATTAAAAGAAACGTAATTGAAAGAAATTGGGAAATGGCAAGAAGTTTTTCATATTTCAAAATTTAGACTAAATTAAAGTGGCCTAGGACCCTCCAAATTAATTTAAGGGGATTGAAAATGATCGAAAATATACGTATAAAAATAAATTTTACTGCCCTACATTTTATTTAGAACCAGGCACTTAGTGACTTGCAACTCTCAACCCTTCCTGTGTGCGTGTTATGGCATTAATGGATGGGTTCTACAATTTTATGCTAAATCCGAGCGGCTAAGTGTTTTGTTCTTGATAAGGTAAATTCTTGGAAGACAGCCACAGTCGTGGTTCATCGTCTCATGAAAAAAGGAAAAGGCAACTTTAGCCCGGCGAATCTCCGTTTGGTAAGTCTTCTGCCGAGTATCGAAGGCATTCGAGAAGGTGATAAATAGTGATCTGCCCAAGTGGGCGCAGGACATGCCACGTCTTTGGTATCCTAGCAAACAAATCCAAAAGACAGTAGATGTACCTACGGGTAGTGTCTGGTTGACTTGGAGAAAGCCTTCGACACCGTATGGTTAGAAGGTCTTTATCTAAAGCTGACCAGGTTTGCCATCAACAAACCATGGATATTGTATGTGCCTAATGACATGCTCAATGGTAGAAAGTTTATTGTCAAGAATGGAAATACAATGTCTACCACCGATTTCAACATTAAAAACTGTCTTCAATAGGCAACGGTTAACTCCCCGATTCTATTCAGCATTTGCACCAGCGATCGCGTGCAGATCAGCTCCAAAAGTCGAGGTCGTCAGAATTCTGTTGCAGCGTGACTGCGACAAGATTCAGCGATATTCTGACCGTAAGTTGAAAATCAATTCAACTCCGTTGGCTGGAACCCCAAGGGATACGAGAAAGAATTGGCTCAAATTAGTAGGGCCCAATGGATATATCCACTGGCGAGCGTGATCAAACGGCTTCCTTGAGCGCGACGTACTGGCACTAAGCGGTGCTGAGTGACTTTAGTTCAGAAGGACTGTGTCCAAAGAAATAGGAAGAAGCTGGAGAATCAGTTGTGGCTCCGTTTGGAATAAGAAATACATAATTATAATAAATAAATTGGCCTCTGACCAACGTTTTTTCCTCATTCAAACCACTATAGGTTGCAGGGAAATTAATTTTCATAATCAGAGTCACAGAAAATTCACCCTATTACAGAACTCGGCGAATGAGCTAAAGTGACAATTTCAATTAAAACATTTTTTATTACCAAATCCGACGAAAGAAAGTTGAACGAATGTCGGTAACATTCCCTGCACCTGCACCACCGATATTTTGTTCAATTCATGTGGTATTGCTGAAACCGCATTGAATTCGCAAAAACCATACAAAATAATCTCCCGAGGAAAACCAAAAGTTCTAGGAGAGAGTCTAAAATGATCTTAATGCCTTAGATCCCCCATTTAAAGAGATTTCGGAATGGAAAAAAAGTAAAATAAAAAAATGTATGATTTAGATGGCAGGTGAGCATTGTCACCACTGGGTTTAAATATTTTGATGTATGTGCCATCAATACACATAACCACGCCAGGGAACTTACATTTTCTGTAAAAATATGCTCTAGCCTCACGTTTTTCCTCATCTGTCATTTGCAGGTTGATCCATATTGGCACTAAATGTTCTTCTAAAATCCCAAATACCTCAGCGAAAACAACAAAAAAATTATTCTGAGCCTGAGCCATGCAAATATTCAAATCAGAAACTGACAGCGTCGATAGGAAAGTTCAGATATGATAAGGCAGTTTTAAGAATCGACAATGTAGTTCATTCGGCGAATTTCATAATTAAACTTTACAACGAAACCGAATGGGCAGCGGATCGATCTGATTCACAGCGAGTAAAATTCTACGAGTTCTGTAATCGACATGTATTTTATTTTTTCATATAAGCGATCCATACCAACGTAGTAATAAAGGGAAGATTAAGTCAAATATTCCAAAATGTCTCTTCCATTCTTGAGAACAAAGAAACTATTTTATATGATTCTACTATTGTGGAAAATTTGATCAATTAAATACCTACCAACCTTTTATTCAATCCCAATTGAAATTCTTTGCATACATTTATCTTTCAAAAATCAAATTCTCACTTTTCGGAATATATAATTGAACAACCTTAACGGCATCTTATAAATTAATTTAAACCTCTTTTGTAGCATTTATTGTCAAGTTCGATAAGAACTCGTTTTGCATTCACAATGTATTTAATTGTTAGCAGAACAACAAACAAAATCTATTGAAAAGAAGCTAATTAAAAAGCTGTTTCTATCGACCCATGTCTAATTCCCATACCAAAATTCGTTAACTAATTTCCAAGTTTTCTACTACGAGTGAAGATATGTACCTAATTACTACACCATTCTGACCTTTTCAAAAGATCTTATCTCTCCCGCTCTCAAACAAGGATTTTTAATTTGAATAAGAAAAATCTCCACTGCCAAATGTTGTTGATGTCACATTGTACCATGCGGAATTTTGTAAAAATATTCAAAAAATTCTATACACAATAATTTGCAATATAGCCAGTATATCCCAGAGTGCGATGTACGAAGCCAAAAACCAGACACCACCTTTACCGGCCATTGTCGTGTGTTAACAGAACTCTATCGCATAACAATAAAGTACGCCATTTACCGCACCATGATCCTCAGCGCGAACCTTTGGGGATACACAAATTTAAACAAACAGAACCTCATGTATGTGGAAGATATCCTCATTTCTTGTGTACTTAAACGGGATAAAAATTATTTAACAGCACTTACCACCACCTTCACCTATAGTCGATGTCCATATGGGCACACATCCATTTCGGGGGGATATTATCTTGGCACCGAATCGCACATTTCTCGCCATTTTTGTGTTCCTGCTTCCAAATCACATGAATTCCTAGTGTTGTTGAACTAGGTATGTAGTTGCCAGCCATAGTTGCAACATATAGGTATGGGATTGTGAATTGTGGAAAACCTTCAAAGGCTGGTCAATTTTTTGTTTCTGTTTTCTTTTTTAATATCTCCCAAGGTGTTGGGAAAGATGAATTTCACTATTTCTTTTGTTATCTTTTGTTTTTTTACCTTAACGGCTCAACTTAGGGTAAAGTAGTGGAGTGGGAGAATGTTGTCCTTCAGGTGTTCGATATCGATGGTTTCGGGCTTATCGGGGTAGGCTAGGGACTTCACATATCCCCACAGAAAATGGTCTAGCGGCGTTAAATCGAACGATTTTGGAGTATAATTGACGGTTCCGGAACGTTAAACTATGCGGTTACCAAACGTTTCAGTTGTGGCAAGAAGTACGCACCAATGATCCCACCAGCCCATAAAGTACACCAAGCAGTCGGGTTTCCTGGATGTAAAGGTGTCTCAAAATACACTTGAGAATTATCTTCATTCCAAATGTGGCAGTTTGGTTTATTGACGTAGCCATTCAACCAAAAGTATTAAACAAAATTCTCTTATAAAAATCGGGATCGGGATAAATTTGCACAATTGGGAAGCGTTGTTCAGCCGTCATGTCAGTCTATTCATGTTGAAACGCCAAAGCAAACTAAACAGAAATCACTTAACAGCTGTTAAGATAGTCGCCAGTTAAAAAAGTGATGCCAAATTAAAGTTCTCTACCTCTGAATAAATATGCCGCTGATTTGTATCTGTCAAGATCTGTCAAACTTGCTGTTGAACGAGTCCGAAAAAAGATTCTCCTTTTAAATTTCTGCGTCGTATAATCACCAAAATGTTCTGAAAACATATTGGTTTCCTCTAATCAGCTGAGTATCATCAAAGCTAATATACTTTCCTGCTGAAATTCACCTCTACCATATCTGCTTTGAAAGTGAAATATATGAGTGTTGCTGCACAGCTTTAGTCCTCCACTTCCACCCTCAATATTTTCTTGAATATTGTATTGCCCTGAGTTTCATTTCCAAGAATCAATGACAGCACAAAAACTCTCGACGAAGATGACTATACGACAACGAAGCCACTCAACTCAATGTGTGACAACAAGGAACTCTCAACTCTGCTGGAAGCTATATAGAAGAAATCTGCTATTCGCCATAGCTTTTTGGGCGAAACATGAGTAATCAGTTGTTTGGATAAGATTCGCGCGACTCCAAAAGAGCGGGATCATGAATAATTTAGTACATTTGTACTCGAAGTACCGTTTCGATGGGAATCAGATAAGGACCTCCACTTGGTTTAAAAGGCTGGCGCGCAGAGGGCAGACGGTGGTCGGTATAGCTTCGATAGTGTAGTTCTGGTCAATAGTATAGTGTGGGTGTATAGTAGCTGTACTATACTATTCGTTCCGTTTCAATACTGCTCCGCATTATGTCGGTGGTCGTCGTCGTGAACATGGTCACTCTCAGGAGTCGCGAGAATGAGGCAACAATTCCTGGCCATGGGGCTATCTTGATCGTTCCTCTAGTTTTGTAAGGCATTCCCAAACAGCATTTTGTATACGGGATCTGTTCTATTATTCGGACAAGTATTTCTATACCAGAACTACTCTCTGCAGTGTAACTATGCATTTTTTGGTGACAAGACAATGTGTTTATGATAAGACAGAGTGGGCATGTCCGATGGAACCTCTTTGTGCGTGGCCAGAACTAAACAGGTAGCTTCTGCATTAGCATTTGCATTAAGTCACTATACCTACTTGTTGTGGTGGGATGAGACCCAACAATGGGACATCAAGCTAAAGTCAACAAATTGTAATTTGATATACATGCCAACTGAATTTTGTCCCACGTATTTCATTTGGTTACGCTTCTGTGTTTAGTGCGGTTTGCATAAAAAAAAATTATATATATTTTTATCTTATCTTCAGACTCGCTCGCATTCAATGTGTGTGATGGCTGTGGTCGGCCACCCGCCCGGTTGCCACATGGGCGTTGGGCGGGCGGGTGTGCCAGAAATAGAATCAAAGTGTTTTGTGACCATGGGGAGATAAATAAATGTCGCAGATAAAGAGTATTTAATTTTATTGGTCACATCAAGCATGAAAAATTATTGAATTTATGGATGATGCGAAGTGACCGTGGGCGCCGTGGCTTAGTTGGTTAAAGCGCCTGTCTAGTAAACAGGAGATCGTGAGTTCGAATCTCGCCGGGGCCTAGCACTACTCATTGTGTGTGGGGGAGTGCAAATGAATTTTTATAAAATTAATTTTTTTTAACTAGTAAAAGAAATACAACAACTAATTCGTATTTATAGAAATTGTTTTCAAATCGATAGAAATCTTAAAAGTTGAAAGAAGTATGTAATTATAAAATTCTGCACCAATTTTGTTTGATTTTTGGCTTCTATTGGAATAAACTTAGTAATATTATCTTATATCAATATTTTCAAAACAAGTTATTTTTGGGATTTTGAAAAACCAATAAGAAAATCATTAACTTTTTATTAAAAACTCACTATTTTGAAAAACGGATAAATGTTTTTTCTTTTAAAAACTTTTTTTTAAAAAAACGTACATACTATTGTTTTTAATAAAAATAATATATACAGTAGAATCTCGAAAACATGAACGGTTCTAAAACATGAACAATTCGGAAAGAAAGAACGCTTTGACGAGACTTCTTTGTTCCGGGCGACAGGCTACTATGGAGCAGTTTTTTAAGAAAAAGGTCTAAATGAGTTTATATTTTTTGCTTTGAACAACTTTCTTATTTTTGTTATTTTTTATGTTTTTTTTTTAAATAAAATGAATTGATATTCTGTTAGATGCAATGTTTTTATGTATAGTTATATGTTTTTCTTAAACTAACTCTCGATGCTTGGAAAGATGGTAAGTTCGAAAAGATGAACAGGGCCTGTTTTATATCTGTTCATCTTTTCGAGATTCTACTGTACGTCAAAAAGGGCTGTAACGATTATTGAATTTTTTTTTTTCAAAAAAATAAATTCTTATGATACAAAAGAAGGCCTTCAGTTTTGAGCTTGAACTTTTGTCTTGGATTATTTTAACAATTCACTTAATGAATTTTAAGCTTTTTCAAATTTTTTTGTTTATTCCAAAGTACTTTAACATAGAATAAAGCTCGTGCGATCCAATTTTGGGTGTTTCTATTCCTGTTTAACGTTTTAATTTTTCATTTTGGAAGTTATTTTATTAAAAATAAAAATTTGGGCATTATTTCCGAATTGCAAGCATTTTCTTTGGGAGTTATTACCTAACTCCTAAAAATTATATCAAACTCAAATAAAAAAATCTATAGTTTTTTTTTTTTTTTTAAATTGGATGTTACTTAAGTGCTAACAGTTCAGGTTCATTTCCCGTTTTGTTGGTCGCTAAGAAAACTAAAACCACATTTTGGCGCGAATGCCCGAAAATTTCGCTGGGGTATCTTCCTATGGTTAGGTTAGGTTTAAAATGGCTGTCGGGCAATAAACCCGACACACTTAGACCCTTATGGGCCTATTGTGTTTGTGATACCATAAAAAGAGAAGATAGGAACTTACTAGTCGAAGCACTCTAATGAATAGGGATTGAATTTTAGCGTCCGTATAACTAGTGTCCTCATAGAAGAATTCTTCTAGATGGAGGGTCCTTCTAGCTGGTGCACAGGACAGGTGCAAAGAAGATGTTAAACAGTTTCCTCTTCTTCTTCGTCCATGCAGCTTGTGCAGAAATCGATGGAGAACACGCGACGAGATCACCTATGGTGGAGCTAATATGCAGTCGATTAAAATTTAACAACCCCTTTGAACGTTTCAAGTCTATACTAGGCCATATTTATTTGGTTGCCAGGCAGGTATAACTCTGAGTCCATCTGAGGTTGGTTTTCTTTAAACCATCCTGCTTTAGCATGAGTTTACATGTAGCGATAGGTAAACCTATATTGTTCCTTTCTGGATGTAGAGGAGTTATGTCCCGGCACCCATATGAGGTGAATATCAAACTGTTTAGACATCTCCTTTAGAGATGTTTGGCAGTCTAGGACCGTGATTGAGTGAGATTTAATAGCATATACCAAGTTAAAAAAAAAATTCACCTAAAACATAATCAAACAGACAAAAAAAATTCCTCATACGTCAAAGTGAACCACATTTACAGGAATACCTCATTAAAAAATTAATGTGGAATATTTGCTCTTTGGTTTTTACCGTACGTTTTTGAAGCATACTTTTGGGAGTCTAACTTGGTTCCGTACACATGGAAAATAAATGAGACGACATACACCCAGACTAACTGCTAGACATCCGAGACGATACCACGACGAGAATTGAAATTTTTGGATCAAGATTTAGAGAGTCTCGGTGGTTTTTAAAGTATAAACTGGAATATTTCAATGTTCGTGTTGAGGCATTCTCACAAATAAAAACACAAGAGCAGAAAGGTATTGAGTCGGTACAGAGACGAGACTGATATTCTTTTTGATTTTAACGAGACCGAGACAAGACTTGAAAAATTTCGTTTTCCTTACGTCTCGTGACTGACCAGTTGTTGAAAGTTGTTGTAAATATTTGATAGATTTGAAGAAAAATTTCAATTCTTTCTGAAATCATTAAAAAATTGTAACGTGCTGATACAAAGCCTGAACAATTGCAAATAAAAGATAATTACTAAATTTACCTGCCATTCTTAATATTATTCCTAAAAGTGAAATAATCCCCACCATGGAAAAAAAAAGAAAAACAGTTAAATAAATAAATCTCGGGTAGCTGACCACTTAAGCCTCTTCCCAAAAAAAAAAATAAGTTATTTTCCTCCTTCAAATCACCAAAATGATTATAATTTAATTGAACCCTCATTTCGTTTCTTTTTGCCTCTGACTTTTGTTCAAATTCAAAGAATGTGTCTTTAGCAGACTTAAGTAGCGAAAATGTTTCTCATTACCAGCATAAAAGCAAAAAAAAAAAAGCCTCGCTTAAGAAGTTCAAACCAGAAGGTCAAGTTACCTTTAAAACCTCTTTATTCATTCCCCCGACAAGAAAAGACTTGATGATAAATATTTTGATCTTGCTGGAGACCATACATAATTAATGTACACAGAATCTTATTATACCCCATAATTGAGTGATATCTGAAGACGGTAGCAATGAGAAGCTTCTGCACAAGACTAATGAGCCAAACCATTATTTGCGATTAAGCCAGGCACATTCTTGAGAGGCTATGTGCGATTGGACGCGCCAAAGCGGAGGAGTTGATACTCGTAGATTAAATATTCGCACCACACCTTATAAACAACCAACACTGCCCGCCAACGGATTATGGAATATGATGAAGACGTTTTTGTTTGTGTTTTAAATTAAGACCTTTCGAATTCCAGAGCCAAATGAATGTTCTATGTGGAAGGCTTCTGGTGACCTTTAAACCCAAAATTTCTTCTGGGAATTCATAAAACAATATGGAAGCAGAAAAAATAGGTAAACTAAGACGTTTACCTACTGAGAGGATCTTTATGAAAAGATCGTGTACCTATCTGGCTATCATCCAGTGTCATTATACAACGCTTGTTATGTAACACTCTTATATATGTATGTAGGACGGTAGTAGTCGTACCGTTTCAGTCTTCTGATGGATATCTGCTGATCTTAGCGGACTTGCAAACAAAATCCATCTGATTATCATGCCTCACGAGCAATTAGCTGTAAAAGCTACTTGGTCTAGTCTGCTATATTCATTCTATCTTCAGACTTCAGGTCGCTTAGGCTGACTATAAAGTGCCACGAACGTGATTCAAGGCATTATTTTCGTGTCTTTTTTGTTCTTGGTCGTCATATAAGGAGGATTCTCTCAGTTACGGGCGTGATTTCCTTCTTGATTCCTTCCTTCTTTTGATGACAACATCGTCGCGTCGCATCGTTGTCTGTCCTACTATAATAGCACTCTGTTACATAGCTTGCATAATAAAAGGTAATTCCATGCCAAACGGTAGGTACGCAACGCATCCTCCTGCATCATAGGGACAGTATGTTTGCAGCTTAATACTCGTACAAATTTAACGAACAGTATAAAAGTTCAAAAATTCCAGAGAGATGCCAGAGAAGGCGCTTATGAATCCAGGCTTAAGATCTAACCTAGAGTTGCTGTTGCAGAGGATTCCAGAGGACAGGATGGTGGTGTCAGAGTTTGGTGTTTTTGTTGGTATTGCACGAATTATGTTAAATTAACTCGATGTACCGTTAATTCTAGACTAAAACGGTTTGCTATACAATTTTGTATGCCAACATACCAGCCAGCCAATACGTATGAAGGTTTTGTTTTCGCCAGATTGGTGTTCTCATGGTGTTTTGTGTTGCCGGCGGATTTGTGGTGGCTTTTCGATTGGAAAATGGTTGTGCTAAAGATGTGGCGTCAAATAGAAGTTTACTGAATTAATTGACAAATTCTATTTTAAACGGATTCTTTGGAAGAATAAAGTAAGGTTAAGAATGTGGTATTGATTCAAGTAACGAAGAATTCAAGAGGTCACATTGACCCCCCCCCCCCAAATTCCCCCTGCTTGGGCACACTGTAGGACCTGGGTTGGCTGCGAGGTTGAGTGAATTTTGAATTTGAGATGGGTGCGAGGTTGGTATAAACTGCCCTCGGTGTGAAGCGTAGCTTGATATGAACTGGGTTGGTATGGTGTGTACTTGTATGACCTCTTGCAGTGCAGTCGGATCGAACCTGAACTACTACTATACGCACAATCGTTTATATGGTTCCATTAGAGTATTTCAATTCTCTCCAAATCTTTTCTAATTGTGCTGATTCCTCTTCAACTGTTCTTTGCCATTTATTTCTAGGTCACCCCGCTTTGCAATTCTCTCGTTTCCCTTTCGAAGAGTATGGCAAATCCATTAAGCAATTTCTCAGGGAACTATTTGCAAACGTTCACCGCTTTCTAGTAACAGCGCATGTAACATTCGTAGGATGCACTCATGAGCATTGGAGCGGGACAGCCTTTACTTTAATGAGGAAGCTTATACAGTTGTTGCACCATATTTTGGACACCATTCAGAATGCAACCTTTTCTTTCCCGATGAGAAAGTTCCGAAGCTGATCATTTTGTGTTTTTTGGCTCCACTATTTCCGCTTCTCTCTCCACAGTTCTGAAAACTGTTTTCTACTTCGAAACGGTCACTGAGTGTTGGGTTCACTTCTGGCGAACCACTAACGTAGTTTTAAAACGCTGACAATTGTTCTTTCCAACATTTGAGCTTACTTTCATCCACAACTAGCCAAGATCCAACTGATCTGGTTCCGTTATTGGTTAGATCTTTGGACACCTATATGAACTCTATGGTAGTTCTGTAGATGGCCGCACTGTAAAACCTACTTGAGGCCTCTTCTGCTTCTGTAGCCAATGCTTTGATGTAGTTATGCTTAACGCGCCAAACGGTCTGGTGAACTTATCAGTCCTTTTTGCGAAATGTGGATCTCTTAGCTCATGTCTTCCTGCTGTTAGAGTAGCTGCGATGGACTCGGTGTTGTCTCGGCCTCGTCTCCGAACTGACTTAAATTTTTTTCATTCGCATCTCTTTATATGGGAAGAAAGAGGAACAACAAAAATTTGAATTTTTGAACTTATATTTTAAGAGGCAATTTTCGAATGATTTTCTTTAATGGAAACACCAATATTCCTATGTCAGATTTTTCTTTAATAACTTTCCAATTTGCAATAACTTCCAATGAGACTATACAACAAGTTTCTTCGAACCCATTAAGAATTTTTGTCACAATTTAAATAAATCAAGATCAATTCAAATGAAATTTAACAAAACTTAAAAGATTTCTTTGTAATATAAAGTATTCAATTTGTCATACTCTTTCTCTGCGTTATTAATCTGACACACAATTTGCGCTTTCACGCAATCAAGAATCAACGTAGCGTCCATCCTCAAGCTCCGAAGAAAAAAAAGTGATTTTCTAATTAAAGAAGAAGATTTTGTTTGTCATTCCAATTCAAAATACACTTAAGTACTCGCAGATTATAATTTAAAAACCCTTTTGCGCGATGTTATCTTGCCGCCATATCTTTGAAGATGTTCTCCCGCCTGAAGTCCAGCAGCAAAAAAAAAAAACACAGAAACAGATGCAGATATTATTATGTGTTTGGCCACACTTTGTGCGAGATTGAAGCCAAGGTAATCACAGTTTTCGCACTTAATTTCAGCGCCCGCATTTATGGTGTGGCGTGTGTGCAATAAAATAATTTACAGTGCGCAACAGTGCCTCGCATTTGTCGTAATTAAATTATTAAAATTTATGACCGTAGCACTGTATGATGTGCGGTGTAAGCCCAGCAAGCTCGGGTAACATGGGTTCCTCTGTATGACGGCAGAGCGAATTCTTATATAACCGAATGCCTGTAGGTGTTGAAGAGTTGTTTTGAATATTGCAATAATCCCCCACTGGTTTGGATGTCCGCATCCGAGATGATTGTTAGTCCGACAACCATGCGACCGGCCGCCGAGATACCAAGACCAACAACGTCCCCTTTTGCTTCGTCCGCTTTTGGCAAGCTTCAAATCCACAAAGTGTTACGGTATCAGTTGGCGCGCATTTTTGTAATGCTATTGATGTATATGTTGCACATAGTGTAACACCAGCGGTCGGTGTAGGCAATTTTTTTTTTTTTTTTTGAGTCGTATGCCTAATGGATGCGTTTACACATTTTGCATAAATATTTACAAGTTGAGGCATTATTATGGATTTAACAGTTATTTTTGTATGGTGACTTTAGAAAGTTCCTTAATCGAACAAGACGCGTGCGTGTGGTAAATGGTGTGCGAAACATGGCAGACTGTTGCACAGAAAATCAATCGACATGGTTTGGGCAGATATTAATCTTTTCCGAACATGGGAATTTATGTACCCGAGTGGGATCAGGGGGAGCATACTGCAGACTCGTCACTTTTTGAAAGAACCAACTGAATAATAATAAAGTGCGCTTTTGTGTATTTTTTGTTTTTAAGTAAAATGAATCCAAAAGCTGTATGTTAATAATCCAGTTGTAAGACGTGAGTCTACAGTAAATGAATTGAAACTAAATCAAATAGAATTTATAATTTACTTAGTTTTGATAAGACGAGGGTGGGACAGGACATAAAACAAGGAATTTCTCTCTTATGAGTTAACCAGGATCCACACCATTGCGGACTTCATTGACTGTAAAGTCAAAGGAAGTGCCAACGTCAAAACAACATGGCTGCCACACAAGCATAAACAAGTAGGTAGAAATGGCGATATTTTTTCTCAATGACCCAATTAGCACTAGACTGCTCTGGTTACCATAACTTATTTGACAAACAAATTAAAAGGAATTGATGAAGGCTTATTGAAAGCTTGCTTAAAGATCCCTAAGTGACAAACATGCTCGCCGAACATGCTCGTGCTCGCTTTATATTTGTTGTGTAGTTTATTCTTTGAAGAATCGGAACGAAATGAATGTTTGCAAAAGGTGTTGGCCGTGTAGGGGGAAACGCAAACGAGCATGTTCGTCGTTAAGGGCTACCTTAAATTTAGGTCTTCAACTCGTAGAACTAGAGTAGGTCACGTCTCCGTCGTACAATGTTACGCCTCAACGGAAATCTTTTCTGCAAAACGTTCTAAGCAGAATACGTCAATACGTGAAAACATGGGAATGGCTCGCGACCACCATCTGATGGTTGCTAACCATCTTGGACCGTAATGAACGGATAAGCGGTACCACATTAACGTTTTGGCTACTGAAGCAGAAGGGGCCACAAGAAAGAAGGGCTCACAATTGTCCACAACTCTATGCAACCCTTGGTGGATAACTCCTACTTTCGAATGAGGACCAGCTCAAAAGGTGGAAGGAGCACTTTCTGAAGACCAGAAAAAGGTGGAGTGCGAAAACTGGACAAGAAGTTGAGTGATTCCTGGAGTAGCTAAGCTAACAGCAAGATTCATTCTGGATCAAAAAAAAATACCCCAAAGATAGACTCGACTCCGAACAAATTGGATTCCTCACTGGATCTTCCTGTGTAGACCATACCTTGCGGATCATCATCGAAAAGTGCCTTGAATATAAATCATGATTTCACATGTTGTTTATCGACTTCAAAAAGGGGTTCGACAGTGTTAACAGAAAGTTTATCTGAAATACATCTGCCGAAATTGTGCATAATGTAGGAGTTGTGGAGGCCATATTGCCCGCATGGGAATACCACCTCTTTGCTAGAAACAATTCATCGAACGCAACTGCTTTTTTGGAAGAAGCCCAAATAAAATAACTTTTTTAGAGTACATCAATCCATCAAGTTATTTTGTCGATAGCCCGTATAAATGCCAATTCCTAGCTGAAAAATTGGCTTTACCAGATTGGTTAATACACACTGATAATGCTTCTCAACAACTAGCAATATCACCAAATGCTGAAAGAACTGATCATCTGGAAATTTTGTGCTGAAAGTTCGATCATCCCGGCGTGCATGAGCGCTTATCACCGACCTTCGCAATTATCATATCACTATGGGAAACTCTCTAGCATTTCACAAAATTTGGATAGAACCCCCTTAACGGGTCTTTGTCTACACTACACAAGAGCTCATAAATTCCTGGTGGACATACATTTAGCTTTCATCTGATTTTCTTTCAGTAATTTTCATCTTGCCTTTATCATCGCAATAAATAATTGTTAAGTCATAATATACATTAAAAACATATGAATAAAATCATTCAATAATTGTTATTTCAAACTGAGTAAGCTTTACACAACAACACCTC
The DNA here is from genome assembly GCA_958431115.1 of Syrphus vitripennis. NCBI lineage: Eukaryota > Metazoa > Arthropoda > Insecta > Diptera > Syrphidae > Syrphus > Syrphus vitripennis. The sequence goes on along the minus strand of OY288108.1, from coordinate 11,400,701 downwards.
TCAGATCTCTGTTCCTCATTTGTCACGGAAAACAAATTCCCCAATCGGCCCTCTGACAGCACACACAATCTAAAAAGACGCCCGCAAATAAAAAAGAAAACAAACCAAGTTAAAGTTAAAGTGAAAAGTTACGACCATGTTACCCAAAGTGAGTGCTGAGAGCGCACCCATTCCATTCGACAACTTGGCTAACAAAAAGTGTGACAGGAGCAAATTGGTTCGCAGGAGTCTTACATTTTTATGTTCCAGTTGTAGTTGCCATTCAGCTAGGTAGCCAGCCAGTAGCAGGAATATCAAGACCTTTTGGCGACTGACATCACCAAAAGAAATGCATATACAATACATGTACCTACGAGTGCAACGCAATGAACCTGGGATTGACGCGATTCAGTCGCGTCTTCCACGATTGAAGCTCATAAGCATCCCGAACTGACTTCACTCTATACCCTGTCATTCCACGAAACCGAGATTACAAGGTAATTTGCATTTAGAGGGAAACAAGGCAGCCACTTTGTGTTGGTGGATCGCCGCACCGCATCGCGCCGCCACGTCCCATACCCAAAAGCACTAGGAACACATCAACCTCATTACAGAGGGATCCGATGGCGGCGGTGGCGGCCTGAGTTCCAGAGTCGATCGATCAGCCAACATAGTGGCAGCGGCATGCAGAGTGGCCATGCCAGTAGAAATGTTGTGTCAATAATTGGCACTGTGCCACAACATCAGCTTATTGGCAAATCGATAATGAGCCCCGAACATATGTATCGCTGGGGTTTTTATGGGTCTGTACGTTTGGAGGAGTTGACTTTGAAGCCACCATAACATGGGATTCATCCCAATTGTGCACGGAGGTGCATGTCATTCTACACACTATGCTGCCCCGACACTGATGCTTTTTCGGTATGCAAACGGTCGTTGTAACAAATTCGCCTCTAATTAAATTGTATTACTTTGAATAGCAGCAATCAGCGAGGACGAGGACGACAACGACTACGATGGAGAACTTACTCTGCCAGGGTTGTGAGGCTTCCCTCAGCCTCAGCCCGGACATTAACTTGTTCGACAGTGTTTTACTTGTGGAACACATTGTGCAACTGACACGGCTATCGGTTGGCAGAAGCAGCAACAACAGTAGCGGCATGCAGCTCCAACTCCAACCAAGAAGATAATAAGAATTTATGGCCGAGATAAAAAGATTGATTCTCCGGATAGATTACAGGTGGCGCGGTGGTGGTGAAGGTGAGTGCCCAGAGTGCCCACATGGGTAACAGGTAGCTGTGCTCTCCCAAAGCCGACACTTAATAGTAGTTAGCTTTATGACCAAAGATTCCGCACACGTATAACCTAAGATCACCAGACGTTTCCATCAGGATGGACCTTTTTTTTGTTGCTTTGCTCTGCACAAGTCTTCTATTTTGTTTTGCTGAAATTCGTATGCAATCTTCAATTTATACATAAAGCTGAAGTTGAATTAGATTTGAAATTAGATCGTTGGTTGAGAGGATGCGGCCGGTAGTTGAGTAGTTGTAGTTGCTTGGCGCTGGTCCTGAACCTGGTCGGCATCAGCGACGAAGACGACCATAAATGCTCAAAAGCAAGAAGTTCGCTAAACAAAGTTGCCTCTTAAGTTGGTTAATAAATATTGTATGATGATGCGGAAACTGGATTATTAGTGGATATTGCTTGGAATGTTGATACTTTTGTGGCATAAAGTGGAAATAATTTTACTATATAAAATATATACCTAATAATTCCGTAGATGTTTTTAAAGCTCGATAAAAGATAGACGAGGTGTTAGATGGTATAGTTTGAATTTAGGTGGGTAGAAAATAAGGTAGCAGCAGCTGTTTGGACAACTTTTATTGGAGCATTATTTAAGAATGACATTTAAGATGGGGGCACTATTAATTTCTGTTGACAGTGCTGTCTTTAGCAATACGAACAGTATTAATTTATTTCTACTACCTACCTGCTATTATGGTTAAATGGTGAAATTAGAAGAAGGCGTTTAGGCCAAACATGATTGTGAGTTATATTGTAACTGAAATGATTGGCTTTTGGATACATAAAAAATGGAGGAAGCAATTAGATGCTATTTATATTCAAAAATCAAACAAGTTGGAAAACAATTTTACTATCTAAATTCCTTTCAAGAAAAAAATCACCAACAGCCCGTTTAGCTTTATGTATAGTTTTAAGAATTTTTTTCTTGTCAGTTCATTGGCAACAACTAATTATTCAGGCGACATTAGGTTTGTTCGTTGAGCTCAGAAGTCACCCTGGGGTCTCTATAAAGCATTTTTTGAAAAACCTGAACTCACCCTGACAATGCAAGTTCTGTGGTTTTTGAGACAATGGGGTCGACCTGAACTCGCCCTGAAGTAGAACTAGGATTTTTGCTGTGGTGAGTTGAGGTAAAGAATAAACTGTCAAAGTGACACGAGTTTGAAGCGTTTGTTTTGTTGTGTGGTAATTGTTTATTATTTAAGTACAAATAAATCGAATAAATAAATTTAATTCAACAATAATAGAAGTAGAAATGGAAACATTTGATGTTGTCGACTGTGCAACGGGTGAATCCGTTCAAATTTCAATTAAATCTATTGCAGCACAGATTACAAAATTCATGTTTTTTTCTGGTTTGAATGTCAAAGGGACAATTGACAGCCCTTAAGTGTTTTTGGAGAACTAAAAACCCCAAATTTTTCGACAACTCTTGGGGTTTGGTTTGTGAGCTAAAATGTATTTAAATTTATATGATTTTTTCATCGGAACCATTTTTTTTTTTTTTTTTTTGAAAAATCCGATTTTTCGTTATTTTTGGTCCTTAAAAAAATAAAAAAAAGACGTGTGGAGATACGTCATAGCAATTTGTTGAGGTCGGTCATTCGATTCTATCGAATTTTTTATATTATTTTATTCTGAAAACATCACAAGAACCGTTTTTGAGAAAATTTAAAATCAAAAATTAAACGTTCTATGTTAAACCATTTTGGTTTTTAAAATTTAGCTGACTTAAAGCTCAGTGTTTAGAAGAAGTAATTTTTGTTTCGGAGTTTACTCATAAACCAAGTGGATCAGTCAATGTTGATCCAGAGTTCAGTAAGTTGCTCCATATTAATTGAATACTTAGATATTTTTGACAGATGGGTGTAAAAAATTACGGATATGAGAAGCTATTGATAAAGTGAATTCGATAGTGCTGCCATCTCAATTATGAAAAAGAAAGCCTTTCGCATATCACCTTCAATAGATTTTTGGCAAGTCAAAGTCTAAAGGTAGAACAGCTGAAGTGGTCGTAAGAAACGAAGCAAATACGAGGAATTTATATAACGCGCCCAATATTACGATTAGATGGCTTTATTTAGGCTTCGTTAACTTTCGCTATCAATAGCAAGAGCGCTCATCGACCGCTCCTACGAAAGTGAATTGAGAGATAGATACAAAAATCAAAATAATGGAAGCATATAATATGGCTGACTTCTCCATTAGAGTGTTCGGAAAGCTAATTTTCGTCCAGTTTTCACATTAGCTTCCTACCACGTTTGACGATTATAGTTCTACCATAAGTTAATCCTCCAATAAAAAACTACTTCTGAGTTAACTTTGATCTAAATTATTTGCAGGATTGACTAACTCAGAGTTAACTTAAAGTTCACTCATCTTTGAAAATAAATTTGAATAAAATGAAAACACATTTTTATCAACTAATTCAAGTCAGAGATCAAAGCTATTAGCATCTCTGAATCTAGCAACATTTTTATGATGATGCATTCAAATTATGAATCTCGACAACAAATTATACAGTTTTCCAATTTCGATTTCAAATTAAAATATTTTCTCTCTGGAATGTTGTGTATTTGAAAAATATGTATAAAACTAAATCTACATATATATAAATAGTTGGATACATCATTCATTCAAATTTCATCTAACTCAATTAAGCAGATATCATAAAAGAGTGCCTGTGCCTGCATCGGTGAAATTTAATTACACAAGAATCAGCCTTAAACCAAATGTATGTTATGATGATGCGCAAGCAGTCTGACCATCATCATCATTGTGATCCGATCCTGAATATGCGATGAGCTATTATACCTAGCCATCTCCTATTTCCTGGTAGCCTTCAGGCCAAGTAATTACTATTCTTTAGTTTCTAATGGAGAAACACTTTTGACACCCCACATGACATTCTTCAGAATTAAATATGACACAAGGTAGTGGGTCTGGGTATAGGTTGGTTTTGTGCTGGGCGCTATTCCCTATTTTGAAAAAAAAAGCCTAAATGCATTTTTCATGATGATTGTGCATTGGGCTAAAGAATCAAAGCCCTGAGGCGACATTTCAAAAAAGGGAAGAACTTTTCTATAATATAAAATTAAATTACCCTCAAATGAGGTATGCGTGTCAGAAAAACATATTTTTTATTCAAAAGAAAAACAAAATGTATAATCAAACCCTTTTATCTGTTTATAATACCTTTGAGTCGAAGTCCGAATTGAATATTTTTGGTTGTGCCTTCATGCAAATAGAATTTATGTTTTTTTTTTGTATTGGCCGGGGAAGTTAGCTTAATATCTGTCTTTCGTCGGCCTTCTTTATAAACGATAAACGCATACACCTGTCATAATAGCAGATAGCTGGCACACTGGGCCGCCTTTAAACAAATAAGAATGGAAATATGACAGTGCCATTGTGGGCGCGTATCCTTAGATCTTCAGGGATAAGAGGTGAATTTTGCAAGGACATTAATTTTTATTCAGGAAATTTACAAGCATGATACAATGTACACTTGTACAGGTTACATTACAACAACGGTACCACAAAATCCCAACATCGACAATTACTGAAAGAGAACAATATATTTTGACAATATAGTCTATAATCATAATTGATAAATAAGTAATCAGTACATCCATGAACCAAAAACAAAACGGAATGTAATGACTACATGAATAAAGCTTGCAGTCTTTATAGAAAGGTACGGGCAGAGTACAACCAACTTATGTAACGGATCCATAACAACTTTTAATACTTATAACCACACAAAATATTGGCGGTAAAAAGTCATTCAATACCAAAAAGCAATTCAAATGTACTGAGTACAGGCAAAGATTATTAAATCTATATTGTTAAAACAACACATTTTTTCTTATTGTTGTTATTGTTTCTGTTGTGGTACATAGATAAAATCATATATTTTGCTTCCGATTTAGACATTATGAAGTTATTCACCTTAATTGGATTGAATGCTGATGTAGTTAATTTCCTAGGCCTTTGTTTGTTTCAATAAACATTTTAAAAATCTATCGAAATCAACACTCAGAAATCATGCTTTGACAATTTAAATAATTGAAATGGTGATTAATTTTTTACTCACGCAAATTTGTCAGAAAGACATATTCTGTTAATCTAGAGTTAACTTGTATGACTAATAAATTGAGAAACATAGGTTCGAAAGCATGGTAGTATTTGCTCTAATAAGTAAATCGTTATTGGAGTAAACACTTATATAATGTATTTCTATGATATTTGCCATATCCAATAAAGCATTTGCTTCAATAATTCAATCGTTATTTAAAATAAATGCTGATTAATAATGAAAAATAAAGAAGCAAGGAGCATTTACTCCAGTAAGTTAGTTGAAGTAAATTCTGATATAACTCACTTCTGAAATACTCATTGTAGTATTCGCTTCAGTCTAAAAGAAGAAGGGAGTACTATATCCAGCAAGTCAATCGTTATTAGAGATAATTCTTCTTCTTCGAATTTTTATTGGATTATTTGCTACAATAGAAATGAAGGGTGGAGTATTTGCTCTAATAAAGCATTCGCTATTGGAGTAAAAAATGGTGATGTAACTCATTTCGGAATTATTTATTTCACTTAAATATTTAATATTTAGGAAGCAAACAGTTTATATTATCTAAAATCAAATATAGGACTGATATTCACCGAGTGCTCATAAGTTTACTGGATTCAAGTCCCTCAAATATAAAACCTGTACTCAGCGAAGCAATGTACTGAGTAAAATCATAGTGTTTTGACTTCAATTTTACCTCGTATGTGTTCAGTGCATACTTTATTTAAAGATATAAGTCTGTGCAAATAGAATATAACAGTCATTTAAGCATATTGTGCGCTGAGTACCAGCAGATTACACTGCTTCTAAAGTGATATGTATTGAACACAGATAATTTGTATTCAATACATTTTTTTAAAATAATTGCGAATATATATGAAATTTATAAACGACATTGAAAGGCCTACATAACTTTGTGTAATTTATTAAATAAAGCAGTTGGTAAGAATATAACATGTAATGATTACAGAAGTAGCCAACATCTCTTCTTCTTTGATGAGTGTATGGATTTCTTTCTCTGATAATTTTTTGATAAAACTGCATTCATTTACTTTGCACTAATTCAACTATTGTTGTGGAAAAATTCTCCTATAAATTTATTTGAACGAGGGCGGCATATCATAATTGCTATGATATTGCTGTTTTGCATCATTTCACTCGTTCCTTAAACGGTAGCAACAGGCCACTCATGATGATAAGACCAAAGGTTTCTATACATAAGAAATCACATTTGCATACGTAAAGCCGGCCAGTGTGGCGATGGCGATGGCGGTGGCGTTGACGTAGAACACGGCCTCTTATTCAGAATAAGGTTTACCTACAGGCTATTCCTATTCCTTATCTTTTCCATAGGCTCTAAGGCACATCCTTATTAGATATGACATGCAGTTCACGAACAAATAAGGCAATGGCGCAGCAAGACAATTGTACAACAAGTTGTAAGTAGGTAGGTATAAAAATGTACGTAAGAGACGGAACCAAGACCGCAAAAGGGGCTCTATTCATAAATTATTCACGAGCTCAATTCACTTTTCGATTTTATTAGTCAAGAAAGTTAAGATGTGTGCCGTGATGCCTGCCTGCATATACATAGACGAACAAAAAACTAAAATACTAGAGGAAGGAGAAGTGATCATGATCTCTAAGATCATAGCTTCATATATCATCTCGGTTTTTTTTTTAAGAAACAGAACTTTCTGTCCCGCTCTCCAACTCACTCAATTCATTTCATTTTGGGGCTACACGACATCAGAGTTGACTTTGTCCGCAACCGCTCGTCATGCCACCGCTGCGATGGCACTATTCTCTGCGCCATCGCCAGCCGCTGCCGGAGCACTAGATATACGTATCTATCTACTCCCAGCTAAAGCGAGATGTCCTTTTATCGGAAAGAACTTAACATTTTATTGTGCTAGAACCATAAGATACAGATGCATTATAACAGTTCAAAGGAATACTTCCGATGATACATATTCAAGATGGAACCATTAGTCATTGGTGTGTTTTTTTTTTCATTCGGTTTTACTAACTTGGCGCTCTTGGGGGTTTTTAATGTGAACAAAACAATACCATTAGTATGTATCAAGAGTTGGTGGAGAGAGAGAGTAAAATGGCATGGAACATGCCACAAGACGTAACTGCAGTTAAAAGATGCTTAACACGACGATTCTTCAAGTTGGCCAAAGTAGCCTTTCGTGTTTTTTGGTGCACTTTGAGGTCGAATTTTGGAAGGGGGTATATAAGGTACCTAAGGCATTAGGTGACTTCCGCAATAAGCGCAAGATTAAAATGTTACGCGATATATTTGTTTATATTTATAGGTACGATGATGATGCGGTAGAGGTGATTTAGAGAAGAAAACACACCTATTCTGGGGCCTTATCGCAACGTCGTCATTCATGGTACTCATTTGACCTTCTCTCGGAGAAGATAAATGGGACTTGACATCAAGATTTTGATATCTTTCGTTTTGAGCGAGGGACTTATACAAAAGGTGATCAAAATTTGGATAAGCCTATTAGTTGCTAACATAGTCGTAATGGATTATAACGGAAAAATTCTTATTTCTTCATGCCAACTACAATATGTGTTATCGCTTTTTTTCTTTTAGTTCTTGGATTTGTTTTTCTCTTTCAATTGATTGCTCATTTTTTGTGCGATAACTTGGTGGGTGATAATTTGGTAGTGAATAGGTTATAATTTGCCTATCTTCTGGATTAGTTTCAGAAAAAAGTTTCCGAGACCGAAATTTCAAAATTTACAAAAAACAAAGCTAGAACGTTTTTGCTGTCAATTTTGTAATTTTGATCAATCTGACAATAATAGTCTTGTTTCTGTGAATTTTGAAATATAGCTACATAGGTCTCGAAAACTTCATTTTTGAAAAACTGCAAGACACTGATGATCTGATTAGATCCCGAACCATCGAATTGTTGTTATTATTTCTTTCCCAAACCAACGCAAAATATTAATTAAAGACAACATCTCTCTATTGGAAAACAGAATGTTGTTATTTGTCTACGTCAGCGAAAAATCAAAATTATTCACATAGTTGGAAACTCTTTTTTTGAAATATGAAAAACTAATTTAACCAAGCAAAATTTATTCGTGGAAATATTCAACTACCAGCTCTTACAATCATTATCCTTAAAACAAGCAACCAATTTCCAATTTGGATGCGGAGCCAAATAGTCACAACTTTCAATTTTATGCTTCTCCAATAATTGATCACAATAAAGCTGATCTTCTTCGGCACGATTTAGTTCACTTTCAAATTGTTTTTGTTTTTCGTCTTTCAAACGTTTTATTTCTTCCACTTGCTCATCAAGTTCCTTTTTCACTTTGAAACGCTCTTTTAGTCTATCACGAACTTCCATTTTGGCAAATCGATTCTCAAGCATTTTATTTTCTCTTTCGGCAGCTTCTAATTTCAGCCTTCGTGCTTGTTCTTCACAAATTTGGTTTAGCAATGTTTTATGAGTCAATTTGGCCAATTGTTGCTTGCTAGCTGTTAAATTTTTTTTGTGATGATTTTTAAAACAGAAAAACCTCTTATCCATTTCGTCACCGGTCTCATTGCGTTTCTTATCTTGATCAGTGACAAAAGTCTTGAATTTCTTGATGTATCTCAAGTAGTCTAACGTATCTTGTTTGAATTTGGAATTCTTTCGAACAGTTTCCTCAATCTCTTTATTCACTTGTCGCATCGTTTCTTGGTGGAAAATGTTGTTAAACATGTCAGCTTCTTCCGTAAGAAGTCTTTGTTGTTCACAAATTGTATTTAAAGATTTCCTCTGATCCTCGCTTTTTGCTCTTCGGTCTTCATCAGCTTTTCTCTTATCATCCCCTTGGCTAGTCTTCATCTTAAGGTCCATTTCGTTCTTTTCCTTTCTTATACGAGCCAAATCCATTTCCTTTATCCGGCTATGTTCTTCAAGCTGATTTTTTAATATTTTACACTGATTTGCCTGCAATGATTTCTTCAAATCATCTTCCAATTTTTGTCTTTGATCAATTTTGTCATCCATTTTCTTTTGAACTTTCAACCAAAATGCATTATCTTTCTTCTCCCGCTCTAAGGCCCTAAATTTCTCATCTATTTGTTCCAATTGACAAACCTGAGTTTCAAGGTAGTCCTTTCGTCTCAACTCATCACGAATGTCAAGACAATTCAGCATATTTTGATGTAATTTCTTCGAAGCAACAAACTTTTCTTTTGCCTTTGTTCTTTCTTCTTTCATGGTCATCAGGGAATTTTGTCGCTCTCGAATATTTTCATCAACCCGTGACTTGATTTTATCAATGACTTCATTTTCATAGATTTTTTCCTCAATCTCAAGAAGTTCTCGCAGATGATCTCTGCGAATGGCAAGATCATTTTGATATGATTCACGACCACAATCTACCAAGAACTTTATTTGATTGAAGAGACTCTTTTTGTCGGTTTTTGAAATAAATTCATAATGTTCCATAGATAAATTTTTGTACTGCAAACAGGAAGAAAAAACATAAGATATTTATACAATTATTGAAAAGATAATAAAATCACCTCCGTTTTCGGAAAATTGATTTATTTTTAAGTTAAAACATTGTACTGGGATTTTAGACTTTCTGGAATTTGGACTCTTTGAGATCTTATCTGTTCTGGGTTTTGAAGTTTCAGGACCATTTATATGATTTATGGACATTATAGAAGTTTAAAAAGGCAGATAGTTGGACTCGGGTAAGTTCCCTAACTGTATTCCGAAAAGTCAAACCGAAGTCTTGAAGGGAGTCTTGGAGTCAAACGATGTAATGGAACCCTTTCACGAAGTGAAGGCGCAACTGCGGAAGAGTCGGAGAGCGGTGAAATACATCTCCTGGAAATGTACACTATTTCACGTTGAGGGCCCCATGCCTTGCAAGAGGTAACACAAGGAGAAGAAGCTTCTTCAAATGCTTAGCAGTTTTGCAAGGTCTTTGTGCATTTTGGAACACTGTGGAAGTGGGCAAAAAGGCAACTTTAATTGGTATTTGATCAAAAGTATATTTTGCATTATAAAGTCAGATCTCAATATTATAAATATTGAATGCTTAACAGCCCTCTTTCTCCGATTTCAAAATTGATCTTCGATTCCAAAGTAAACTTTCTTCACATAATTCCATAAGAATAGATCATTTATGATACTCCAAGTAAATACCTACGTTAGTCTGTCTCCTATCACCATTTTTAGTCCAACTATGAAAGACTCTTCTTTCATCTTCAATCAACGATCTTCACTTCAAAGCATCTCTCATTGATTCATCCCAAATTGATTGGCCATCAAGAGGAATTTTTCTATGTCATCCCGCATCTAGCCCAGATCTTCATCAATAATGTCTGTTCCGTTCCGTTCCTTTCCATTTTAGTTTAACCCATCACTTAATTACATTTTTATTTAACTACTAGTACTATATAGCCTCCTTACATGTCCACAGAAGCCACCTGCTTCTGTTACTTGTTGCAATCTATTTATGTGCTAACTGCTAGCTTACCTTTAAGAATAAGGAACCTTCCCTATTGAAGCTTGTTAATCGTCCATATTCAGTGCGGTGACAAAGAGAATACCACCAGCCTACGAGCAATTGTTACGGAATTTGTTTTTTTTTTTTTTCAAGAATCCGAGAGACTCTTTCTTTATTGACTCTTTGCATCGATTGTTACCATCACCAAAGGCGACTTGAGGCAGCAGCTGGTTGGATATTTCTTGTGCCAAAAACAAGCAATCTACTGCTGCTGCTGGAACTGGTCGATTGCGGTGCAACAGCGCGGTTTAGAATTGGCGCAAACATAAAAGGTCAAATCACTGATTTGCTGCCAGTGCGGTCGCAGGAATGGCAGTGATTGCGTTGATTTGTTTTTGTATTCAGGGATGGAGGAATATTTTTAAAGCGCCTTAAACAAAAAGTAATGAGCACGTTCACGTAGCGCGAAGTCAGAAAGATAAACAAATCTTCGTGAATTATATAAATATGACAGTTTCAATCCTCTTTCTTCATCTTGAAAGCTTCAAATAAGACACGGTATTGGTAAAAGATGGAAGAAATATTTTTACGGAAGGTTTTTTTTTTCTTCAGAACTGTGAACCAATATTTGCTGATCTTAGGGCCTTGACTTGCAGACGAAATCCATCTATGTCTTACTTCACGCGTATTGAAACAACTTGTTTGTCAAGATATCTGCTATGACTCAAAGAAGTCCAAAAATGGTCATCCTAATGGCAAGCTGCACGACCACGGTCATTTCCACCAGAAGTACCAGCTGAAGCATCATCACCAGCAGCAGGTAACTATAGTATAGTTAAATTGGCATTGTTTTGTTTCAATAAAGTTCGAGATGCTAAAAAGCCGTACAGAAGCACAAGGAAGGTTTTATTTTCCATTTTGTCCAATTGATAGTTCGAACAGCGAGACAAGATGATGCAGAGTGCGGTTTGCATTTGTGAATAGTTTGGAGGACGACCAAAACGACGACGACGACAACAACGAAGATGCCGAACTCGCGCATACTCCGAAAGCTGCAAATGAAATAATCGTTGAATGGACGAACAAGTAGGACACGTCACACTGACAATTGGATTAGTTGTTCTGGTTGATGATGCTGCTGCTGCTGCTGCTGCTGGTAGGTCTGAAGTCCGAGGTACCGCCACAGTACTGATGGTCCACCAGTGGATCTATACGTATGTTTATAGTTGCGGGGCTCCATTGTGGGTTACAGGTCGTGGTATGTGCAAATGATGGTTATTTATGCGTCGCAGCAGCAATAGCAAGGTGGATACCGCAGTAGCCGAGTCATTCTGTGCAATCATTGATTGGCACTTGGGAAGTTTTAAAACTTCTATATGCATTAGGCTTAGACGTCATAGGTGCTAAAGAGCTTAGCCATAGAACTGGCGGGATGGTAATTTTGTTTGGTTCTATTGTAAATGGTGGAAAATATACAATTAGCGTATGACTGGGTGCATATTTTGGGAAAAATTCCAAAGTGGGACAAGTCAAGGTGGGTGTTAACGCGCGCCGCCGCCGTGTCGCGTCGGCCGCTGTTCAAGATTATGGGATGGGCCCAGTAGTATGGTGTGGTTAGTGGTTAGTTTCAAATCCAAACTAAGTGCTGACGGAAAATGTTAGGTGATTATGGGCTTCTAAGAATGATTGTTGGGTTGTTTGATGACGTTAATGTTAATGTTGAAAGTAGGCGACCTAATTATGTTCGAAAAAGTAGCTGAACAAATAAATAATAACATTACATATTTTCAAATCATGGGGTTGGTGTTTTCTCTCTGGGTGTGAATTGTAAAAATTTTAAATACAAATTGAAGAAAAGTCAAAAACTGTCGAAATTTGATGTAGCAAACAAGTGGGAATATTTTTAATTAACTTTATTACTTGGTAGTGTGGTAGCAGTGCCCCGCTCACTCAACTCCGTTGCTACGCTAATAATATGTTCAGTTGCCAGACAGGCGCTTTAATAAACAATATTTCGCGAGTTGATAGAAATTCACAGATAGAAACGTATTTTAATAGGTACCTACTAAAAAATGCATGGTGCAAAGTCGAAATTTTTAATAATTTTTAATTTCGAAAAAATTAAAAAAGAAAACAAAATTATCGATAAAAATTTTAATCCGCAAACAATTTTATTTTCTAAAAATAAATATTATCAAAATAAATGCTGAAAATATATTCGATCAAAAATAAAAATTTTATCAACAAAAAATGATATAAAAAGATTGGCAAACAAAAATTCGGGAAACAAAAATGTTGCCTGGGAACAAACAAGTGGACATTTTTTGAACAATGAGGATAAAAATTGGAAAAAAAAAATAAATTTCGTCTAAAAAATTCTTCAGGCAACAACCAAATGGGAAAGTTTTAGACCCGCGAGGATAAAAATTTGACAAAAATAAGTTGTGAAAAATGCTTGTCGAAAAATATTTTCATCTTCAAAAAACAACAAATGCAATTTTTCAAAAAATAATTTTTTTAATATAAAACTTTTGAACTTTCTAAATTAAAAAAATAAAATTTTACTATCGACTAAAAAGTTAAAACAAAATCTTCACCCTTTTTAAAATATTGAGTTTAAAAAAAGATTTTTTTTTGCAAAAATGCATAAAAACTATTTTTTAAATAGTATTTTGGTATTGTTAAGACTATTGTCACCTCAAAACTGAACTGAAAAAACTTAAAGAGATCCGTTTTCAAGATAATTATATTTTGTCTCAGCGGTTGTGTAAAAGGTATCTTTATTTTCGGAGCTAAAATTAAACATTTTAATTAATATTTTATAGAGACTTCTAGAGGTCCTCGGGAGTCTCCTTAAAACCTAAAGTCCAAAGTTTAAAGAAAGTCCCGTCTGTAGCTTATGCTGCAGGTTGATGCACAGACAGACTTACAGATCGACAGTGTCTTAGTTTCAAGTAAGAATGTTTCAAAAAATGAAGAAAAAAGAATTGTTAAAAAAATGTGACGAAAAAACTTAATGGGCAAGAATAAAAACTCTCTAGAGTCAAATACATGTATAAAAATATAAACTGAACTTTATTAAATATGTGCCCTGCCCACCGGAGTCTACCGAGCTTAATTTTTGTCACTATGTCTACTTCAAGCTAGATTGCGTACATAATTGTATCTTCTCCGGAATCGTCCTTCCTCACATATGGGGCCAACAATTCTCCTTAAGACTTTCCTCTCGAACGCGGCTAAGAGGTCGGAGTGTCTTTTGCTAAGTACCCAAGTCAAGGATCCATACGTGAGTACTGGCAGGACAATGGTCCTGTACAGCACCAGTTTTGAAGCTATGGTGAGATTTCTGGATTTGAAGAGCTTTGACAGACTATAAAAGGCTCTGTTGGAACTGAGCGGACGTCCGCGTATTTCTTCTTCTATGTATATTGTTATTGGCTGCTGCACCACTTCCAATTTTTGTTCCGCTACCTTGATTGTTTGACCAACTGTTCTTCTCGCATTAAACGCCACCATGTACTTTGTTTTAAATTCACTAATGTGCAGCCCCAGATTTTGTGCCGCCTGCTCGATCTGGATGAAGAAATCCTGTACAGTTTGTTCGGTCCTTCCGATGATATCAATGTCGTCTGAGTAAGCCAGTATCTGGCTGGACCTGTTGACGATGCTTCCTCTTGTTGCCGTGCCAGAGTCACAGATTGCTTTCTCCAAACGCCTGGTTGAAAAAGAGGCAGGCCAAACCATCCCCTTATCGGAGTCCATTAAAGATGTTGATTGGTCTGCTATTTTTACTTGGCTTGCTACGTTGGTCATGGTCAACCTACAAAGTCGTGTCAATTTATTTGGGATGCCGAATTCTCTCATGGCTTTGTAAAGTTCTACCCTGGCTATGCTATCGTAGGCGGCCTTAAAGTCTATAAACAGATGGTATGTTGGGATGTTAAATTCTAGACATTTAGCGTATGGGGTTATCCGTTTTTGTAGGATAGAGGATAGTATCTTAAAGGCGGTACTCAACAACGTCATCTATAATTGCTGCACCTTGTGACATCTCCCTTCTTATGTATTGGGCAAATCATACCTTTTCGCCAGTCTTCTGGCAATTCTTCCTGCTCCCATACGTGCACTAGAATATCATGAATTGTTTGGCGGAAGGCTGGCCCGTCGTGATGGAATAATTCGGCTGCTATGCCATCGGCTTCCGGGGCTTTGTTTTTTTTAATCCATCTCAACCTCTTCTAGGCTTGGTGGCGGTAACATAGGGTATTCTTCTTGAAGTAGAATACAATAAAATATAGTTGGATATAAAAATCTAATCAAGTACATTTATTACTAAGTTCTACTACCGTCGTCATTATAAACAAGAGAAATCAGCTTCGAAGTGAAAGGAATTTTATTTTTATTTTAGTTCAACGAAAATGTGCGCTCATGCTTGCATAAATTAATCCAATATATTTTTGTTATTCTCAAGAATTTTAAACAAGTCAGTCAGTTAATGATACTCACTTACTACTTACTTACTACTACTATTTGATTGAAGTCATTCATTCACTACACACAACATTCTCACATTAATTTCTAGAATCCTAAACCTTCACCTGATTGTATCTAAGTTGATATATTGAGGATATTACTGCAATAACACATGAAATGAAATCTTCATAGAGTCGATAAGAATTATTATGACGATTCAAGTTTACACTGATGTTGGTTTTTATGATGAACTCGTTCACTCCTCATAATCCTATCAAATTATTTTTTTCTTAATGAGCATTTTATTGCATCCTGTGTGCTCTGTTTATATAACTTAAGTCAATAAAAGGATGACATACAAAAAAAAAAACTATCACTATACGATCTCTGATGGTCGTCTTTTGCTATTAATCGCACGCATGATTACGATTGCGATTTGTTTTATAAGCCACATCAAAGTGGGATAAGCATTAGAAGTCGCCCTCTTGCTCTTGTTCTTGTTCATCTCCTAGAGTCTACTATAGATAGCAGTTGCATCCTTAGCGCCTGAAGAGAGCTTCTATATAAGTTCAAGAACAACGTGAACCTGAACATGTTAGCATGCAAAGCAATCGGCTTCTGCTGAGCTAATTACTGAGGCAAATTTTATTGCGATGACCAAGGCGCATCAACGCATAGTTCGTGTTTGGCTACTATGAGATATTGTATAGCTGACGTGACGGCTTCTAAGATGCCAAATGAATCTCTCGAGGAATCTCGGATCTGAGCGTCTTTCCACTGATGTGGTGCTTGCCACTCAAATTAAAATTAAGCCCCTGAATGCGTCGGATAAAATTGTTCTTCTTCTTTCGTAGATGTTGCTAAAACTTTCCTATTCTTTGAGAACTTTTATCAACTCCACAAGTTATCCATTAGAGAATAAAAAGGGAGTCCAAGTGCAAGACGTTCATTCATCTGCAATGTCCACATGGACAAAAAAAAGCGAAAGCAACAAAACAAGAAAAACTAAATTCCAAGATATACTCAGAGTGTAATTGAAACTTAATTATATGTACGAGTATATGCTGGCTGCAACGTCAATGCCTGAGAATCATTAATCGCATTTGCAGGATGTTGTTGCAGTAACAGCCTCAACTACAACTGATGCAGCGACAGAAACAACACCAGCGGATGTCTGCTAGAAATTAAATAGTAAACCAAAAACAAAAAAAGGATTGAAACAGAAGTCGTGTTTTTTTGTTTGTGTACTTAAAACTTTAGCCGAAACAAAAATATATTTTAAAATCCACAAAGGGGCAGAAGTTTATTAACTAATGCGTTCCATGGTGTATAGTTGTGATCCTTGAGGACCTTCCACGCAAATTAAGATTCATTACAAACATAATTCAACTGGCTGGTAAGTATATGCAACTTGTCTTTATTACATGACTTTAAATCTAGCTGCAGGATGGAAAAATTTGTTCGAGGGCAAATCATCTTCATTCCAATCATCACACAAGCTCGCTGTTTATTTGTTTAGCTCCGGAGAAAAGTGAAACTCGAAGAATTTTTCTCAGCTGTGGATGTTCTATTCTGATGTGATGTCGTTGTGATGCAGAATTGACAAAGTCATGAATCCGGGATTTTAATACAGCGGACATAGAAAAGTCATTCATACGATATGCAAATCCATCATCCGCAGGCAATAGATGATGGGATCAATTAATTGAAATAATCTGTTTTTTTGTTTTTGTTTTTCCTGTCTGGATGCGGATGAGATGTAACATTCAAATAATGCCCACGGGAAAAGTTGTTCTTATGCATATCAGTGGATTAAGTGAAATTCTTTCTGGAAGAAGGAAAAAGTTGTTTACTATAAGTTTTTTCCCTTGAAATTGAAAGGAAGTTTTTTTTTTGCTTACATTGTTGCAAATAAACTCGTAAAGGGTGTATTTCTTAGAGGTATAGGATTTTTAGCCTACTATAGTCTGTCAAAGCTCTTCAAATCCAGAAATCTCACCATAACTTCAAAACTGCTGCTGTACAGGACCATGGTCCTGCCAGTACTCACGTATGGATCCGAGACTTGGGTGCTTAGCAAAAGAAACTCCGGCCTCTTAGCCGCGTTCGAGAGTATAAAGTCTTAAGGAGAATTGTTGGCCCCATATGTGAGGAAGGACGATTCCGGAGACGGTACAATCATGAATTGTACGCAATCTACCTTGAAGCAGACATAGTGACAAAAATTAAGCTCGGTAGACTCCGGTGGGCAGGGCACCTAGCTCGCATGAGTGAAGATGAACCGGCTCGGAAAGTCCTTTGTGGTACATTCTATGGTAGACGGCAGCGTGGTAGACCATGCTTGCGCTGGAGAGATGGCGTAGACCAGGACGCCCGAAGCCTTGGGGTGCGCAACTGGATGGCGTCGGCTCAAGACCGGGATAGGTGGAGAGACTTGTTGAAGGAGGCCAGGACCGGACCCCGGTTGTCGAGCCGATGATGATGATGATGACGACAGGATTTTTTAAAATTGAATTCAATTTTTTTATGACCTCCACCCCTGGCTCGTAATTTAACCACCAATCCAAATTTCGTCTAAGTTTCGGTCACTTTTTCCAACATTTGTGGGAGTATGTCGGCAATAACGCGGCGATGTTGTCTTCCAAGTGGTCGATCGGCGTAGACTACCGACTTCACATATCCTCACAGAAAACAGTCTAGTGGCGTCAAATCGCGAGAATTTAGTGGCCAATTCAGGGAGCCGAAACGTCTCGTACTTAACTTAAATGACAATCAGTCAAATTAATTCAATCGAGTCTTTAAATACCCCAACTCCTTCAGCAATATATATTTCTACGATATTTCACCAATTTGTTGAAGGGCTCTGCATTGTTACAAAAGTGATAATCTGTCACTCATTGTGTAGGCATTTCCTCGCATAAGAATCCCATTACAAATAATTCCACCAGCCATCAGCATCCAGCAGATATTTTAAAACTAATCACCGTTTCAAATGCAATCCTAAACAACAACCTTTCAAGATTCTATCCCCGCATTTGACACATTGACAGATTAAATGGACCATGTAGCACGCAATCGGAATGACACAGACCATCATCATTCCCCATAGCTGCTATTGCCATTGCCATTGCTATGGGCTTGGGCAAGTGCTTGATGGCGCGGCATAAATGGAGATTTATGCGATCCATGTGATTGCAGCGATTATGATTCAGTTTATGGCGTTTCAGTTATGGAATTCTGTGCGACCATTTCCCGCATAGCAATCGCATCTGACGCTTATTGATTTTAATCGGATTTGGCAGTGGCACAGCTTTAACCAACAACGCGTTGCACGTCGCGTCTTCGTCGCACCGTACAAACTTGGGGCCTTAAAGAAAAGAATATCATACGCCGCCCGGCCGCAGGCCTCCCAAATCGTTTTGCTCCGTCAATTACGCCAGCTACTGTAGGTAAATAGTGAGAACGTTTAGAATTTTAACTCCCCGGAGAGAGCTAGCAAACACAGTGACAGAGTACACAGGGCTGCCCTAAGTCTAACGGTGTGTTGACGTTTTAAGTCAACATTCTCAATTTGTATGGCTTAGTCTTGTCAACTGCTTTGTTAGTTGGCTTAGATACATTGGCACCCATCGGTGTTTACCTCTACCAGAAACATATTCTAAGCTCATCTCTTTGGTTGATGGAATATTGTTAAAACCTTTTATGGCCAGAAATAATCAGTAACCAAACAAAATCTTAAGAAAGAAGTTGCAGAAAAATAAATGTAGAATGTACCCCCAACTCTATGATGATGCCTACAGGTACTCACCAGGCATTGGCCACATTCCAAAGGTGCTTCACGATGCCTTGGGGCTTAGAGGAGCAATAGCATCATTTTTTTTTTTTGCATTGATTATGAAGTGGGGGATTAGGAATTTTCTAAATACAAGGAAGCGACAGTAATAGGTTAAGCAAATGGCTAAGCTGAGACCAGTGCAAACAGCAACATTGAAAATCACTGTTCATCGGTCAGCGACTGTTGCTATACACAACGACGACTGCAGCGTTGTCGTCGTCCTCGGCCTCCTATTGGTGATTTATTAAATTAATCTTTTTGTGTCATA
The DNA here is from genome assembly GCA_958431115.1 of Syrphus vitripennis. NCBI lineage: Eukaryota > Metazoa > Arthropoda > Insecta > Diptera > Syrphidae > Syrphus > Syrphus vitripennis. The sequence goes on along the minus strand of OY288108.1, from coordinate 11,381,279 downwards.
AATTTAACTGCATCTTGTGTGCCCACTTTGGTTGAGATCGGAACAGAACATGTGTGTTCTTTGACCAAGAAAAATCGTGCAGCATCGCAACATAGGGGTGCTGATAACAGTGCTGTCGAAGATGATGTCCATTTAAGAGCAGAGGGATTCAGTTTCGGTTCCTTTTAATTTTTTTAATATTTTAATTTCTTTACGAATATATTGTGAATTAAAGAATTGAATTTGTCTTCTTCTTCTTCTGCTTTTGCTTGTGCTTCTTCTTCTTCTTCTTCTTCTTCTTCTTCTTCTTCTTCTTCTTCTTCTTCTTCTTCTTCTTCTTCTTCTTCTTCTTCTTCTTCTTCTTCTTCTTCTTCTTCTTCTTCTTCTTCTTCTTCTTCTTCTTCTTCTTCTTCTTCTTCTTCTTCTTCTTCTTCTTCTTCTTCTTCTTCTTTCTCTTCTTTATCTGTTTCCTGTTCTTCACCTTTTTAGATCCAAAATCTCCCTCTTTAATTGTTCACTCTCAAAAAACTTTACGGTTCCGGTAATATTGTTGAAACACTACCAAAAATCCTTGAAACTCTTAACCGACAGCACTGGTTTCAAGATTATATGATTCTACCTCACAGAACAGAAAATACCATGTCTAACACACTACTATCAATGACTTGAACTTTCATCTACCGATTGCACTAGTTAATCGTGCTTCAGTTAGAAAAATTTATAAAAGTTATTGGGTGCTGTTAGGCATATATGTAATTTTCAGTCCAGTTTTTTTTTTTATTGCATGAGGTATTTCTTTTACTTTGGATGGAGGATATAGAAGGATTATATAATTGATTGAAATGGTTCAAGAGCAATAGCTGGCGGCATTAATGGTAGCAATAACCTGTGAAGAAATTTCATCTTTTAGTGTTTTCAACTAACGCACATGTACCAAGTCTTTGCACAAAAGGAAAACATGTTTAACTGAAACAAGCTGAACAATTTCTTTAAAGTACTTTGTTGTGTTTTAGAAAAATTATTATAGCCAGCAAGGTGTAATATTACGGTTCACAGTTGCTTTAGAATGTGGCTCGTGCTATTAAATGAATCATCAATAATCTTGTGAGTGGCATGCAAAAATTATTTAAATAATAATTATTTTCTTTTCTAGTAACATTGAACAATTCTTACACATTTGTCTATTTGATTCGTTTTATGCATCAACTCCTTATCTTTTATGTAATAAAAATGAAGTGCTGTTCTTGGTAATCGCTTCATGTGAAAATGGCTCCACTAATTTGACCAATTTATTTGCGACTGGAGTTAAGGTACTCACAAACTCAGTGGAGGAGCAATGTTCTATAAAAATAACTAAAAATAACCAAAATTAGGATATCAAGCAATACTTTGAAAAATAATTAAATACAAATTGCTTAAATATGCCAATAAGGAAAATGCCATCTGATGTATCGAAAACAGTCGAAGTTTTGAAAAAGAATTTCAAAAATAAAAAGAGAGGCTGGGTGCGACCCACACTGATAACTTCCCATTTGTGATCTTGAAAACTTAATATTTAGTTTTTTTCAAATTCATATCAAATTTGTATGACGTCATAATGTGTCGAATAAAATTTATTCCAAGTCAATACCGTTATTTGTTCGTGAGATATTTGAGCCCAACCAAAATTTTCACTTCTTTTTTAAACTACTATAGTAAAAAAACAACTGATTGAATATCAATAAACGCCCTTTCAGCTTCTTTCGAAGTTATTATCTATAAAACAAAATTTATTTCAAGTCGATATCTCTACTCGTTCTTGAGATATCGACGACGAAAAATGGAACCAGAACGTACGGACGTACGAACGTACGAACGGACGTACACACGCACACACAGACATCTCTCTAAAAATGATTGATATAGGCTCTAGGGACCTTGAAACGTCGAGAAATGTCAAATATTTTAATTTGACAAATCAGACCGATTACAATAACTCCCTATGGGAAGTTAATAAAATAATTTTGTCATTTGTTTTAAATATTTGAAAAAGGAAAATATAAATAGCAAGCATTTAACACTCAAACTCAAAATAAAAAAAAAAATCCACCCGTTTAAAAAACATTTTTTTTTTTCAAAAATCCAAAAAAATAATTTCAATCACACATCGCCAAGTCGCTTATGAAAGAATCGAAGACCATCAATCCAGTTCTATTACTTATAAAACTATTTCAGAAAATTTCACCAAAATATATAGAGCCGTTTTCGAGATAAATTTACGCAGCTTCCAGCCATCCCTATTGACAATTCAACAAAACTTGTAGAGAAGGTAGACTTCTCCATTATCTGTACAAAAAAAAAATAAAATTGTGGCGTTAATCACTTCCTTGTCAAGAATTGAGAAGAATATCATCTCACCCTAGCCTTTCGAAAATGACTTAAAATTGTAGGTCCCCCTAATTCCTACAATACATACCACGCACACAGGAATGGTTGATAGTTGTAAGTCACTTAGGCCCTGGTTCTTCATTTTATTAGTTTATTTTCCAAATTTTTTTCTTAAAAAGCTTAAAAAATTTTAAATCCTTAACTTAAAAAAAAGTTTGTAATCTTTTTTAAACGTCTTTTTTTTGTCATAGTAATCTTCGTATTGAATTGAATCTTTTTTTTGTATCCATTAGCATGATGGATCATAGATCCTCCTCAAAGTCCTCCTCGCAAACATATTTTCGCTAAAACCATTGAATAAATTAAAAACAACATGACCTTCGCTTCTGTATCTTCTGATGGTTAACTTAAACTTAACACCTATTCCATCAGCATGATGCATTTATCCATTGCACCAACCATGAATAATCTCTGGTTTTCTAAAAATATAAACGTATCTATAAGAAAATACAGAAAATAAAAGTGAAATGCACACCACGGATGCGATCTATGACTGGGCGATCCTTCAGTAAGTTAAAAGAGAATACAAAAAAAATATCTATCCCCTTGATCATGATACGATGCGATGACCATCTCTAGAAGAAGAAGAATGACACGATGTGCCTTTAGCTACTGGATTGTTTGCATTTTGCTCCGACACGTTGTTGGCTGGCATTCAAAGCGTTCATCAATCATTTGCCTATTCAAGGTCACTCAAGACAATACCCCATCTTCTCCACAACAAATAAGCTATATACTATATAATGCACGCCACAGACGCTCTACTCTATTTTCTTAGTTGGAATATTATTTCTAGGTGAAGGTAGTGTAGATCTGATGATCATATGATGATGACGGGTGTACATATCTGTTCTTCTTCTGCGGTTCTTCGGGTTCCTTCCAGACTTGGATCTTTTTCACATATAAGTTCTTTAATAAAGGATGACTATTCTTCACCTGGTTTTGTTTGTTCGATCGACATTAGGTTAATGGGTTCACCAGACAATACACCGATCACTGATCATTGATTAGTGTACATATGCGAAAGGATCATGACAACGTCAAAAATTCTCAATCTTCTTCTTTACTTCTTCAGTGTTGATGGACAATGGAAAGGTAATTCTATTAATTCGTTCTGTTTGATCATCAATCTAGTAGTGGCAGCGGTGGCGGCGGTGGTGGCTAGTGACGCAGCAGGAGTTGGTGTCAGCCGCGACAGCTAAAGATAAGAATATCAAAGGAAAGTGCTGATTTTTTGCACTGTGATGATGGGGGCTCCAATCTATGATTCTCTAGATTTGATTCTGTACTCCCGTTTCTATAGTCACTCACATGTAGTTCTCATCAATTAATTACTTTGTATTGGAACTTAAATTTAACTTAAGAGTGGAAATTTGATGAAGAAAACTGTTAATTTACACTAAAAAAAATATTCAGGTTAATTCATATGATGATAATTGATAACCATTCCAGTTCAAGTATTACTAACTTATTCTTTGAAAAAGGTCAAGCTTTTCAAGGACTGTGACAAGCCAGAATGAAGACACAAGGATCAAGATATTAATTCACCAAAGTTCATTCACAATAATTCTCGGGGAAAACTTTTTGGGGATGATCCAAATACTTCACAGGTGACAGTATTGTAAGGGACTTCAAATCAACAGTATTTACAAGAGCTGTTTATTTAACAAGACAATGTTCAAGCATCTTGTGATGACAATATCAAAAACGTCATGCGTAACGGTAGAGTTGTAGAAATGGCGGGAAAATTCTGAAATATTTTTACTTTTTCTCGCCAAAGCAAGACTAATATCTAGGCATCCGAAATTGCGACGATTTTTGGACCGAGACTTACCGAGAGTCTCGAAATTGTTTTCAGCTAAACTTGTGGACCTTAGGAAACGTAGTCAGATCTACCAGTTTTGGATTTTTCCATGTCATCTGTTTATCTTCCTTTTACGCCACAGTGCCAGGTATGTTGGTCATGCTGTAATTTTTCCAAAATGGTATTTTAGACATGAAGGCTTTCTTCAATTTTCTTGCTTGTTATTCAATCACGCTTTGCACTAGTAGTCTTGTATGTTTTAAATTTGGAAGATACTACTATACTTCATGAGCGTTGATTGGTCTTCGTCATTTAGAAATCTAGTTAGAAACCTAGAACTTACAAATGTTACATAATTCGTAAAATATATGACTTGAAGATGTGCATGAAGCAGGTGCTGGTATTAGCTGAAAGATGTTCTCTGATATGAAACAATCCACAACCGGAAGGTTTGTAGGCATTTTTCTGAGGTCAACTAGAATGCTGAAATCTACAATATGAAGTTGGATTTGTACTCCCAGTGGAGATCATTACAAAAATATGAAAAACGGACGAAGAAAAAGACACCAGTGCAGCGTCGCGTCGTCTTATACTACGTATGTTAATAAAGTTGCTACAATTTTGCTGACAACTGCAATATTTTTCACTAAAAGTCATTATTATCAGTGATTATCTCTGCTGGAAGTAATAAATCAAAACGAAGACAAAAAATATATTTTTTAAAGTGTATAAACAAGAATTTCCCTCGGCCATTATCAAGTCATGCAATTATTTGCACAATGCAACCGAAGATGTTTGTCTTTTGTTGCTGTATCAGACATGAAGTGCTATAAGGTCCATTCCGAACTGACCTCAAATCTAAAAACCAAAGAGAGAGAGAGAGAGTGAGATGACCAACCTCAACAGCAACTGCCTGATATGCACTGTCCTTGCCGCCAATGGTCATTATCAAGGGCGTATGTCAAAAGCCATTAACATTCTTGTCATCACTTTCCATCCCCACACCCTATAAATAGATTCTTCCATAGATGTCCGCCTAGACATCCATCGCCGCGGCGGCGTCGGACGGGCGTTCTTCCATCGTCGTCGTCTTCGTCGGAAGAAGTTTTGTTCTTCCAAACGAAAAACTTCTTTTGAGAACCGACGGGATATCCATATTTACGAGTGCAAGCCCACATCACAATCCAAATAGGCTCAGTACAGTGATACTATGAAAAAAAAAAAAAAAATCAGCACACTCAAACATCCCAACCACGACGTCATTATAGCCCAGATGAGAAGCTAATTGTGGCGAACAACGCCCCACATTTATGGCTACATGCCTCACAGTTGCCTTTTGGCATCTCCAATTTCATTCCTCCAGAAGGACGACTCTCAACAAATTGTTGGATTGTTTCCACATTTCGTGTGGTCAAGTGGAGGAGCTAGAGCAAATATTAGTGCGATTGTTTTCTTCGATTTCGATTCCGAATATATAAAGCTGTGGTGGTGGTCTGTAGAGTCGTCGTCGTCGTCTTGGACGCATAGGTCGTGTCGTCCACTAGAGTTCTCTGATCTGGATGGAGATGATGATGCTATAGGTTTTACCTTAATAGTATAATTAAAAGTGGTATTTAATGTTGAAAATTACCAATGGAAACATTAATGGGTTATAATACACTCTAGCTATAATATATAGGTCTATGATGATGGTAGGTATTAATTAGGTAAGATATTTAATCCCGGATAATGAGTGGACTTAAATTCAATTAAGTGCTGAACCATTTTATAAAAAATAAAAATAAAATACAGATTAATACAATTTATTTCTTCTTTTTTTTTACTTTTACTTTTTGTTTGTTCGTTCCTTAATTGGTTGTAATTATTTTGGATCTGTTTTAAGATCATTGAATGGGCTAAAGTTTTTGTAAACCGTTGTAGTTCAAGTCTTTTATCGTGTTCTAATATTACTGTGCTGCATTTATAATTTGAATAACAATGTTAAAGTCAGCTGAAACTACTATCCCGAATAAAAAGATTATTTTTGTATTATACATAATCAATATTTAAAATACTCTAAAGGCCTATTCACATGAGAACGACCAACTAAACTAAGCTTTTTGTTTGATTAAATAAGATAAATTTGAGAAAACAAATTATTCGTCGCGAATTGCAAACAGATTGTTACGAATTGTCAAACCACTCTTGCCAATCGCTGTTTTTTCAACAACGAGCTCTACGGGCTTTACAGCGACGTCGACCTTGCTTCAGCCCAACGAGTCTTCGAACTTATCCCTGACGCGACGAACAATTTCTTGGAGTGCGTAACTGGAGATAGCTACCTAGGGACAGAGCTGGCTGGAGGGGCTTGTTGGTTGATGACGTAGTCCATCCTGGGCTGTGAGCGCCATCCAAAGTAAGTAAGTGAGTGTTGACTAGATCTCGAGTCCAATTTTCAAAAAAAACTATTTTTACCATATTTCTATTTTTGCAAATTTTTGTTTGCTAATTTTGTTTTTAAATTTTATTCTTGATAGATTAGTTTTTAGGAAATTTTTCTCTCTATTTCTGTGAAATTTGTTTGTTGTAATTTCTTTATAACGATCCAACATAGTTTCATTTTACTTCAGTTTAACTACGTGAAGATGTTAAAAAAAGATATGGACAAGATGCCTTGCTATTAACAAGTATTAAATACACAGACAAACAATCATCATCATCGGCTCGACAACCGGGGTCCGGTCCTGGCCTCCTTCCACAAGTCTCTCCACCTATCTCGGTCTTGAGCCGACGCCATCCAGTTGCGCACCCCAAGGCTTCGGGCGTCCTGGTTTACGCTATCTCTCCAGCCCAAGCATGGTCTACCACGCTGCCGTCTACCATAGAATGTACCACAAAGGACTTTCCGAGCCGGTTCCTCTTCACTCATGCGAGCTAGGTGCCCTGCCCACCGGAGTCTACCGAGCCTAATTTTTGTCACTATGTCTGCTTCAAGGTAGATTGCGTAGAATTCATGATTGTACCGTCTCCGGAATCGTCCTCACATATGGGGCCAACAATTCTCCTTAAGATTTCTCTCTCGAACGCGGCTAAGGGTTCGAGTGTCTTTTGCTAAGCTCCCAAGTCTCGGATCCATACATGAGTACTGGCAGGACCATGGTCCTGTACAGCAGCAGTTTTGAAGTTATGGTAAGATTTCTGGCTTTGAAGAGCTTTGACAGAATATAATAGGCTCTGTTGGAATTGAGCAGCCGCCCGCGTATTTTTTCTTCTAAATTATTATCGGCTGCTACTATTGACCCAAGGTATTTGAAGGATTGCATCACTTCAAATTCGTGCTCCTCTACCTTGATTGTTTGACCAACTGTTCTTCTCGCATTCGACAGACAAACTTCAAAAAGAAATCAAAGGAACTAAAGATCCACTTGTCTTACATTCAGTATGCAGTAACTTTTCCCAAGATGTAAGCTCATCCCCCTGAGGGATTTTTTCTCCATCACCATTATCATTAGTTTCCTCCAATGTGATGATTAATTACGTAGCTTAGTTGCTCTATAATTTTCGATTTCGAATTCATCTTTAACATTTGGCCTAAATGTAAACGAATCAGCCCACAAAATAATTGATTGGGTGTGGAAGTGCACCTAATGTCAATCTTAAATAGAACTAGCTTCCAGCAAAAAGTTTCACTCTGGATGCAGTCTATCAAATGGATGGAATGCAAACACAGCCATTCAGTTCAACAACAACAACAAAAAAATAGTCCCTCCAAAAAGCCTCAAGGCTGATGCTGATTAAAAATAGATTATATGCGTTTTCGTTTTACAGACGATATGCTGTGGACGTATGCGAAAAAAGCCAAACCACTGACGGCTGGCCGACGAGATGCGATTGTGATCCATTGTCCTATGCCGCCGACATCTTTGTTGATTTTGCCAATAATTATGGCGAACGTTCACGTGCTGTATCACACAGCTTCTGATGGTGGTGCTGCACTTTTGTGTGTCTAGAAGAAGTGGATCATACGTGTGCCAGTTAATAGCAGTCACAGTGGCCATATGCAATGTACATATATGTTTACCGGCAGTCTCCCCCGATAAGTCGGACTTATTAAAATGTCATTAGCCGACATTTTCACTAGCGCCACAGCAGCCGGGCCGAGGCCAAGTTTATGGCTAGTGGCGGTGTCGTTTGTCTTCAGACTGTTTTAACTCGAACGATGCTTTGCATACATCTACATACCTACCCGATTCGAAAAATTTCTTTTGTATGTTTTTGTTTGCCGAGAGATCAGCTAAGATTTCCGGAACTGAGATTTATATTCATTTTAAGCGAAATACAACTACTGAAGGCCTAGCTTAATAGAGATTTAGTTTTGTTTTTCTCCTGCGCAAAGGAAGAAGCAAAAAAGTGGGAAATCTTGTATAGGAATGAGGTTGTTGGATAGAGAGTGATTAGTGATTTTACAGACAGACGTTGCTGTTGATGGAAAAAAAATAAAAGCGATTATTAGGTCAAAACTTAAGAGATGCACAAATGCCAATGAAAGCGATTTTATATCACCGGATGTTAACTGATGGTGTTACCCGTAGCCTGACGACAAAAAACGATTCAACTTAGGTATAGTAAAATAGATACCTTCACATTGCAGCTCTTTACAATCACAAAAATTTCAAAACTTTTTGAAGGCTGTAACATCGTCGGCATAAATGACATACTTCGAGTGTTTTAAGAAGGTTGGTTGTAATAAAGGATATGATATAGGACTTTAATGGCGGCCATTACTTTGTGCTTATTCGATTCGCCATCTTTTTTCAAATCTTCACAAAATTATTTTTTTTCTCAGAAGTATAGAACTTTAAGTAGGCAACAGTTTTTTTTAACTGGCGGCCATTTAAAATTATTTTATTTCTCAGAGGTATAGAACTTTAAGTTGGCAACACTTTTTTTAAATGGCGGCCATTTTACTGTAACGACGACGCCTGAACAAAGCTTCGAAATTGTGCAAATTTATCCCGATCCCGAATTTCATTAGAGAATTTTGTTCATCGATGAAGCTCGTTGACGTATTTGCGGAGTGAATATAATCCTCAGATGTATTTTGAGACACCGTTACTTCCAGAAAATTTGACTGTTTAGTGTGCTTTATAGGCAGATGATTACTGACTTTTCGTTAATCAACTGAACAACCATGATGTGCAGGAGCTGCAGTTTCAACAAGACGGCACAACAGCTATTAAATGTTGGAATATGCGAAGTTGCCGGTCTTCGCCGATAAGTCTGAAAAGATAGAGCACTTTGAGGATAACATTCGCCACATTATTGAAACAATTGTTGGAAAAACTGATCGAAAATTGGACTTCAAGATAAAATTACGCCAGAAATCATCAATTTTAAAAATTCATCAATCAATCATTCAATAAAAATTGAATTGAATTTTAAAAAAGGTGTTAAAGAATGGGCTCTTATTTGTAAAAAATTGTTATTCAATCAGTGTTGCCATTAAATTGTTTTCAAAAACCTGCAAACAATGGAGTGATTTTTACACAAAAAATAATGGTTGACGTTAAAATTTTTTTTACCGTTCTCTGAACACACCCGGGGGTGAAAAATACTAATTTGAGGATTCTTATTCGAACCTTATAATATACATAATTATGCCTTTGTTTTTGTGTCTAGTTAATATTCTTAATATAATTGGACTTCGACCCAATATTTAAACTAACGTTAACCAACAGCAGAAAAATGACTGCCTGACAGAAGCATGAAATTAAACTTCATCATTTCAAGATTCATTTGGATAAAACGTTTAGTCTAATATAATAATTTATTTTTTATTGGGTTCAAGTCTTGAGGCAAATTATCAGAAATCTGATTGGACTATAATTATTTAAAAATAAATATAAACAAATTTTTAAATCCACTTTCTTTCCAGAATATCATTGGTTATTTGAATAATTTATATTAATAATTATAAGATAGGAATAGCAAATTGTGTGCATGTTTTTAATATAAAGAAATTTTATTAAGAAGAATGTTGGACTTGAGATTATATTTCGTGTGCAACGAATTCAATTTTAATTTATTCATAATGGAAGATTACAATAATCACAAGAGTATTTTTGAATAGGAACATATGCTAACAACATAAAAAGCAAAAATTTCATGTTCATTTATCATTCTTCACTTGGAGCAGCAGAAATGTATTAAATTCAACGGTTATCGATTTATTTATAAATATCGGTTGATGAGCTCTAGCTTTCATTTTGAAAAAAAAAGTAAGTCAAACGACTTACTACTAAAAGCTGGAAAAATTACTTTTTCCCCTTAAACTAAAAATTTGATCTGAAATTATTAAATATTTTAATAATACCTTTACTACTATCAAGAGACATCAAGACTCAAGGGTGGATAGAGAACCTGATATCAATACGACAGAATCCGTGCTTCTTAATGAGTGCAGCACCTGGAAAGTCACAACTGCTGTCACTCGAAAATGAGAAACGTTTGTAAATAGATGTCTGCGAAACTTCTTCATGATTCGTATGAAAAATGATGAGATTCATGGGAGCTAACAGTTCAGGAACCCATTGGCTCTATCATATAAAGAATGCATCTGGAAGAACCGTACACAATAGCTCGTAGGAGTGGTGGAGGCCCTGGGCCCAAGTCCGAGGGCCTAGTACATAAATAACTTACAAGTTTTTAGCTGTACACATATTGTGCAATCTAGGCCACACTTTTAGGAATTTCAATTTCGAGTTTTGGTATTTTGGTCTTTCCGGATTTTGGGTTTTCGATCTCTCAGCTTTCTCAATTTTGGGTTTTCGCAATATCGGCATATTAAGTTTTGAGATATTGGCTTTCGGTTTTCGTATAAGCATTCCGAAAAACCAATCATGTTTATTATTTCTTCCATTTTTTTAATTCCATTATTTATAAATAAGAATGGACGTGCACAGTTAGCTTTTAATGTTTTCATTTAAATAACGTTTTGTAAACGCCATCGTGAAACCAGCTTACAAATTGTTATGTGCAACTGAAGAAAAAGTTAATTCCTAATAGTTCCAGTTAATCATATTTTTTATTTCATTAATTAATTAATTGAATTTATTTGTCACGGAAATTGAATCTTATTTCAATTTATAATTTCACGAGAATTCCTGTCATTTATCAAAATATCTTTGAAAATCCTGAAATTTCCCGTGAAGATGAGATATTCTGCCCAGTAGCATTAATTATTATTTTATTAATAAATGCTCTTCGTCATTTGATTCTCTTAATTGTCTCCAACATTGTCATTGATGTGATTAGTGGTTCTTAACATTTGACTTACCTCCGGCATTGTTGGACATGTAATACATAATGACACACAACACAAAAAACTTGCAGAGTTCAATTTATCCTTGATCCTGTTCAACTGTCAAACGTGCGCCTAAACAAAATGCCATCTAGCATGTTTCCTGTTCCCGGATTCGCATCACATTCGTATTTATATATTATTGCCGCATGTCTGCCCAAGGGTGTCCATTCTGTCCAGTGTCCAAAAGATATGTCTATAGTAACACCACCACCACCACCACCAGAAGATTCACTTCTAGGGCTTAGCATTTTGATATGATTAAAAATAAATTACGATTTAATAACATCATTTTGATGCGCATGATATATCTAAGAATGTCTTGCGCGGTACATATCATAGCCATAACACAGGGATCAGGTGTGATCCCTCAGCAAAGCTATATATGTAGCTACCTTTGATTTTGAGAAGAGAGCAAACGATAAATCGCTTGTAAGTCGCTTCTTGAATATCGATAGACACTTTCGCGGACAGGTGAGTGGTTGTCTTACAAGTTGTAGAAAACTGAACTCTTAAAGGATGAGAAGTTCTGCTATTTGACCATTGCATTGGCAAAACGGAGTCGATCAACAAGGAAATCTCAAAGAATCTATCTTACGTTGCCAAGTCTAGGGATTCAATTTAAAATTGCACTTTTATTATGAATAATAAGGGCGAAGGTGTGTGCGGTAAAGTTGCACTGCCCCGTGCTCAAGTGTGAAGGGGAGGCAGTTCGAAGTGGGCGCGTCGTGACTCAGGTGAAACACGTGTACAGTGTAATCGGAAATTAATGTTTATTTGATGTTGCAGCGGCAGTTGCAGTTGGTTGTTCGCGTCTTTAAAAATGACGGCAGATGGAATCATGTAGATAGTAAGGCACTTTTTTGAAATCCTATACTTCGATGATGAACTTGAAAGGGCAAAATAGGGTTGCCGCATTCAAAGAAATACATTTATCTTGTCAGGGCTAGCTTTTGAATAAACCTTTTATAATGGAAGACATTGGTTCAAGGATTTTTATGATTGATTATGTTTGTGTGTACCTAAGAAATCTTAAAACTGAAAATGCTATAAAATTCACCTGTGCGTTTTCTTACGTTTTTCTACTGAAATATTTTTATAAGATTTTTTAAATCGATTCTATTGATAGAAAACTCTTTGGCTTAGTTTACCAGAAATATTAAAATTTGACAAATGTGACCATTCCTAAGGAACTTACTGGTGAGTTAACCCGCTTCCATCTAGCGTCATTTTCGGAACTCAAATGATGACGTTAAGTGAAGTTTTTGAATTTAAAATTTTTGTACAGATTTTGATTTTTATTTTTTCAAGGGTTCTTCATTTTCTTTTTCTTCCTCCAACATTAATCATCTCTTTATCGCTCATTTCCTAGAACAACATCTAACTTCGTCAAAAGAAAAATACATATGTAAAATCAAACGGCAACCCTACTCCTCCAATTCCCATTTTTATAGTATCAAGTTCTTAATTCCCCTGAGGATATATCGCGAGATATTCCGGCCTGATCATCTTTTGCTCCCTTAGCGTCAGCGTCATCGTCATCGTCTTGCCCATTGAAAAATCTTTGTCATTAATACCGAACGAGATTATAAAACGTGGACAAGAAAAGGGCGTTCGCGTTGGTTTTGGAGTGCGCAGGCGCACATCACTCGCTGTTCTGTGTTGTTGTTTTTACTACTTCAACTATATCACAGGCGTTGATCATACGATGCGATTAGACACGCTTTCAGATTGCTAAATTTGATTCTAAGTAGGTATTATATAATACAAATTCTAACGATGCGCGCACCACATCTACGATTTACCCCAGGGCCGAACATTTATTCGCCAAAGTCGAAGTTATTCAATTTCAAATGAAAAATACCGAAGAAAAAAAGTGCTGCGGCTGGTGGTGAAGATTCCCAGTCTCTGGGATCATTATACAACCGCACGGGCTTCCTGTGTCTTTCTTGTGTATAGTGAATTGGATGCCACAGCATCTCAGCAAATGACGAGACATGAGAAATGACACACGAATCTCACGGATGCTGCCAGCATAGGATCTATATTTTAGATAACTATCCGCATGAATATTATGCAATTGGGTCTGAGGAAGGCCTTCCTATACGAGGAAGCGCATCTTTCTAAACCAAACCGGACGACCGACCGACGACGCGAAGGTGGCTGGCGGTGGCGGGGGGGAAGGGGGAGAAAATAGCCCGCACCTGGTTGCACCATCAGCGCATAGTCGCGAAAATCATAGGATAATCAGCCCTGGAGCCATCGGTCAGTTGCACTTTCGCTGGGACTATGTGCTCTCATTAGTCCGGATAATGGGTTCGCGGCAGATGTTTCTATGAGCTTTGGGATGGCAGCATGAAGGTGCCATTAAGCACGTATAGGAAGAGAGTTATAATTTGCCCGTAATTAACCTAACCATTAGAATAAAGTTATGGAATAACTTTTGGGATGAAGCGACGCGACGTCGACGCTGCGGACGAAGGCGAAAAGGTATGCGGTAGAAAAGTGAAAATTCTTTCATAATTTATGGTGTTCTGTCGGATGTTCGTGATAGGCAAATCGAATTAGTGTAATGAGTCTTTGAAAAGTGTTAGAAGGTATTTCTTTTTCCAGGCTGGGACTGATGGGAGTGGCCTTTAATACAAATTTTACTCTGGTTTTTCGATTGATAAACTATTTGAGCAAACTGTTTAGTGCTAAATTATTATTATTTTTGTGTTCGTGTTTAGAAAAATATGAAAACGTATTTTAAGCTAGTAAATGCGTCTTACAAAAACTATACAATTAGTGTCAGTTTTTCATCTTCGGGTGTTTGGTTATCAGGCTCCCGACCCATGAAGGATCTTTGCCTGAGACACGATGGCTTTCCATCCTTTACGTTCCCGAGCACGTTGTTTCCAGTCTTCCAAACCAAGCGCTCTGGAGACCGTCTCAAAACCTGGGCATACTAGTATTGATATGTCCGAGCCAATGTAGTCTACGAGTTTTGACGTTCTGGACTAGTAGAATATACGCCAAAAAAATTTCTTGAACAAGTAGTTACGTAAATTTTATCTCATTTTTTACATAAACGGCAGATTTTGGAGCAGAGTTCTTTTTTTTTAATTTCTGGAAAACTTTTCTATAATTTTGCTGAATTTTCTAAAATTCTGGTTAAGCAGGTTAAGCATCAAAGCTTTGGACCTGTCAAAATGCCACTTATTTCTAATATTGAAAATGGCGACTTACTGCTGCATTGGCTTATGGGCGCGTTAAATTAGATGTTATGTCTTGGAATTAATACTTCTAGATTCCACTCAGCTGGAGTTTGGGTGCAAGTTATTGATTGTAGAAGATGTTTGGCATTACCAAATCCTTGCAGACACTTTGAAGAGGAACTATTGATTCGGTTTTTTTTTATTTTTTCCACTGTATTCACATTGTCTCAAATGCTTATAACACAACAAACTTGAACGTGGAATTTGAACCCGTTATTTTTCAACACAGCGCGGGGGTGAAGGATAGGTTAGGATGGGAAGGGAAAGGTGTAAGGAAAGGTGTGTGGCGCGAGGTACTAAGACTGAAGGTGGTGGTTGTCTCAGATTTAATTCCAGCGTTGGCGGCTGGACTAAAGCGTGTCTTTTTATTTATGTCCCTTTATAATTCACATTATTGTGTTCGTTGTCATATTCGTTGGGCATACTAGTATTTACTCAATCACATGTTGCTAGTGTTATGCCTGAACAACATGTAATGAGTAAACCAGCGGCCCAGCAATGATAATCAGAGATTATAATGGAATAAAAACATGATAAAGACTACGGCAGGGATAGAACCTGTGACCATCAGGCGACCACGTAAACCATCGCGCCACGACCAACCTAAAATTTAAAACGAATAAAGCTTTCAGCTTTATTTTCATTTGTTTTCGGCTATGTGACCCTTAGGCGTTGCTTCCATATGGCGGTTATTGCAATGCACCAGATCCTCTTTACCCTATGGCGAAATCTAACATACTTAGTGGAACAAGTATATAAAGGAAATAAACGTAGATATTTAAAAAAAAAATCGCGAATTCTTTATTATATCGTAAAGTAGACAGGATGAGGTTATGTATGGAACAACACATCGGGCAGATGGCCGCCGCGGCTTTGCTGGCACATATGCGGTCTTTTAATGAAAATTTCAATGACCGTTCTGCATAAATGCTGCGGTATTTCTTTAATGCAGCGTCCAATTTCCTCTTTTAAGGCTTGAGTAGTCGTCGGCTTATTCGCATAAACTATCGACTTCAATAAACCCAAAGAAAAAAGTCCAAATCGATCTAGACCGGGAAATGACTGATGCAGCAATTGAATTGTTTCTCTGGCTGTATGAGATGTGGCGCCGCCGCCGTCTTGTTGAAACTACATCCCTTCCACATTAATTTCTTAAATTCTAGGCAAATCTTACGTCAAAATTCGCTGCATAGTGGATTTGGAAACACCAATTTCCTGAGCTCGGTGTCGAATTGAGGTAGATGGAGTTTGAGCGACATCATCACGTACTGCTGCGATATTTTCGGTCGAAGGCGCGTTGTTGTCTTTACATCAGTGACAGACCCAGTTTCAGCAAATTTTTCTATTAATCGCTTTACAGTTGACTCTTTTGGAGCATTATTGTAAGCCTAAATTGATCCCAATTCGCGACCTGTGGCCGCAAAAATTTCACCATTTTGGTAAAACAATTTCACAATGAGAATGCGTTGTTGATGTTATATCTTACTGTGTATAAGCAATGTCGTAAATAAATAAATAAATTAAATAAATAAATAAATTGTTCATTCGTGTAGCGCCCTATTTTTATTAACCTTAAACCTTTTTTTTTTTCCTTCTACTAACAAACAATAATAATTGTTCAAATGTCAAACAACGACACTTCGAATGGCGCTAAATTTAAATCTTGCGTTCTTGTTGGGACACCCTTTATAATGTCAATAAATACTCAAAATCATAAATACAACATTCCGAAAGAAGATAGCAAAGTGAAGATAAATCAGCCTGTATTATAGTGTCTCAATTTTCTCTGTTGGAATAAATGTAAACCTTTTGTCGGTTTACCTCCTCGGTATTAAATTTTGTAAGTACTCTTTTTTTTCAAATTCTTCCTTTCCCTATTATGGAAGGATCCACAATCAATTAATGCTTAGAGGCAACTGAACTTAAGTTTCATGATGAAGAATCATAAAAAAAAGAAGAACCTACACAACAGCTTCCCAAGGCTTCCCTGCGCTGCCTGTGCTGCTGGACCAAGATCTCCCTATATTTTCTAAGAAACATTCCATAGCCCTGTTAGTAGTTGTCGTCGATAATCTTCTAACATAAACTATTCCTAAAACATATACTCTTCGAGGAATTTTCTTAATTAAATAATTAACACGCACGTTTATATCCGCATCTTTATGGCACACCTTTGACGTACCTTTAGTAAACATATCCCAACCGCCTCTGAATATCTGTGTCTGTTGTCCTGATGCTTTAGCTAACACACATCCCGTCATAGTTAAGTTGAGAATATAGAATCATGCAAGGGAACTTGTTACACTACACGAAAACTTATTAACTTGTCCATCGTCGTAATGCCAATAACTTGTGCACTCTAAACTGTAATCTCTTTGTCATGCCTTGATGGGTCTAGCTAGGAAAATATGTTGGTACATACAGCATATTTTATATCGCAGATAGTATAGCTTTTTATGCAAAACTATTTCCTACAAAACTTATTGAAAGGTAGCACGTAAGCAATCATTACTTGGTCATTTTCTACAATTTAATCAATTAGGCGGCAGAGAGTTAATATCATGGCACAACATCACCCACTCATAAGTCAACTTTGAACGGCCAAGTGCTCCAATATCTTGTTGTACGCTCCGAAGTACGATTGTAAGGCAAGTTCTTCTCACCTTTTCAATGATGCATGGGATTGCTAAGCGTACAGGTGCCAGCGAAACCAAATAAGTGAGCATTGTGCCCCCTACATCTCTGGCCGGTCTTTGCTGTTATAGACCATGCTCTTGTATTAAAGATGCATTTATTTTCGCAGCCACCGAGGAAACAAGCAAAGTTTTTTGATAGAGAAAACTACTGATGTCTTTTATGGAAGTATACAGTATGTGTTTGAAAGAAAATTCATATTTCTTGTTTCGTTTTTTGTATTAATCATTTTTTGATGTACAGTTCGCATAAATATCAGGACCCATACACTGAAAAAAAATAACGAGATTTTTTTTTTATTTAGTAAATGTAGAAAAATTGTTTGTTTGATTTGACAATATTTTTGGATTCCTCCTATTTTGATTTTTTTGATAGAAATTTTTGATCTTGTCTCAAAACATTGTCGCAAAAATTATCAAAAAGAAAAACTTGCTTCAAATTATTATTTTAAGCCAAACCTAGTTCTGAACAGTTTTCTAGTTTCAAGTTTTGCTCAGCTGCTATATTGTTCAAAAACATTTCTACAGTTACAACTCGAAATCCTAGAAATATTTTTCGAAAAAATTCCAAATTCATATCATGCCTTGAAAATCTTTAGAACTAGTATTAGCGCTGTAACAGTGTCATTCGATAGCTTCTTTGAAGCCAAAACTAGATTCCTTAATTCGCCCCAAAACTGATTCCTTCATTTTGAAAATACATTAATGTTTCTCTGAATTAGTTCAAAATTGCAAAAAATATTAAAATTTTTTTTTTTTGTTAAATGCTTTCCATTGAATAAATTGATAAAATCAAAAAATGGCTCTATGGAAGGTTAACGGAAATCCATTAATTGGAAATAATTAAAAACCCGTTTTTGAGCAAATTAAGATTTTTTAAAAAATCCCATCAAAATGTTTGGTCCAGGAAACATTGTTCTTAAGAAAAATTAAAAACCCACTTGGCGAAAACCACAATGCCAAGTTTAAAGAAAAACCTGGGGGGTCATTCCGTAAAATTCAAAATGATAATCGTCGACGATATCGTCCATTATTTGCTTCACGTAACTCATCCACTGTCGTGTCGTCAATCGTTTAAAATTTGAGAACGTGTTGTTCAGAAAGTCTCAAACTGTATTTGAATTGTCAAACTCAATGATAAATGTCAATAAAATGTTTTTTTTTTGTGTCGTTATGTGTTCGATGCAGGAAAAGTAAGAATTGCAACAAAATATAAGCTACATATTTTATCGTAATATTTTTAAAAATTAATATAAATCGAGTACCTCACCATGAATAGGGCAGTCACACAATCGCAAATTGCTATTTTAATACAATACATACATGGAAGAACATCCCGACTTGGCCAAACGATACAAGCCAAACTTCGTGCAAGGCAAAACCGAAATAAACGAATTGTGGGCTAATGTGGCAACAATATTAAATGCCGACGGCTGCCCCCGAAGAGCATTGCTTCATTGAGAAAGGTGTGGACAGATTATAAGTACCGCGCCAAAAAAAGGTCAGTCATAATTTGTTGGAAAGGCAGAAACGCGAGGCGGCCTTTTTGAAGAGGTCCCTATTTCTGAGGACGAACGAAAAATAATTGAGTTAACTTCAATTCCGTTAGCGGTATCCGGAAGTTCTGCCAAGGTTTTTGGTGCTCCAGCTCTATCACGTCAAAAAAAAATAAGATGTATTTAAAATAAGAAAATTGCAGCGCCGAAATATTTTTACTTTAATTTGTCAACAGATAAAAACCATGTCAAATTACAATGGAAACTCAATTATTCAACTACAGTCACCTACAAACTTCAAAATTATTGCAAGACGATACCTATTTAGCTATCGTCCAAACGCTAACGTTTTGACGATTATTGTCTTACGTGAAGCAAATAAATGAAGCACTATCGTTCAAACGATATCATCTGACGAGAATCGAGTTACGGAATGACCCCACTGCAACCCTTGTGAGCTGTAGGTGTAGCCGAACAAACACAGGAAGATTTCCGAGATCCACTTTTTTTCTTCTTCCCCATCGAGTCGTATTTTATACAAATCTCGTGATCAATTTTTACAAATGAAAGACTGCTCTATAATACCTATAGACACAAGTAAAAATGATAACTCCCGATGGATTTCATGGGCCATGAACTCTTCTGGCTTCTTAAGTCTATAACGCGATTTAGAGTAGAACTGCACTTCAGCGGAACTGTGCAGCAACATATTACTTGTATAAAGATGTATGAACTGTGAAATGTTGATCCATAGCAATAACCATATTCGAAAAGATCCCCTTTCCTTTTCTTTCTGCACAAGACTGTCTCCTCATAACACACCTACTCAAAAAGGAATGCTCATCGAACCGACAAAATTGTTGACGATCCCATCAGTTTGGGTTCAATGCATCCTTTCGCTTTTTTTTTATTTTTGTTGCTGCCGCACACATCCCAACACGCATTCCGAACTCTAAATCAAATTCTAGGATGATTTGCCGCCAATGTTACCCAAAGTGTGATATCTGCTTACAACAAGAGAGTGTTGCTCCAGCTCAGAAAAAAAAACTGAATCGAAAAGACCATCAGACCAAACAGCTGTTTATAGCTAAGCTTCCCTGTTGGACAATTTGCATAAATTTCGTTGCCAATTTACACCCAACTATGAGGCATCATAGCTATTGCCCTATCTGAGCTATTTCACATTATGATTCCGCTGTCTTTTACCTCTTTGCATGATCGTCGTCGTCGTCGTCATCGTTCGTCGGTCGTCCTCGTCTGTTTAAGTCGATGATCGGCTGGAAATGGAACTATTTCAAGTGATGTTCCTTTGGCCGGCTTAAGTTATGCAAATAGTTATTGGATGTAAATCGTTCAGGTGAGGTAAAATATAAAATGCTGCTGGTTCCTTCTATACCCGATGACACTACCTCGACGACCGAATCGACGCGACGACGTGTCGATTGAACGAGCGAGTGGGGGCACCAACCTCAATCATGATGATCGGTCGATACACCACCTCACTTATATGAAGGTTTATGTCTGAGGTGTGGGTTAATTTGCTCACTTCAGCTACCGTTAGTTGAGATTACATGCATTAGCATGTAATTTTGATGGAAGCGTTATAGTTTTCGTTTTCAATTAGAGCCTCATATTGATTGTTAGCTCACAATGTGAGTATTGAATCAATGCCGAGTGGCGGGCGCGATAGTTGATGTGTCATTGAACCAAAAGTGATTGCGAGGATTGCGGAAGTGCTAGTATAGGTACTTACTTACATTATAGTTGGTGTAAATATTGTCTGTCAGAGTTGCAGGTGTTGGACAGGAAGATTAACAGTCTACAACATAAAGGGATAGAAAGGTTGGTATATTGGAAGTGTGAAGTATACTGCAGCAGGGCCTGAGAATAATGTTCCATTTTAACAGTGATTAGTGGTTATAAAAGTCGTGGTAATAGTTAACAAGGGTGTTATGTTGGTATTAGTAATAGTCCGTTCTAAAAGATTTGATTTATTCGAACGTATATGTGAATATGTCTTTATTTCCTTGATTTATTTTTTCAATTTTCATTCTTTTGTGTAAATTTTAACGGAAATTAAATGGTAGATGGTATATTTTGTTGAATTGTCCAACTCTTTAACACTTAAGTAATAAAAATTAATAATAAATAGGAGATTACTTGTCAATGATGGTATTTCTTAAATTGGTTAGGATAATTTAAATTTCGTTTCTCTATACAATTTGTTTGAAATCGGCAGATTTTAAGTTTGGGCTCTAGTAGGTACTCAGGTGAAATATTCTTTATTAATTTTTTTATTATTTGGTTCAATGTGTACCTGTAAGCTTCATCTGAAAAGGCAATAATTGTCATAGATTTTATTGATTTTTAGGAATTTTTTTTCGAAACTTGAGGTACTATGTATTTGAAAAAATTATTTTAAAAAATTATGTTGTAATTTATTTCCATTTTAAAAGTTTTTTTATATTTTAAAACATTGCCTTTCATACTTTTCTTACCAGCCTATGTAACGGGGCTATTTTATTTTATTTTATTTTATTTTATTGTATTTAATTTTATTTGATTTAATTTAATTTAATTTAATTTAATTTAATTTAATTTTATTTTATTTTATTTTATTTTATTTTATTTTATTTTATTTTATTTTATTTTATTTTATTTTATTTTATTTTATTTTATTTTATTTTATTTTATTTTATTTTATTTTATTTTATTTTATTTTATTTTATTTTATTTTATTTTATTTTATTTTATTTTATTTTATTTTATTTTATTTTATTTTATTTTATTTTATTTTATTTTATTTTATTTTATTTTATTTTATTTTATTTTATTTTATTTTATTTTATTTTATTTTATTTTATTTTATTTTATTTTATTTTATTTTATTTTATTTTATTTTATTTTATAAAATATATAAAATATGAATTGTTTTTTTTTCGTCCAAAAGATTTAATATTGATTCACCAAATACTGTGAAAAGTCAAACAAATAATACTTAATTTTTTTTGGAATTTTTAAATTTTATAAAAAAACCTTAATTTGGCTTTAACCAAATTATTACGGTCATCTAAAGAATTCTGGTTTCTTAGTTCAATTGACTTTTACTCTTTAGCTAAGTAGTGTTTAATAAATTCCTAGCCACGCTTAGCCTTGCGCCAATACAACAAAATATCGTGTTATCAAGTCGTTCAATTTATTTATTAAGAACTTAAAAACATTGACACGTCTCTACGTATCACTTAAGTATCAAGGTCTGAAATTGAACCTATTAACTTCAATTAACCTGTCAAACACCACACGGTACAAAAAAAATTACGACACACACACGGCTCCCACTTACTCCGTTATACCTAATTATTAATTTCATCATTAACAAGACAATGGCCCCAACCACTGGAACCACCCATTCTCTTCACTTACAGAAAACCCTAAAACTTTATATACAAACTCGTATCATTTTCAATTCCAACTGTAAGACAAGTTTAATTGCAGACTATGTGGACAACGAGAGTGCATCTGCATCATTGACTCTGGCATCTTAAATTACATTGTTCATGGCAGTTCACAAATTTAATCAACAAACTGGACAAATAGCGCAAAAATCCTTCCTGCTGCCGGGACTAGTAATTAAGTACAACATTAGCACTCCCACTTCCATCAGCTCCCAGCTATATAAAGAAGGGAGCTCCATCTCATGTGGAAGATCATTTGGCTATCATTTCAGTGGTGTGAATTTCTCACCCGCATGAGTACCACACTCGTTGTCATGGAAATAAAATTAAACAAAAAAAAAAGCAACAATGCCATTAGGTTCACCCACCTTGTTCCATCCAAAAAGGTGGAAACTTTGAAAAGATGCATTTTGAGCAACGATGGCGACGGACAGACAAGCATGCCAAAGATCTCTCTGTTGGATATCAGATGGGAAAAATGAAGATGCCATTTGGCGCATTCCGCATTGAGATTCAGGTGTTTTCCGGGATAGTTTTGCATCGCAGCCAGTGATGGAGATCATTGCCGGCGATAATGTCGCCCAGGTTAGTTCTCTGGTCGTGCACTTTGGTGGTCATGGCCACTGCCATGGAATACACTTATTACACTGTGTTCATGTGGATAATTGTTGCGTAATTTGTGCATCAGGCATTATTCATCTCTGTGGCAACTCAAGTGCTGTTTTGCACCAGAAGAATGGTGATCATGCATGGTTTTGTGATGGCAATCGTTGTCTTCTTTATTTCTCCTCCGTCGTTGCTGTCGTTTCCATCGTCATCTAGTGTAATTGTAACATTCAATTAAGATTAATTTATAATGCAACATTAAAATTATCAACATTATTTCTGGCTGTTTGTGCTCCTAAGTATTATACTAGCATCACATTCACACTATGTTTGTATGACGATGTTAATCGAACATTAGGTCTTGCAGATGATACTTTGTGAGCTCAGCTGTAAAGATTTTAAAGTTCAGGCTCAAGTGAAGTGAACTTATTCAAATAAACACTGACAATTTATTTATGACTTAGTAATTAAATAACGGAATGCAGGTGCATCTTCAGGTGAATTATATTAGCCAAATTCAAGTTTGCATAACAGCTCTTTTGTTTACGTACTCAAAAGTTAGAAGATGGTTTCGCGGATGATGATGCATCTTAATTTGTTCTGAACTTAAAGGTCTTGATTGCATTTTGCAACGCAAGTACATTAGATGGCATGATATCATATGCTTAGTGAGTTTCTTTTGAATGACAACAAGATTTTTATTTTATTATCCTTTAAATCTCAAGTCTCAAACTTGCAAGAGTATTTTAAATACCCAGGCTGTAATATTTCACGACAACCAAAGAGTATGCAAGCAGAGGCAGCATAAAATAAAATAAAATAAAATAAAATAAAATAAAATAAAATAAAATAAAATAAAATAAAATAAAATAAAATAAAATAAAATAAAATAAAATAAAATAAAATAAAATAAAATAAAATAAAATAAAATAAAATAAAATAAAATAAAATAAAATAAAATAAAATAAAATAAAATAAAATAAAATAAAATAAAATAAAATAAAATAAAATAAAATAAAATAAAATAAAATAAAATAAAATAAAATAAAATAAAATAAAATAAAATAAAATAAAATAAAATAAAATAAAATAAAATAAAATAAAATAAAATAAAATAAAATAAAATAAAATAAAATAAAATAAAATAAAATAAAATAAAATAAAATAAAATAAAATAAAATAAAATAAAATAAAATAAAATAAAATAAAATAAAATAAACATAAAATAATTTAAACAATTAAATACAAAATAAAATGATAAATAGAAAAAGTGAAATAAAAAAGCAAAATTATTTCTTCTGTCAAAGATTTTTTTTTCAATATTTGTGTGCAGCACATGGAATCACATATTTATATATGGTCCTGAACCATGGCACGAAAAAAAGAATTTGCAATTTTTTTAATTAGATATTTTTAAAAAATTGGCAGCACCAAGTTGGACTCATCTCAGTACTTTCAGAGCTAACAAATTTTGGGCAAGCTCTGGGCAAGAGATTAATCGAAAATTAAAATAAAACTATTCGTTTTGTTTTTAAATATTTATCAATATGTACATATGTATGTATATGCAGCAGCACAAGTTAAGCACATAACAGCAATTTGTTTGTTTTTGAAAATTGAAAGAAGCGCTCTTCGCTCCACGCCAAAAAAAGAATGTAGCATCCCTTCACAAATCAAACCGATTAGAACAATTTGTTTTAAATAAGGGACACAAATCACAATCTTGAATTTCTGAAAAATCCAAAATAGTGTTCATTGTTAGTCTATAATCAAGATCTTTTAATGGTTTCAAGTGAAGTTGCCCACCATTTAAGCAAGTTGGAAAACAAAAGTTACACAATTCAAAATACATAATTGAGTTAAAATTATGAACTAACTTCTTTTAAACCGAAAGAAGAAGAACCACCTTCACTTAAGCCAATTTAATGTACCTCCTTGAACTTTTAACGCCTTTCCGGCATACATAAATCCCCGATGCACTGTACTGTACTGTACAAGAATTTGACCTCTTTTAATAGGTTCATGTAAAACGTAGTCATTAAAATTTATAATGGACCTCAACAAAATAGACGAAAGTATTAAATATTGATTAAAATTCTATACTCAAAGTTGTATTTATTTTAGTCATAAGGAAATTTTTACCGCCATTAAATCAACTTGTTTTCTTTTTGGAAAGCCTACACAGTGCATATGAGTTCTTACAACATTTTATATCCGAACAATATCTCAGAATTGATTTATTTAAAAACACTTAAAAATTTGGATGTTCTTCCTTACGACCCGCATACTAGAGCTATTTGTCTTTGTGGTCCTAACTGCTCATCGTAATATTTAATTACCATCTCAAACACTGCGATGGTTCTGTTACTTCTGCAACCTCCTCAGAAAAAAAAACAAACAAAAAACAGTTAAAACAAAATGTACAGGCAAACTCATCAATGTCTGATGAACTTATCACCTTTCATTCAAAGACCATATTTCACCAACACCATAAACAAAGTAAAAGCTTCAATTTTCTTGGCGCATCATCTCTGTCACTATACTGCAACAACCAACGCCAGATTCTCAAGTTCCCCATCATGCATATTTGTATATCTAAGTGATCGATGGTTCGTTGCACCGATCCCACACTGAGCAGAGTGAGTATGGCCACAGGAAAAACTTGCATAATAAGTCTAAAATCGGTCATCTCACCATGACCTCCAATTGAATTCATTAATCTTCAGGTCAAAACTGTATATGCGCGCATCTTTTGCATTCAACAGGTACAACATCCATCAATAGACCATCATCGCCACGATCAGCAAAACGCAAAAT
Organism: Syrphus vitripennis; assembly: GCA_958431115.1. NCBI lineage: Eukaryota > Metazoa > Arthropoda > Insecta > Diptera > Syrphidae > Syrphus > Syrphus vitripennis. The sequence goes on along the minus strand of OY288108.1, from coordinate 11,355,406 downwards.
TTTCTAATCAATCTCCGGTTGTGTGACTATAACGTAAAGCCGAAATTTTCTTGACCACTTCACCACAGTAGGTTGCCATTAACCTAGAAGCACTAAAATCCCATTCATTACCATAAAACACGTAATCCACGACAGCGACGCGGACGTCTTCACGAACGAAGCCCGAAACATCATATCATCGCATATAATATGATGGGCCGATAGATGGGGCCACCGATGTTTGACCATCTGTCGTGTTGTGGGAACGCAAAAATTGCTCAAAACCAGAGGACAAAATAATCTACGGACTATGCCCGCCACGACATGCAAACGCATATCATCCCATAGATAGGCAGAGATTATCAGCGATTATTAGCAACGAATTGCGGCAGCATGGTCCACTTGGCGAAGCCGTCAGCTAACATCCCGCAGAACTGCAGTCGCTGCGCGGCGGCCATTGTATTTAAATGGCTGCAAATTGAATTCGTATTAATGGGTAATCGATGGATGGTCTGGTCACCGATCAAGCAGTATCGACGGACGGTATGATTGCATCGCATCGCGGCATGGAACGTTGCTGTTGGTGGTCGCAATCGCAATTGCAATAGGAGTTGTTGTTTGTACATAGTCGCAATCGCAGCTTCTATACCACAGCATGCAGATAAGGAACGTTAAGAATCTCGTGTACAGCTACGATTGCGGTTATTGTCGACTAGGACGCGATTTCTTAAGACAACGACGACGATGACTATGACGATGACGACGACAAGATGTCGAGCGCGAAATGCGACGAAAGGGGAATTCCGATGATTGGCACTACCATACTATACTGGTCGGCTTTTGGCTGATGTGAGACGGCTGGCGCAGCGGCAGCAGCAGCAGCATTTCTTCCTATATAACCACCACCTTTGAGTATAGAATTTTGAATATTTAAGAATCATTTGGAACTTGGAAGTGCTAAATGCGCAACTATTACTCAGAGTCAGTAGATCGATAGAGTTGAAGCAGGTGCCGAGAAGGCCTCCTAGAACGCTGGCGGTTGTTAGACGTTTGATGAGTGGACGTTAACTACGGCAGGTAACATTCCCATGTTGTTGCTGCACTGTACAGTGCAGTTGATAGGTAACTTGACCAGTGTCCTGCGAACTTGTGACGACGACGCGACGGACGACGACGATGAAGCGTCGCATAGTTATTGCAAACTTCACTTAGTTTGTCTTATTTGAATACATATGATCGAGCACGCAGCTTGCCAAGGTGTATATTTATAACACAAAGGCATCGCCTTGATCTGATGATGACTGCGGAAGAATTTTAATTTAAGCATGAAATTGTTGGCGAAGCGAACAATTATTAGGATTTTTTAAATATTGGTCGAGGGAATTTACTTTGCTGGTTATTTTTTTTTTTTTTCTTAAATATGTTTCTTGTCACAAAGAAGAGGGAAATATTTATCCCTGATCTTTTGATTTATTGTAGAATTTATAAATAATAAAAAGAATTTATAGGAGGTGTTGAGGCGAACTTGTGGAAAACCTATTACCTGGAATCATAAAAAAAGCTGGGTATATTTTTTTTTGTTTTGTAAACAACAACAGAAGGACATTAAAGTTTATAATAAAAATTTCAAAATATGGTTGCACATTTTTGTACAGTTACAGTTGTTTTTTCTTTTAAGAATTTTAAGATTTGTAGTTGTATATGAATATTTTTTTTATTTTTTAAGATACCACTGTAAGTAGCGCAATCATAAAAAATATGTACTCGTATGTACTCAAACTCATGTTTTCAAAACTCCCTCATATTTGTATTAATTGAAATTGACACATTTTTTTAATTTTCGGGACAGTAATCGATAGTACTCGTAAGATTATTTGAACGCTGAGTCCACTCAACCGGTGTTAAAGATCGTGTTGTAGAAAATACTAAGCTCATTAACATTGGTTATTTCTTATTAATTGCGTTGAAAGTTTTACAGAGATTTTTTCCCTCAAAAAAAAAAAATAAATTACCAAATATGTAGTTAGAATTGAAAAGGCACTCAACGCCCTTTTGTGTCCCCTGGATACGGCTTCATATAACATCTGTATAGAATTGATTGAATTGTTTTATCAAAATCGATTAATCTACTATGTCACAGAGCGTCCTGTTGGCCTTTTAAATTTGATTTCTTTATCATAAGAAATGGTTCTAAAAATTTGATTAAAATCAATTAAGTGATTTCCGTCAAACAAACCAATAAGAAAATCAGACGTGGCAGTGCACAGATTGTACTGAAACCAAATTTTTTACTCTTTTATGAGAACAAAATCTTACAATTTCATCAAAATCCTTAGGTTCATTGAAACTTTTCTGTGATGCCTTGGCCACGGATTTGGTTGGCAGCGACTTATACAGTCAATCAATTTTAAAGTTAAATACAGCAGACAAAATTTTTTTTCTAGTATTTTTTTGGAGCTATATTTTGTCACAAAAATGGTCGTATGTGATAAAAACAAAAACTAATCTTAAGATTTATGTTTCTTGTTTTAAAATAATATTTGCATTATTTTTTCCGACATACCGTGAGCGATTTAAAAAAAAAAGCAAAAGCGAGAAATTAAAAAAAAACCAAAAAAAAATCAACTGCATTTTCATAAAAAAGAACTTTTAAGCCAGTCAAATGTAGGTATTTGTCAGATAGAATGTTCACCTACGGCCTAAATTCAATATTTTTTTTTTTGAATAGAGATTTTCAATTTTTAATGTGGTTTTGTAAATCTTCTTTTTGATTTGCCAATATTGGCCACAATCCAATATGGCAGTATTACGTTACTCAAAAAAAATGAAAAATTCTTGTAAATTTTTAAAATGCTCCCTTACACCATTTTTACATTATGAATGGTCAAAGCAAAAAGAAACTAGTTAAAGGAAGAAATCTAATTGGTTCTTACAATTCTATTATAGTATCATCATCAAAAGGGAAAGGAACAAGTTCAACAAGTTGCCAATCGGCATAAGAAGTACAGTCTTCCGAAAATACTTATTTATAAAGAAAGTTAAGCAATGGCTACTCTCGAGGTATGAAGCTGAGACACTTTTTCAAGTGATGACATAGAATTCAGTAAAAAATAAAAAAACACAAAATAAAATAAAATAAAATAAAATAAAATAAAATAAAATAAAATAAAATAAAATAAAATAAAATAAAATAAAATAAAATAAAATAAAATAAAATAAAATAAAATAAAATAAAATAAAATAAAATAAAATAAAATAAAATAAAATAAAATAAAATAAAATAAAATAAAATAAAATAAAATAAAATAAAATAAAATAAAATAAAATAAAATAAAATAAAATAAAATAAAATAAAATAAAATAAAATAAAATAAAATAAAATAAAATAAAATAAAATAAAATAAAATAAAATAAAATAAAATAAAATAAAATAAAATAAAATAAAATAAAATACAATAATATAATATACTTATTTAAAACATAGTAAACATCACCTGCTCAGTTTTTAATAACTCAACATTTTTAATTCTAACAGCTTTTTTTGTCAACATTTTTCACAGTTTTGTATTAGATAAACATTCATAAGAATTTTAATTGAAAAGAAGTTAATAATCCATAATTTGAACTATTGGACACAAAATATTCGGATAAATGCAAAACCTCAAAAAATGTATAATTGAAGGATGTTCACTTAAGCATGTAATTATCGCGTTGTCTTGCAGATAAAGTCTGACCAATTTTTTTTTTGTATCAAAAACTCAATAACCAACACACATATCAAGTGTTCAACTTAAGTAAAAACCATTAACTTCATATCTTACATTTTTTTTTTGTGTCCTCTTTCGATGGGCATTTCAAGTAAAACTTACAAAGACATGATTTGTTGTTTTGTTCAACGCATCATTTTTACACAAAGAAACCAAACAACTTAACATAATTACCCAAAGTGTTCATAAAACATTATTATTCTAATGCTATTTATAGCTTCATGCGACCAAGAAAGTAGACAGTTTGCATAAACAGCCAACATCAGCAATTTAGATAGACCAGGCAAAGTCTAAACTTAACAACCATTCTTATCCTTAGTCGGCAGAATGACAGGCTAATAAAGCATTGTTGCCCTTAGAGCACAATACAATTAACATTTAAGATATGTATAAAATTGTAAAAAAAAAAACAACAAGAAAATATGTGTTCCAAGACACCATCAAGAGATGCTAAGTGCCAATAATGGCTGTGTCTTCGAGCCTAAATAGATAATTTATTTTGTAATTCCAATCGAATTGCAAAAAAATGCAAATCAACCTCACGACACACGAAACGGAACTAAAATAATTTTTACATCTATTTTTAGAAATTAATTGAGACGAGACGACCAATCGAATTGCTGATGAAGATGATGATGAATGATTATGAAATTATTTTACTCTGCAATTATTTAATAATTATGGGATGTAGTGTGGAATTGATGAGGAAGAGGATATATCAAAAATCTAACGGATGTCATTTTTTGCAGGTTCATTTCCTAAAATCAACTTAAATCATAAGAAGACTACTTAATGATGACAAATGATCTTCATCATTATGTCAATATTAAGAGAAGATTAAAAATTTTAAATTTAAAATTAATCTTAAAAGTTCCTCTCTTAAGAAGAGCTTTATTAGGAATTGGAATATTATTTATTCATATAGTTAAGAGAATATCTTGAGAAACGATTTAAAAATGAAACAAAAGAGCTTTAAGCTGTTTTTAAAGCTCAACTTAATGGCTCTTTGTATTTATTAAAGAGAATCACATTAATTTTTTAAATGTTTCTCTTACTTTTAGACTTCAATTCAAAATTAAATCGAAAAATAAAGGTAATTTAAATTCTTGTCTTAGGTTCACCACACAAAATCTGTTGAATGAGAATAAAAATAAGAAACTACGATCTTGGTAGATATTGAGAAGGAAACTTATAGGATGGATCCAAACACACTTCCCTTATTGGAATTTATCAGCAAGCCAAGTACAGTCAGCCCCACATACCTATGTATGTATATGTATTTACGTTTATGTTTACATTTTTTTTCAAATGTTATTTTAGGTGTTGAGGTAAAGAATATAACTTAAAATTAGCAATTAGGGAATAATTTGTCTTACGATGTTTCTATCGTTCTATTTAGGATGGCAAAATATGAACTATATATTTTTTATAAATGTACTTGTTGCTCCCAGGTACGGGTGTGCCTGTGCATGCTTAATTGACAGAAATAAATGTACCTAATTAAGACAAAGAAAAAAACAATTTTACTTTACGTAATAATATTTGGATTGAAATAAACTAAGAAAATGAGAACAAACAAAAAGTCAAGTAATAATGATTGCGTGGAGGCCTAAGTTTCTGTTTTTTTTCTAGCATGCTGTAAATAATTTTTTTGTTATACCTAATCTTGATAGGGAAAGCCAAAAAAGTGGGTTCCTTATTTCTGTCTGTCTATACCTCAACCTACAGCCTAAACTACAGAAATTAATTTGTTTCTCTACTAAAATATTTATTTATCTTAAAACGGCAATAACGATTTTGATAAATTTTTTCTATGGAATTAAATATTTAAAAATATTTAAGAAAAAGGTACCTCCAACCAACGGCACTTGCCATAGAGCGGAGTTTTGGTTAACGATTTTCCCATAAACATTTTTGTGAAAAGGATTCCAAATAATTTTAATAATATTGCATATGAAATTAAAAAAAAAATTTTTAACCAAATGTTTTGTAAACAGGTACCTAAATATTTTTTTTTTTTGAAAATTTGTTTTTTTTCCAAAATACTGAAAACTTTAAAAAAAAACAAATTTCTGCAACTACCTACATACGAAAATAATTTTATACATAAATTTTTTATGAAAACTTTGTTTTAACGAAGGCACCCAGTCAAACATTTTATTTTTGTATACATATAATCCTTTAAGGTAACCATCAGAAAAGTAAACGCTTCACAATCTTGCTTATAAAATCGCCACTATACTCCTGAGCACTCTTAAACAGAAAATAAAATTTATTTACTTGGCTTAAAATCTAATGTCAACAAATATTGGACGCCAAAATCGAAAATAAAAAAAAAAACTGTAGATTTTTCAAAATTTTCAAAAATAATTTAGTACTTAACTTTTATACATACATATAAATTTAGGAATGTTTTTTCTCAAAAATTTTCAGAGCATTGGTTATTTGTTAAAAAAAATCAAAAAATCTTTCAATATCCTTTTCAAATCATATTTCATATAGTTTAATATTTTTTCAAAATAAACTTAAAGTTATACTAAGTAATTTAAATAAATAAGCAAGTCCATGAAAAACCAGGGCCTACCAGACTTATAAATCTCAACCATTCCCATGTGCGTGTTACTTGTACTCAAATCCATTGGAAACTGACAAGGTACTTTTTTCAAAATTTGTTCATAATTCTAATGGCGTTTTCAATATTGGCAATCTGGAAGCAGAAAAAAGCATGCTGAATGCGTTCAATTGGGCAAAAATGACAATTCTGATTCTGAAAAAGAAAAGAATTTCTCTTCTGGATTTGAAATCAGAAGCAGAAACAGAATTCCGGATTGCCAATTGAAAACGTCATAAGACCCAATAGTTTCTGTTTTGATTTTTTGTATGAATAAAAATTGTGCCTTTAAGCTCAAATAATCAAATCTCTTCTCCGTTCCCTTCTGCTTCACATACCAAACATGTTACATTTTAACTTTTCCATCTCATGTTGCCTAGAATACCTTGAAGAATTTTCTCACACGAAACCACTAAGTCCCCTTATAATGCAAATATGTAATAAAAAATCAAAAGCCACAAAAAAAAAATAGAAAACCAAACATTTTCTCCAATCGAAAGTAGCTACAATGCGCAATTAGCCAGGATTTCCTTACATTTTTGCCATCATCAGACAACAACTACTTGTGCCTTACCAACCTTGACAGTGACCATCAGGAACACGCAGAACAAATTCCTTTCCTTGTTCTTCCTATATAAAATACCAATAAGTACCTACATACAATATAACTCCTTTATAGTTGAATTATTTCTCCTCCAATGTGCTCTGCAACACTCACATTACCAATTCGAATTCCATGTTTGGTAAATCGACCACTGACCAGACGACCAACGATCCACCAATGCACAAAATAAAATTCAAGCACCTGGTTGACAATTTCTTGCGTGCATCCACACCATATTTGTCCGCTCCGCACTCTATAGCTATACCAAAGTTCTCCACAAAGGATCTCTAACTCTCTAATTGTGCAACTACTATTTCGATGTTATCACACTTCTCTAAAAGAGTGCATTTTGAAAAGTACCTTGCCTTCTAACTTCTAACTTCTAACAAATTGGATTAGTACAAGAGAGTTCAGTTTGGCTGTTTGGCTGAACAATATGCTATGACCATGATGGCTGAAAGAATCCCATCCTTGTATCAGTTTAGTTTGAAAATGAAATAAGAAAAAAACGATCTTTAGAAAGTCCTGGGGGTTGTTCAACTTGAAGAAGCAAGAAACGTAAGCGAAACAATATTTTTGATCTCTGTTGTTCAAACTCAACATAATGAGAAATTATTGTCCTTTGCGTGAAGTTAAGACCTTTTGTTTCGCGGTCTTATCGACTTTGCAAGAGTTTCCACTTATGTTCCCTTTTGCCTAGTCAGTAGTCATGTCTATATAGGTATCAGCTGTACGTAAATTTTGCCTGTCTGGAGGCTCTTTCTAAAAAAGGGCAAGGGAAATTATTTATATTTTTCGATGTAGATTTTTATTTCATTTCCTGGACCTGGACGAAGTGTGCATCAGTGAATTCTTTCTGACTCTGCGTCTGCGCACTGTGCAGCAAGCGAGGGAAAATGGAAGCAATTGTTGTTGCGCGCATGTGCAGTTGTGGTTGAACATCAGCTTGGGCGGCCCTTAGGCCTGCGACATAAGTTCTGTTCTAGAACAGATTCAACATTGAGCATTTGTATAATGAAGACGAAAGAGCATTACTTTCTGCGTTCAGATTATCCTCTACCAATACTGTATGAAGGTAGCTTTGGAGTAGAGACCATAGTATCAGTAGAAGCAAATGAGTTAATTTCATTGTTTAAAGGAGCAAAATCAGGGAAGGGGGGAGACATACTAAAAAGAACTCCAGCATTTATAATCAGAAAACGTGCATCTGGAGCATTTTGTACAGAAGGGACATAACTAAAAGAGTGCACCGCAGCATCAGGGCACAGTGAAAAGGTAGAAACGTGTTAGATCTTTAAGGGAATATATATTATATCCAAACATTCAAATATTCAAACACTTTAAACAGTGTTACCACTTTGTTGTTAGTCTGTTTTATAGTTTAGCTAAAATATGGATTTAGTCCTCTTTAATAAAAAGATTGCTGAAGTGAAGAGTGCTTTAGATGACTGAGTTATATCGATCTCAGACGAATTTTTGATTTTCTGAAAATCCAAATGGGTGGAAACGATGGAACTAAATTATACCCTTGATATTATACGCTTTCCTTTGCTCTTGCTCTGTTTCTTGTTTTGTTCCTGAATGAAACCATTTTCCTTGCTCCTTCCAAACGTGGAAAGTTTAAATATCTTGGAGAAAAGATCAATAGATCTTTTGATGCAAACATCACGTAGAGGCGTAGAGTGCAAGAAGTGACGGGAAAACTGTGTCATCTTCTGTGATTGAAAATTGTCTCCTATGCTGAAAGGGCTCTTCACGCATTTGTACGTTCAGAGTAAATTGGCTGCAGTTGAAAGAATGTGAACATGACAAAGTTTGCCTGAATAATGAGACAGAAAACCCGAAGAAGCCTTGATGCCAAAAATACCATCTTCGTCAAAATACAGATTGACCAGTTCAAAAAGAAATATTACACGACGCGACATTCCAAGATTGTCGAGAAAGAAAGGCTTATTCAAAAAATAAATGCAATTACTTTTAGTTGGTCTCAGATATGAAACAGTCCGCAGGCAAAGAGAAATGCAAGAGTTGTGGTCCCAGTCGAGATCATGACAATTATCGTTTAAAGAAGAAGAGTTGATCTTTGATAAAGTCAGCTCCCCGTTCTCTTGACAGCCTTCGAATAGTTCAGCAGTACGAAGCAGCTTGTATTGTTGTATATGATGCCTTAGTAAAAGCTACTTTCTCCATGAAGCCTTCCATGATAATAGGGAAGAAACTTCCAGATGTATTAGCGAATGAATGGCAACTCAAAATTGAAGCAAGAGGTAGACGTTTGACTGATACTCTGCTTATCACCCAAAAATTATTCACGGGTTGAAAATATGAGCGACAACTTCAATCACTGCGAAATTCAGCTTGTTTTAACTTGATTCTATCCTTACTCTTATCCGCTGTAGAGAATAGACAGGAACGGTACGCAATTAGTTTGCCGTTGTTGATAGCTTTGCTTTGACATATCTTTCCAATGATACCATCGTTCCAGTCATTGGTATGAGTATCCAACTTTCTGCCAATCATACTGAATTATTCAACAGAAAATGCAACCAATCTTTCAAGATCCATCACCTTCAAGAACCCGGATGATTTGCCAAAAAAGAAAGCATACATTACTGTGATAGATGTTTAGTGGACCGTTGCCAATACCTACTCATAGAAGACCTACGTATTAATGCAGCGTCCAATTTCCTCTTTAAAGGCTTGAGTCGTCGTCGGCTTATTCGCATAAGCCATCGACTTCAAAAAACCCCAAAGAAAAAAGTCCAATGGTGTTAAATCGCACGATCTAGGTGGCCAATACTGGTCTCCAAAACGCGAAAGAACACGACCGGGAAATGACTTATGCAGCATTAGAGGGATGAAACGATACAATTAACTTCAAGTACATACTCTATACTTTTCATTCGATACCAAGTACTTTTGGAATCGATACTTTGGGTTAGGTATCGAATGAAAGTACTTGGATCGAGTGGAAGTATCGTTTGAACTAAAGTGTATGGCTTCTCGTGAAAAGTGTTTTTTGTCTGACGTCTAGGTGAAAAACTGGTTACTCTTCCAGCGGCGAAGCTATCAAAATTGTTTTTTCTCAAAAGCGGGTGCAACAATCAGCAAATCAAGAAACCGCTTAAGCGGAAAACATCTAGAAGAACTTCTTTTTTTTTGTGATATAAAACAAACAGAATTTTTCGATTCTTCTTAATTAAAAATAAAAATTTGAAAAATAAATGTTTGCTTATATTTTGATTCTTGAACTTAGAAATTTTTATTCGATACAAGTGCATACTCGATACTTTTCATCCGATACCCAAGTAGGTATCGATGCTTTCATTCGATACCGGTATCGAGTACAAGTACTCGATACCTTGGAGGTATCGTTTCATCCTTAGCAGCAATTGAATTGTTTCTCTGGCTGTATGAGATGTGGCGCCGTCTTGTTGAAACCACATCCCCTCCACATCCCCTCCACATTCATTTCTTCAATTCTAGGCACGAAAAAATTGGTTTTCATTTCACGATACCAAACACCATTGACAGCCCTAAATCCACACCACACAGTGACACGTTAAGGATGCATTTGCTTCTCGTGAATCACTCGAGGATTTTCCTTGCCCTAAATGCGACAATTCTGCCTATTGACGAAGCCATCAAGATGGAAATGGGCCTCGTCACTAAAGATGATTTTATCGGCAAAATCAGCATTTTCATGTTGTCTCTCCAATACCCAATTAACGAACTCCCTTCGCTGTGCATGGTCAGCTGACTTCAGTTCCTGAGTTAATTGAACTTTGTATGCATGAAGATGCAAATCTTTTGTCAAAATTCGCTGCATAGTGGATTTGGAAACACCAATTTGCTGAGCTCGGTGTTGAATTGAGGTGGATGGAGTTTGAGCGACATCATCACGTACAGCTGCGATATTTTCGGTCGATCGACCTGGTCGAAGGTGCGTTGTTGCCTTTACCTACATCAGTGACAGACCCAGTTTCAGCAAATTTGTCCATTAATCGCTTTATAGTTGTCTCTTTTGGAGCATTATTGTAACCCCAAATTGATCGCAATTTGCGAACTGTGGCCGCAAAAATTTCACCATTTTGGAAAAACAATTTCAAAATGAGAATGCGTTGTTCATATTATATCTTACTGTGTATAAGCAATGTTCGAAATAAATAAATAAATTAAACAAATTGTTCATTTGTGTAGCGCCCCATTTTTATTAACCTTAAACCTTCTACTAACAAACAATAATAATTGTTCAAATGTCAAACAATGACACTTCGAATGGCACCAAATTTTAATCTTGCGTTCTTGTTGGGACACCCTTTACATGCCTCTCATAAACCAATGCGAGACATTCTGAGACCACAATGAAACAACAATATCAAAACGTTCCTACGATGGACTGCAAAGCGTTGCTTTCATTGTTTCTTCGTAGCCCCGACTGTTTGAGAGAAAATGTCTTCCACCATTTTTTTTAATTTATGAAGCTTTTAGCTCAATTTAAAATATTCTGTTTTTTTTTTTAAAGAATCATAAAATAGTAATCAATAAATTTCAATAAATTGGCAACACTCCTCAAACTACCTTCAGGCATCAAAAATCTTATACCTATCTAAACATTTGAACAGAGCAGCGCGCATTGTGCATCAGTTTGACTTCCATTTTGTGTGTTGTGAACTCGTTTAAATGACTCACAAAGGTGCAATACCATTTCCTGTCGGTGGCCAAGATGTGTCCACACACAACAAAGTGATGCTAACGATCCTTGTTCAACCCAAAAGCTATATGTATCTTCACCAAAACTATATACAAACGTATGTATATGGAATAGAGCACATCAGAGAAACGCGTGCAGAAAAATAATTAGATCTGTTGAATTAACAAGAAGCATCCAAGAGCCCCTGGCAGCAGCGGGAGACCAAACAAAAATGTGATCATGTTGTTGCGTCCCCGCCTGAACATATTGTCCTAATGGATTTTGTCCATGCCATCACAAAGATCTATGTGTGACCTCTAATGAGGTAGGTATTCTATATATTTATGTTGCAAGTCTATGTGTATATAACGTCTTCCGGGCGATTTTCCCTGCAAGTGTTTTCTGAAGGCGAAAGTATTTTTAATTAGCCAAAGTCGACGAAAGCTGAGTGCATCTGCATATAGCATGTGAGATAATTAATTTTTGCATCCTACAGCACGTTTGCGCCGCCGCACCGCGCCGATGCTTTTGCTTTTTCTCTTATCGTCCTGTTCCTTTTCTGTGCAGGGCATCTTTCCCGTATGTTTGTGGCATCACAGGATGAGCATCATATGGTATAACACACATAAAATTCCATTGCGCAATCGCCCACGTATCCATACTCATACTCTGGAATGGAAAATAGTGTGGTATGGTGTTATGGGCTATGTCGGGTTTTGCCCTTTAAAGGGAAAAGAATTTATTATTTTTCTATAGTCTTAAATTTGTTTGGAAAGAGATTGAAATCACCATACTGTCAGAATAATTTGTTAGAAACACTGTTCTGATGCACGTGATTTTTTTTGTTTGTTTTTTTTTGAAGAAGAAGAAGCTCGCCTTTTTGGAACATTATTATTATCAGACAGAGCGAATATTTTGCGGAAAATCTTTGAAAACTTTGTGTGTAGGTTTATTTTCAAGATCAAGTAGTTTTCTAAGAAATAATAAATAGTAGGTACATGAAAAAAGGTTTCACTTAAAGTAAGAGTTACATTTTACTTTTCTAAGGCCGTCAGTACCTACTGATATTTTTGATAATCTTTAGATCAGTTCACTGCTCTTTTATGTATGAAAATAAAGGTAAGATAATAATAAATAATGAAAAATACTTGAATTTGTTGATTTCAACAACGAGGTTATAAGAACGTGTTGAATTTTAAAACCCGTTCATTGTTTAATGCATTTCACGCTAACATTTCATCAAAATCGTTAGAGTTTTTTCGAGATAAGTTACAAATATAATGTTCTCTATGTTAAAAACTCTCAGAAATTATTTGCAAACGATAAAATTAAAATTATGATGGGATTTGGAAATTTTGTAAAACTTAAAGATTTTTTGATTTCTTTAAATTTCTTGTCAGATTTTTCAAAATATTCAAGAAGTATTAATTTTTTTTTTTAACTTTTTACAAATGAGTCTAACCTTCACAGTATTGGAAAATTTAAAAAAATCTGATAAGATCATTTTAAAAACCGCGGGGTGATTTGAGAATATTGATTTTTCAGAAACTTAAAATCGCTTAATTTTTTTGTGAACATTTTAAAGTTTTCAAAATTTTAAAAAACCCATACAACAACAACTCGAGCAATGATATCTATCAGGGACACGTTTCATGAACTAAGAATTAATTTAGCTAGTCGGCAATAGATGGCTTTTAAGTATTTTTTGATGTATTTTTAGAACTTAAAGAAAAACGACAACAAATTACATGAAAAATAAACAAGGATAACATAAAAAGGGGATGATCGGTATCGATCATTAAAAGAATAATAAACTTGATTGAATTGGCCATTAGTGCTTTCATTGGGTAAATCACTAGACACCGACGAGCTTACACCAACCTGACACAAGAAACCTTCACATTAAATGGAATATTTCATGCGAACATTCGCTCAATGCATGTCACTTGTTATCGCTGCTCTAAGAATAGAAGAAGGAATTAGACCTGAATTGTAACCCTGCATATGATGGCCACCAAATTTATTTCAGCTAAATCAGCACAAACTACAACAGAATTCTTCAATTACCCAACTGCCAACTGATCGCAACTATTTACCAATTAGAACACACATTGAATACCTGTGTGTTACGTAGTTTCCGAATTAGAAAACTCTGAAAGTCTTATCAACGATTTCGGAATGCTAATAAAAAGGGCTCTCAATTCTATAAGGCTTACAATTGAAGCAACCAAGATAGATCGAGACGAGACCAAATACTGTAAACCCAAATTCACCATAAGCCTTAGCGGTCTAATACATCAAGAGAAATCTCTTTTAAACCCTTTCTTAAGAAACTCAATACCTTACATAAATTCCTTTTAAAGATCGAAATTTCCTGACATCTACACACATCACTACATCATGGTAGACGTTACTATTTTTCTTGCCAAATTTATGGCACATGATTTCTTTTTCCAGGAACAAAACCAACTGTCCTTGCCGCTCACGAAAAATATATTTATGCTGAGAACTTAGATTCTCATGATTTATATGCCCCATCATCGACCGACATACAAACATAGATGTTTGTATATAGCCAGCTGACCTTATGCTCGCCATCATCGCACACAATATAGCTGGGTCAAAAAAATTGATTCCAAACAAAAATGCTTGGGTATATGACTATTCAACTTTCGTTCACATGCTGCGAACTGCAAAAAGTCCTTTGCGCTTCGCGCCCGGCCTTCAGCACTCGTCCTACCGGGGGCATCACAATACAATGCAAACACAATGCCCCGATCAAAGACTCGAGCTTGGGCTACCTTGCAACCACGATAATGAGGCCTTGCGCACAATACCCTGTGAGCCTGACTGTCCGGATGGTTGGTCACTGGTCAGTGCTGTTTGGTGTATTCTGGGCATTGTCTGCACGGTCGGACGTAGCGCATGATCCATCGTGGTGGTGGCAGAGCACAGCTTCTTCATCACAACACGGTGGCAAGAAGAATAGAAGAATATAGTATTTTGTTGTTTTTTTTGTTTTTTTGTTTGCCCCCACCCCAGATCCTTCATCCCGAATTAAATTTGAATATGAATACCAGAAGGAGGCTCAAGTATTCGGCCCGGCCCGGCCCGGCCGGTCATGTTGCATAGAGTATAGTACTTGCATAAATATTTCATTGTGATAATGTGGGTCATTAGAGCTCGCTAACAGTATCGACTTGCTTATAGGCGATGGAAGATGGAAGACCGTTGGTTCGGTTCTGCCGGCACCTTTTTTCTATGAGTGCCCAGTTAACAGTGCAGTTGTTTGCCATCCTTCAGGTCTTTTTACCCTGCCGCCGCCGCCGCGCCGACCTCCACTCTTCTGATGCAAAGAACAAAAAAAAAACAACCTCTCTTCATCGGCGGCGGAGTAATCAGGTCCATGTGGATGATATTGATGTTACAACCAAATTGCATTCGCGGCCTGTCTTGTTGTGCATAATGAAGTGCACTCCATAGATATTCCCTCTTTGGATCGACTTGGAAATTGCTGGACTTCGAAATTGACTTGGCTGATGGGACTTTGTTTTATGCATGCGAGGATTTTGCATTGTGAAAGCGTTGATCTTATCAGTTTAACGCGCGCTCGTCGTTATGAATCTTTTCTTCTTGTATCAAAAATTTCTCGAACGAGCTTCGACTGTGGGTTACATTATCTGCTTTGGGTTTATTGGAAGGCTTGATGTGGTTCTAGTTGTTGATTTGGATGCATCATCATCTTGTTCGCATAAATATTAATTTTAATTATTATTGGCAAAGGATTTTAATACATTTAATACAGTTCCACAAAATTAACCTGTTTTTTTTTAATTTGACATTCAGATATGGAAAACGCTTAATACCAGTTGATAAGCTAATAAAGTGGTTACTGTGAGTCAGGTGGAAGTGGAACTTGAAGCAGAAAAATAGGTACATGTGATGAATAATAAATTTTTGATGGCTTTCCTAAAACATCGCGAAATCTGGCAAACCAAGATCTCACATTTCACATCTCGCATTAGAAAATCTCGCAATTAAAAATCTTCCTTTCTGTAATCTCGAAACTAAAAAATCCTCCTCTGCAACTCCAGTAACCCACAAACCAAAATTTCGAAAAAAAACTTAATTATTCGGACGTTTGAACTGATGGGCATCGCTAGATGGTGCAATATACCCCTAGTGAAAAATTACTTCAATGGCACATTTTACTTCAAGTTATAGATTGAGAGGTGAAACCAAATTTTTGGTTTGGAGGTATAACCAAAATTCACGACATGTATGTGGAGGTACTAGGGCCTTGATTTCAAATTCAATCGTCTGGTAAGGTTATTTTGTCGCCGGGACTGGAAGCGCGAGGTTGAAAACGGCAATTTTCCAGATTTTGGTTTGGAGTACCTATATGACCACTTAAATATATTTGTAAACTACAGACACCTACGCTCTGAGTAGGAATTTAGGGGTCCCACACGATTTGAGTGACGCCAGGCCCTCTTTTTTAGTTTTCGAGATTTTGGTTGCTAATTGCTGCGAGATTTCTTAGTGCGTAATGTAAACTAATAGAATGACAAATATTAGGGATATTGGAAATGTGAGATTATGAAAAGCGGGATAGTTAATTTGCGAAGGTTTACTTTTTCCAATATTAAAAAAAAAATTGTTATTCTAGATATTGGTTTGCAGAAAATTGTAGCGCTTTCTTTTTCAATCGCCTAACCAGCCAGTTTTGGTTAAGAGGGATGAGGAGTGAAGGGGGAACATGCTCACGAAGGGAACTGAATTTTCCGAGTGCACAATACAGTTCCATTGCTAAATTGTTCCTCTTTTTGACGTTTGTTTATTTTTTTCTGGCTTCTTACCAATGACAATGTCAATTTGTCATTCATTTTAATCTCAAAGGTGTAGAATGCGTGATTTTTCAATCGATTGAATCGATTAATTTCAATCGATTTGAACTAAAGCTTCTTTTTTGACTGCATATTAGGAGTCAAACCAGGAGTTTCAAGGTGGTGGCTGTGAGAATCCTAACACTTATTTTGCAGCGGACTCGATGGCTATTTTCAGTAGTAGGGTTTCTCGCAAGTTCTAGGGATACTTGGTCAGTAAAATTGCTATAGCAACTTGATCGCTTTGGTGGTAGGTAGGTTAGACTTAGAAAGAAATCAGTCAAAAATTATGTTTTTCATTGAAGTTTTAAAATTAATTTTTCAAAAATTACAAATAGGTTTAGAAATAGAATTAAATTATAATATGATAAAGCTGTAAGAAAATATTCCGTGAGTCACTGTTTCTTAAGAATATGTATATATTTTTTTTGTTTTAAAATATTTTTTTATGACGTAGCACCTTCAAGATAAACGGGGAAAATAGAACTCCTTCCATATGATATTTTTCTCTTCTTGCTCTATAGCCTACACGCTCTAGTAAGTTGTCATAACTATTGCAATCATTTCTGAAATTTGGAAGACACATGCCCTAATCTAATACTCCTAGGGGCGACTGGGATAATCGAACACTCACTAATCACTTTGCTATTTGGGACGCCTCACTGCGCCGCGCCGCGCCGCGCCGGTGGATATGCAATTAAAATTTTTGAATTTAGGTTCATTGTAAATAAGAATATTTATTTCATATAATAAACTTCCATTTGTGCATGTTTTTAGTAGTAATTATTATTTTATTTTAATCTCACTTTTTTTAATAAAAATGTATATTTAAAATCATAACTGACAAGATTTATGCCTGTGCCAAATACCAAATAATTATTTTATTTCCTCCCATTTTGAAGATTATGTTAAAGTCTTTATTAAAATGCATGTGTGCAGCAACATTAAAAATATGCAAATTTTCAAAAAACAGAAAACAATTCGTTTAGCCTATAAATGTCTTAGTGGACAACGAACCGTGA
This sequence comes from Syrphus vitripennis, assembly GCA_958431115.1. NCBI lineage: Eukaryota > Metazoa > Arthropoda > Insecta > Diptera > Syrphidae > Syrphus > Syrphus vitripennis. The sequence continues at coordinate 11,337,844 of OY288108.1, read as the reverse complement.
TAATTATGTAGAAAACCCGAGAACATAGAAAGTACAACATTAAATCCAGAAGAAGATTTAAAATCAATGGTTTAGTCCGCAACATAATAAAATTAAAGTGAACCTCTTTCGAGCGGAAAGAAAAAAAAACTGACCTAAAGCGAAAAGTAATCAAAGTTTTCTTTTCCTTCCAAACAAAGATTCACCTTTACAAAAATAAAACTCCATTTAAGTTAGAGGTTAAATATTTTATGTTATTCGTAGAGAAAGAAATGTTTGACATGCCTTTCGTTAAAGTCAGCCTCCAGTTCTTCTACCTCCAGTTGAAAATATCAAAATTAACAAGGAAATTCCTCTTGCAGTGCAGTAACTTTTTTATTCATCTTCATTTTACATATTCAACTCCAAGTATGAACTGAAAAATATAATATCTCACCTAAAGGCTATTCGAATTTCGAACTCATAAATTATAAAATAGATCTTCTCGCTGAGTAATAAATAAATAGTATAGCCGCATATTCTCATCCTCATAACTTGCAAATAAAATATTGACTATAAATGTTTTTTAAGTATTGTAAAGGAACCGGTGTTATGTAGGCTGAGACCTTATTTCAAACGAAAATATTGCTTAGTCCATTTTACACCTTCACTTATCTAGGCCTGGGGTTATTAATAATTTTAACAGGTGCGAACAACTTGCTTTGCTCATTACACTTTTATGTTAGCAAAACCAATAATTTTACAATAATAATCGAATGTTTGCTTCCGTGATATGATAATGAGGTTTGTTTTTTTATAAGTGGGCATGGTTTTGAGTTGAACAATATTAAAAGTGATTTTTATTGCAAAAACGTATGGGTTTGAAAAGATAAATTATTATTATTGTAGTAGATACGACTCTATAAGGAATTTTTATAGGATTTGAGTTAAACGTTTTATAACACTCTTGAAAACCTAATGGAAAGCAGTTATTAAAAAGATGCCCGCATAGAAGCTGTTGGGAAGAGAAATTAATTGCAGATGGAGTATTTTTTTAATTGGAAGAATGGGAAACAACTTCTGAGAGCTGATTTCAAAGGAGATTTAAGCATCGAGCCATGGTTCAATGGGAGATACCTAATTTTAACATTTTTGAAGAAATATTAGAAAAGATCAATTTATTTTTTGATGATTCGTTTCGTACTTTCAACTTTCAAAAATCCTGTTCGGTCAAAGTTCCGTTTTTATAGTTAAAGTTCACAACTTTGTATTTCAAAATGCTGAAAATGGAAAATTCTGTTTTCAAAAATCCTTGTTTCAATGTTAAGTTTTTCAAAAATCATTTTTAAAAAATTATGTTAATATGTTGTACCGACAGCATAATGTGAAAAATTTTACTTCATCAAAACGATATCTGTTTTACGATTTATGGTATTTTGAGAAGATGCTGCAAAAAAAAAAGAAAAACCGATTTCCGAACACAGAGGATTTTGAATTCCTAAATGTTGATCAACAGAACTACAGCCTTTGGACACCAGCCAATTACGAACTGGGTTGTGATAGAAATTCTACTTTTTAAAAGCAGTGCCTATTTTACAAAAGGCTTTAGAAATATTAAATGTAAAGTTTTGATAAACTCGTACAATAGTGCGAGCTTTTTTATAGCTTTTTTTATAGAACTGCTTATTTTTTTACTATGTTAATTTTTGACTAAAAATATGTACATTACACTGCAATTACAATTCAATCGAAAATTTATTCTTTTCAGAATTTTGAAAAGCATTAGGTTCTTTTATTTTTATCAAACAAAATGGTTTAATTAAAAAAAAAGCTGAATTTTGAAAAGCAGATCATACTTTACTTTTTTTAACTGAAGCCCATTAAAAGCTATTAAAAAAAATTTTCATCGAGAAAAAATGTTCATCCTCGATAAAAATGTTTCCGAAAAAAGTTCTGTAATAAAATCTAAGAAGATATTTATTTTCCAATCGCCATCAGCCAGTCATACGATCCGTGTTGTTTGTACAAAAATTTATCAATAACCTATAACGCCTGAAAAATCGCCATTATTTTTCCCAAACTAGTTCAAAATTAAGCGAGTGGCCGAAAATGACTTTTTCGATGCAAAAACTGAAACATTTGAACACCATTTGAAGATAATGCTACAATTTTTTTCGAACACGAAATTTCGAATTTGCTAAAGTTAGATTTTCTTAGAAGAAGGAATTCCAAAGTAAACCTTTCAAAACACTCATGAACCCCAAAAATATTTTATGAAAAAGGTTTATGGTGAACTAAGAATTCACAGGGTGTTTTGTTAATAACAGAAAATACATAAAGAACTAATTCTATGCAGAACATTGTACGATCCAAGCTGAATTTTCCCACATTTTCCCTGATTTTTTCTATATATGTATTTATTGGTTAGACATTTTGTTTTCCAAGTGTCAGTTTTTTTCTTTCGCAGTATGTAACCTGGGACCTTCCGATTCCCAGCCGAACGGAAATAGAAATTTCCAGTATTAAAAAATAATCACCTCAAACCACTGATAACAGAAACTTTACTTTGCCTATGTCTGAACTATGCATTTGCATTTATGATTAAATTGTAATAAGTAAACTTTTTGAAACAATAAGTTTTTTCATATTTTTTATTGATGTAACTTTGTCTGAGATTTTTTTTTTTGCACTTATAAGTTATAGTGAAGACAAAAACCATGTCGATACCCGGCTAGGACATAACTGGAGTTTTTGTGTTTTCTTCGTTGGTTTTTTCCATATCGAACCAAAAATTTAATTTCTACATCAAAAAAAGCAAAGCAACAACCTTTTAACATAATAATTCAAGCTGCACATATCCATATTTAAAATCCTTAAACAAAAGTTGTACAATTTATCAACATGAAATTTTACCTTCAATTAGCCATTATAATGGTTTTTTATGGACTTAGAACATGCTTCTCAGCAAGTCTTCTCATGGTTATCTTATATCTATTTAAAAATTGGACAAAGGAAAAATGCTGTGTTTTTATAATTTATTCGTTTTTTCCCGAAAGGAATCTCCGCACCAATCACTGACTCTATATATACCGCTTTATAGAAGAAGAGAACTTATGGGCCATCAGGCGCAAGCAGGTATTATACAATACACCCCCAACAACTGGCATACCACACAAAACTGTACAACTAGTTAATATCTTCATTAGAAAAATGTTATTAACGATCGAATAGGATAAGTAGTAGGCAGACAGAGAGTATCTAGTAGTTACTCAAGTTTGCTATTTTTTTTTTTGGTTTTTCTTTAAGCAAAACCCTAAAAGGCAAACGCGTGATCGTGAACACTAGCTTATCCTGTAAAAGTATCTACTATACAATGCCTCTTTTGCAGGTGCCTAGTTTGCCATTTTGATGCTACAACCAGACAAGACACATTTGTGGCAAAGGAAATCTTATTTCCCACCAAGACAATTATGTATGCGGTGTTGTTGGGACTTGAGGTTGAATTTGAGTTGGGAATCGAAGAAGTTCCTCTCTCCATTTTTAGAATATTTTTTTTTATCTTAATGTTGGGCTTATGGCATAATTAACACATGAGAATGAAAATCCAACTTGTTTCCTTGTCGTCATCATCCTCATACTCATACTCATCCTCATCATCATAGTCAGCCAGCGTTGTCGTATAGATAGTTCACCCGTGGAGGTACATCACGACTAAATCGCAAAAGGGACTTAGAGTTAACTTCCTTATAGACTGATGAGATGACATACGAAACAAAGTAGTATTTGATTTTGAATATAAAAGTGTTGCCATTATAGATAGAATATATGGACATGTTGGCGCAAAAGTCATTCATCACTCTAGCGGAAGAAGCTATATAATTTTTTTCAAATAGCGGCAAATGTCAATTTTCAACAAAAATAACATTTGCCGCCATTTTAAAACACATAAGCCATTTGCAAAAATTATAGTATCCCCAGCTTTTGCGCCACATATTTGTAGAGTGCATTTGTTTAAACCGTTCTCGGAAAGTTGTTGAACCCCGAGGGTTACCAGAACTTTTGGACTTGATCGATAGTCTCTTAATCAGAGAAAAGGCAATAACTAATCTTCTGTGGGAATCAAATCTTTATGGGAATGGGAAACCTTCACAAGACGAAAATAGGTCTTCCTCTCTTATCTTTTCGGGTCGTCCCCAATTGGTCTCAGGTCTGGTTTTGGTTTTGTAGTCTCTAGGTGCCATCATTGTTTCGTCTTTGTTTCCATCTTGGTAACTTCTTGGTCTATACACCTTGATCTCGTCTTGGTTTCCGCTTGGTCTAGTCATAAGCTCATGGCAGTCTCAGATGTGTTCCAACTTAGTCTCGTTTCGTCCTCGTCTTAATTTTGTCTTGGTTTTAGCTTATTCCCCACCTTGGTCTTTATGTTGTTTAGTTATTTTACGCCTATCCACGTCTTCATCTTGGCCTCTGCTTAGTCTAATCTTGACTTCATATCTTGTCCCATATCTTGGTATCCTCTCAGTCTCGTATTTGTTCAATTTTAGTCTCGTCTTGCCCTGGTCTTGGCTTATTCCCCAGTTTTGCCCTTGGTTCTTCTCAGTCGCGTCATCTTCCCACCTTCTTCTTGTTTCGGCGTCTTGGCTTGGTTTTGTTGGTTCTTGCCCCCTCTATTTTTCGTCTTCATCTGGTCTACTCTTGATATGTTTTTGGTATATCTTAGTCTCTTGGTCTTGGTCTCGCCTTTATCTCATCATCGTTTTGCTGGTCTTTTCTTGGGTTCGTCCTAGTCTCATCTCGGTTTCGAATTTTGTTGGTTTCGTCTTAGTGTCTTCTTGGTTTCGTCTTGGTTTTGTTTTGGTTTCGTCTTAGTTTCTTCTTTGTTTCGTAGTGGTTTTGAACTTTCAACAACAGAGCGCTTTTCCAGATATGAGAATTTAATCCTCCGCTAAACATAGCTTATACATGCATATCTAATATCCTCATAACTTTACAAAAAAATCTTCTTATCTGGCATTACTGTAGCCCTCAACCCAAACAAGTCGTTCTAATCACTCACACACACATTCTACTGTCTTGTATATTTAACTTGCATTCAAACCCATCCTCTTATACATATTTGAGGATATAATTAATAATTTAGATCTATACACGACCTCCTGTTGGGAATTAATCCGATGTTAATCAATTTTAGTTTTCCATGATGATAGCTTTGACTATGTAGGATACAAAACTTGTTATCTTAAGATTGAACAGGTATATGTATCTCTACTGGTGAATGCTCTACAAAGTGATGAGGAAGTAATTAACTAGGGACTGTTTTTGAATTTTGATGCTAAAAATGGCAGGCCTGTGGTGTTTACTACACAATATTTAATGTGGATTATGTTAGGTATGCATAAAGTATACATTTCGATGCAAAGTTATGTGTTATTTTTTATTTATTAGTAATCATTTTAAATTCTAATTAAATGATAGCTGAGAGGTTGATTTGTATGAAAAAAAACACTGTAAATCACTAGTGGAGGTATTGACACTACTCTGGCGATGAATTAAAAGAAACATGCATCTGAATGAGGTAAGTGAGAACTTGTTATGATGAATTATTTAAGAATCATCATCCAACTAAGTTCTTCGAGTTGACATTTGATTTTTTTTTCACACTGCTGAAAAATAATACTTGATAACAATTATTTGATGCACCCCAAGGCTTCGGGCGTCCTGGTCTACGCCATCTCTCCAGCGCAAGTATGGTCCACTACGCTGCTGTCTACTATAGAATGTACCACAAAGGTATTTCCAGAACCGGCTCGCTCATACGAGCTATGTGCCCTGCCAACCGGAGTCTACCGAGCATAATTATTGTCACTATGTCTGCTTCAATGTAGATTGCGTACAATTCATGATTGTACCGTCTCCGGAATCGTCCTTCCTCACATATGGGGCCAACAATTCTTCTTAAGACCTTTCTCTCGAACGCGGCTAAGAGTGTCGGAGTGTCTTTTGCTAAGCACCCAAGTCTCAGATCCATACGTGAGTACTGGCAGGACCATGGTTCTGTACAGCAGCAGTTTTGAAGTTATGGTGAGATTTCTAGAATTGAAGAGCTTTGACAGACTTTAGTAGGACTTGTTGGAACTGAGCAGCCGCCCGCGTATTTCTTCTTCTAAATTATTATCAGTTGATTGTTTGACCAACTGTTCTTCTCGCATTCGACGCCACCGCATGTACTTTGTTTTACCTTCACTAATGTGCAGCCCCAGATTTTGTGCCGCCTGCTCAATCTGGATGAAGGAATCGTGTACAGTTTGTTCGGTGCTTCCGATGATTTCAATGTCATCTACTCGTTACAAGCTACTTGATAATCGTTACATTCTTTTCTTCAATAGCTTTAGTAGCGAATAACTAACAGTGAGCAACGAGTATGGAGCAATGAGTTCCGGGTCGCTGGTAATGCGGCAAGCAATGCATAGAAAACAACGGAGAGCAAGTAAAGAGAGGCTAGTATCAACACTAGCGAGCAGCAGAAAGTAAGTAGCGACTAGCAAGTAATGAGAAGCTAGCTAGTAACGAGGTACTAGTAGTACTTGGTAGTAGTAGGTTCCCTACTAACAAAAAATTCTTTGTTATTGTAGAGTCCATAAATCTATTAAAATAAAAGAGAAGGGAAATTTCTAGAGTGAAACCAAAATTCTTGTTTTATTTATGTCCAATGAAATCAGGCTAATTTATTCTCCATCCAAATCAGACCACTGGTGAATGTCTCCTCTAGGATTGGTAAATGATGAGCGATTTATAAAAATAACGAACATAAAGCAATATTCCTGATTCCACTAACTACTGAACTGGTCCAAAATTAAGTCCCGATCAACTTGTATTATTAAATCGATTTATAGGAAACAATTTATAGCAGAAGTCAAAATGAAATATATTCTTAACGAAGTTTCTTTCGCAGGTATAATTACCATGGTAATTTAGTTTAAAAATCTTTAACTTTAACTCAAACGCTCATCGAACAACACCAACGCCCAACATTTTATATATAAACTTGCATCACCTATATTTAACTTCCTGCTTTATATATAAATTTAATTCATTCAATATCATTTTCAATTAAAAATTTAAATTTAAATCGCATGAAGTTTCGAAATATCGCTTGTCACAACCTCTTTCAGTAGTCAATTATTACCACCTTGCATCAGTCTGTACCAACATGACTAACGAACCAATTAACAACTCAATCGGTCCTTAACCGATTTCCTTACGCACTCAACTATGTGCGATCGATGTAAACGCTATACGCTGGCTGGCTGGCGTGAAACAGTCTTAGCCTTCAACGCACCCTACCGCACCGCACCGCACTGAACGCTGGTTGTGCAAAGCTCATAATCGTTGTGATAATTAATCGGCCATTTAATTACCACATTAAGCCTGTAGCTGTGGAGTAATTAATTGGCACACTCTTCTCCATGAATACATTCGCGCATCAAGTTGTCATTTTAGCCACCTCTGCTTCTTATGCATGGAACATGGTTTGTGGAAGGCGCCTCTTTGAAACACTTACACTTTCCGTTTTGATGGTTCGTTGGTGCATGGTATACAAACTTGTGGTGTTAATCGTTGCTTATAGACATGTTGCATAGCCTCCCAAACTATCCAATGACATCTTTATAGAGCCTAAGTACAGGGGTGTATTTGATAATACAAAATTGAAAAGGGCCCATACTAGGTATATCATTAAGGGCCTACTAATATTTAACAATTGAATATAGTCTCTAATTAGTTTGGTAATATCAATTTTGTAGTTCAAATTCTGATATGAATTCGGTCAAAAATATCTCAAAAAAAAATCTTTTCATTGAGAAGCTTTTTAACTTTTTATCAAATAACCAAAACTAACGGGTGATTTCTTAGCTGGTTTGGTTTTGGCAACACTGGTTTTGACAGCTGACGTGTGTTTAGTACCTTGTGTCACTGTCAAACAGCTTCAGTTTGGTTTGCAATTTAACCATGGATCGTCTTACAAATGAACAACGCTTGCAAATTATTGAATTTTACTAACAAAATTTGTGCTCGGTTCGAAATGTCGCGCGCTGCTTCCATTTTATGGTCGGCATTCTCGACCTTCTGAGCAGTCTATTCGGAAGATTGTGACCAAATTTCGCACCAAATTTACTTTGTTGGACATTAAACCACCAACACGTTTACTACTGTGCGTAGTGAAGAAAATATTGCGGCCGTATCAGCTAGTGTGACAGGAGACCGCGAAATGTCGATTCGGCGCCGTTCCCAGCAGTTAGGCCTTTGTTACAGCACTACGTGGAAAATTTTGCGGAAGGATTTGGGCGTAAAGCCTTTTAAGATACAGCTGGTGCAAGAACTAAAGCCAGCCGACCTACCACAACGCCGAATTTTTGGTGAATGGGCTCTTGGAAAGCTGGCCGAGGACCCGCTTTTTTATCGAAAAATTGTGTTCAGCGATGAGGCTCATTTTTGGTTGAATGGGTACGTAAATAAGCAAAATTGCCGCATTTGGAGTGAAGATCAGCCAGAAGCATTGCAACAGCTACCAATGCATCCCGAAAAAGCCACTGTTTGGTGCGGTTTATGGGCCAGCGGCATTATTGGGCCATATTTCTTCAAAGATGATGCGAATCGCAGCGTTACTGTCAATGGTGAACGCTACCGAGCGATGATAACAAACTTTTTTTTGCCCGAAATGGAAGTTCTTGACTTGCATGATATGTGGTTTCAACAAGAGGGTGCCACATGCCACACAGCACGCGAAACAATGGCGCAATTGCGAGGCGAGTTTGGTGAACAGTTAATTTCACGTTTCGGGCCGGTCAATTGGCCGCCTAGATCGTGCGATTTGACACCATTAGACTATTTTATGTGGGGGTACGTCAAGGCTAATGTCTATAGGGACAAGCCCGCTTCGATTGACGCACTGGAAGCCAACATCCATGCATTCATTCGTGAGATACCGGCCGATATGTGTGAAAGAGTATGCCAAAATTGGACTCAGCGGATGGGCTACCTGAGACGCAGCCGCGGTCAACATTTGCATGACATTATCCTTAAACATTAAATTGCAAGGTTCAAACTATCGATTCAAATAAATATTTCATTAATTTTTTCGAATTTTTTGTGTTTTTTAAAAAAAAAAAGTTCTAAGCCTCTTAAAAAATCACCCGTTACTATGAAAACATAGAAAACATAGAACGACAAATTCGAAGTTTATCTAATAATCTGCTAATATTTACTAGTAACTAACAATACAAGAATTTTTAAACTCTTTTCAGGCAGTCTTTGGCAGTCTTGATATCAAATTATCAAATCAGTAAAGAAAACATAGAATTACTTTGATTGCTAAATTCAAAGTGTTTCAATTTAAAAATGTATTATATCATCAACGAGGAAATTACAAGTCTATAAACAATTCGATATATGTAAGAAATATAAAGTAAGTAAGAAGATCTTCCTGCGTAGTTGCTTTGGTGCATAATGTCAAATCACCAAAAAAAAAAAAACATAGAAAACATTGCACGGCAAAAAAAAACAAACGTAATCAAGTTATGAGCAGTTCATCGAAAACACTTAGAAGTCTTTTTAAATGCAATCCGTTGGCTTTTTGTGTCATCAATTAGCCAAGGCTGCAACAAAACAAAATACGGCCATGTCCATATTTGAAATAAGAGAAGCTTCAAAGTACCACGATACTTGGCACACTCATATATCTAATATTTCCCATCCCAACCATAAAGACTGACGATGTGTGATTTGAGTTTGTGAATCACGCTCAGTGCACCAGAGCAGATAAATGATGGCACACACATCGATGACAGTTATGGGCCGCAAGTGCGTTCGTGATTGCACGCCGCAACGATTTCAATCGTTGTTGTCCAATTCTAGAGATCGCAATAAATCAGATTTCTTCAACTTCCACACGCCATTACATAAAAATATTGGTATAGCATTTGAAGAGTTTATAAAATACATCGCTTGTAATCTAGGTGAAGTTATAAGGTTAGAGAATGCTGCCGGACCATGTGTCTGAATCTGAACATGAGGGAACCAGGATATTTGAAGAAATCAAAATGATTTAGTATTCGAATTTTGTCCTGGATTTTGGAATAGTTTTTTTTTTGTTGTTCTTTTCTGTAAGTCAGCATGCTCGTCGTATACGTCCATTTTTTTTTTTTTTTTTTTTTTGTAAACTTTGTATTAAGATGGACCAACCCGCTATGCAGCACGTGGTGTAGTGGAGAGGGTGATACTCGATGGATGGTGGTATTCAAAATGTGTCGTTTAGGTCTTGAACATCACGAAAAATATCGGTCACGTTTGCATTGGTTTAACAATGATGATGTGAAAGGACAAGATATTCAAACCAATTCTGACACCTGGTTGGAAGAGGCGAAGCTGCAAGAGTTAGAACGATTCTATACAGGTTGATACAAAAAAAAAACTATCCATAGAGAGAGAGTTGGGCTTATGAAAATCAACCTGCTATCTTTGATCGCTTTATAAAAGAAAGGAAGGAAATGTTTTTTATTCCAAATTTACACTGAGCGTCATCTTAGAAACAAATTTTGAAGTTATGAATTAGGATATTGAAAATTACGAAAGCATGAAATACGAAATATTAATAAATAATTTATGTAGGTGCAGTGAAAAAATAAACGATAAAAGCAGTACAGAGAACGTAATATTACCTATCGCATCGTGGGGAAACCAATCGAAAGACTTATTCCAAGCAAAAGAAGAAGTAAAACCTTTTACCCCACTTTACTGCTTCACTGTTGACCTCAGAATACGTGGACAGGCCTTCCGGTTGTTGATTGTTCCATATCTGAAAGCATAAACAAAAATAGGTGTCGGTTCTATTGTTTGATTCATTGGCTTCTGTGATCTGATCAGATGCACCTTTTCTTGTTACTCAGGCTCGAGCTCAAAAATGTTTATCATATAATTTTAGTTAATAACAAAACCCCACTGAATAATTTTATCAAGCCAGTTTAACTTAACTTATGGTTTGACTTAACGGTTGAAAAACAGGTACCGTTATTTTTGGAGAAAAAAGTTCAATTTTGCCTCTAGACCTTATTACCTTAAAATCAAATATCCTTATCTTCTTTGAGTTCATAATAAAATGTCGCTAAGATTTAAAATGGATCTAGTTAGAACTCAAAACCGAGAAAAAAAAAACGAAAATCTATAACTTCTAAAGTACTGGAGATAATTAGTAGAAAGTAATTATAATTCAGAAACATGGATGTAGTATTCCACGGAATCACAACAATTTTCTTCTCCTTCCGAACCTTGAAGGGCTTCTTCTTCAAAAATATTTTTGTAGAACTTTAACTCTTTGCTTTGACATACCAGTTTTCGTCACAATTATATTTTACGAGCGTGACTATGTCCGTCTTCTTTATATCATTTAGCTGAACTCCTAATTGAACTTAACATCAGATTCATAGCTTAGTCTAACAATTATTTTTATAAACCCAATCTTCTAAGTCAACACAAAACTTAAGATATCGAGATATAGTCGTCGACTTTAGAATCTCCTGCGTAGCAGTTTTCCAATCAACAACTGGACAATTCTCGTTTCCCAGATTTGTAATCTACTGAAGGGATTGTCTTCAAGCTTTTTTCGCTTAGGTTAAGAAATTTTCATATAAATGTTAACATTAAAATTATTGGGTCAAAAACCGTTATTAACGGTATACCATTATCTAATATGGATGCGGTGCTATATAATCTGATTTTTCAAAAAAAATATATTGTGGATTTAAAAAAAAAATAAAAACTTCTTAATGAACACTTAATATTTAAAAAACGGGTGAACATTTAAAAAATTTAAATTAAGCATTTAAAAACAAAATCTTGCATACCAATTTTTATTTTGTAAAAATACATAAAACATTTTTATATGTATGTGTATTTTTTTTTTCACCGATTTTGTTTTGTTTGAATTTTGGTTTTTTTTTTGTATTTCGGTTTTGGTTTTGATGTTTCTTTTTATTTTGAGTCAAATGACCTACGATTTATCAAAATCTGTCAAAAGCTGTGATTTTTTAGAAATTTTTTGGAGTATTTTTAACCTCACGATATACAAAAATTCGGTGTTTAGATTTGAATTAAACACATCCAAAAATTACGTAAAAGTCAATTTGAGTTTCTGACAAGTACAACTATTGAAAAGCTTGTTGACCAGATTAACCTTATATTGAAAGCGAAAAATGCTCGAAAATGTTTTAAGAAAAAAATACCAACTTCCACTATTTCAATCTGGTCAGAATTTTGTTTTAATTTTTTTTAATTTATCGTTATCGATTGCTTGTCGATATCGTTCCTATTTAGTTATGGCTCTAGATCAATGAAATTCAATCTTCCCATATTCCTTAAAAAATTAGATATTTAAAAATTTTAATTCTATCAATTTTCTTGCAATTAGTTTTTTTTTTATAAATTAAAACACATTTATTTTATAGATTTTATTATTACTCACTAAGTCAGTACATTTTATTTTATCTGTTTATCCATTTTATTTATTTTAAAAAATAAAATTTTGTTCTTTTTATTGAAAAAAAATGTATTTTATAGCATAAACTAGGTTAGCACCTTAAACTGGTCAAAATATCTTACTTTAAGAGAAACAAAAGAAATTTAGAAATAAATGTTTTTAGTAAAAAGATTTTTTTTTTGATTACATTCTCTTCGGATATTTCTGGACAATTCTGAAAAACATTTTGATACAAAAGTCTTCATCAACACAAAAATGAATTGTCTCAAAAATTCCAATCTTTTAATTATTATATGCTTTTCAAATGAAATGAAATTATAAATGTTAAGACAAAAGATAGATAAAGTATAAAAATTTGAAATCTTATAAGCTAGTCTAAAAATTGGATACTACTTATTTACAGATAAGTGAAGCATCATTACGCCGTTCAAGTGCAGTAATAGTACAAAACTTAAAATAAAATGGTTCTTAAAAATTAGACTTAAAAAAGTTCATTATTTAAATCGATGCCCGATTTTAACAAATTCATAAAAAATTTTAATTTTAGGAAAATTATTCTTACTGATAAAAGTTTTAGAATTTTATAGTTTAGTTTTGAGGTATAAAATCTAAAACTTTTTCTGTCTCTTTAAATTTCGGGGTTTCTTTTCTTATTTTTCGTTTTTTATTAAAACCGGGCATAGAATATTGTTGAGCACTCAACTAGAGGTTATAGAAATAAATAGAGTTAAATATAAATTAGTTTTTTTTTTGTTTTAAGTTAAATTAGACTATAAATTAATTTAAATAAATAGAATTTAAACAAAAAGTCTTAAGTTGCTTTTAATTTAAATCTAATTTGCGTTTCCAGAAGCTGGTTCTCCAGTTTCTTTAATTTCTAGTTATCCACCTTTGTGAGGCTTCGATGGGGTTTTGGAGATTGTGACTTAAAACTGCTGACCATATCGTCCTGACATACCGCTGTCGTAAAGCTTTCCTAATGTGTCACTGGGACTTCCACAGGGCTGACCATAGACCATATTGGGTGCAAAGTTTGTTGGGGTATTAGGATGCGTCTGATGATGGTTATACAGATAGTTCTCTTTTTTGTTTCGCTTTTGGACCTTCTTCCAAATTGCAATTACCGTAAGTTGTGCAAGCAGGAACATAGCTGAGGCAATTATAAGTCCTGCAAAAGGCATTGAAAGTTATTACAAAATTAAAAAAAAAAATATTTTGATGAAAGTAAAATAAAACTCGTATTAAAAATATGGAATAAGTGGGACGCCCTTGAACCGCGAGAACTTGGTCAAAACCTACATGCTGCAGAAGCAGTAGCAGAGAAAGTCGTTTGGGATAAAGATATTCTTCTGTCTTCTTGTTCACAGATGGCGGCGGCAGCGCGACGGTATATGAATACTTCTTTATTACCAAAAACGGAAACGGTGACACGTTTATGGCCTCTTTGTCATGTGCGCTGGAATGACTCTTATGGATGGTCGTTGTTGTTGTAAAAAAAAAATGAATTTAATGCCCCCGGTCGTAGGTTAAGTAGGTACTGATGATGGTACTGGTTCTAAGATAGAGTGACATTTAAATGCTTTTTAAGGCTTCATGGACAAAAAAAAAATGTGAAGTGAAGTGAAGTTCAAGTTGTTTGGGATTTTAAATTGAGTTATTAAAAATTTAGTCTTGAAGAAAGTAATTGAAGATCATGCCTTGGGAACATTGACAAAAGATGCGAGTTTGATGAGATGCGATAGAAAAAATAAATTGTTTTTTAAGAAAGTTAAATCCTAATCATTAAAAATATGATGATGCCTTACGTGTTTGTTATATTGATGGGCATGATGCAGAAGCCCATTTGCCTAAAATGCTAGTGAAACGAAATTGGAAAAAAGACACAAAATGGTGATTGAAAACAAAATAAGTAGCTGGCTACTTAAAGATTTTGTCGTAAAATTAACTTAAATCGTGAGGTTGCGTTTTTTTTACGCTAAAAATTTCAATTTTTGTTCGAAGTAAATCAAAAAGAACTCAAATCAGTGGGAAAAGTGAGAAAATTTCGTTTTTTTTTTTCTTATTTTGGATTTTTGCCAATGTAGCGTTTGGTGCTAGAGGTTGACAAAATACTCGTAAAGAACTCAGTAAAACATCAGAGCTGTTTATTGAGAGTAGAATTTTGTATATTTCTATTGTTTGGCATTTTTCGACAAATTTTTTGACAAATTTTTTGGAAAAACTTTTTTTATAGAAGGAAACAATTATCTTTGTTTTCAAATTTATCACCATGTATTTTTTAAAAATTTCTTGGAATCCTCAAAATAATTTTAAACAAAATAAAACTGTTTGTATTGGCTCCTGTCTGACAATTTATTTTGAGACCTGCAAAATGTAGGTACGCTACAACGCAAACAGTTAAAAATAAACCCCTGTTGGTTTTGTGTCCCCCTTAAACGTTACTACATTAATTCTAAGTTTAATTTTCAATCTCTTAAAACCCCATCAACAAGTTTTTAATGAAGACGGTGCAAATTATCACCCTACCTGCTTTAACTATACGATTCACACTTAAAACAGTATTTCGTGGAGTTCATGTTGTAAAAAAAAGAAATATAAAAATAAAAATAAATTGATTCATTACGAGCATTCGCGTGAACCAGTAATTTCAATTTGTTCCACACGGTTAACCTCATCAAGTATCGGAATGTACTTCAATCATCGCACCTAGGTAGGTAGGTATATTGAAACTAAAGAAGAAGAACCAGTTCATGCTGCCATGATGATGTCCACCGCAAACGAATTACCCAGAAGTCATGAACCCAAACCGCAAATCACACCCGACTGACCGACCGACCCACTCTCCCAAAACAAAACATATAGCCCCCACCCCGAATTATCATCATCATCATCATCATCATCATCACTATAAAGCTTACCATATCCATTGAGACAACCGAACACCTCATCACCAGCGACAGCAGAATAGATCTTCTCCTTGGCATCAGCATCACCGAATGTATTGTCGTCCTCTTGATTGAATCCAAATTTGTCCGTAATTTGAATTGATTGCACCAGCAGGATGTTATCATCGGCGGGCTTATGGCTGACATCACGTTTCGATCGGCGGCTTGTGAATTCTAGAATAAGATAGACATGGACACCCAAAAGGAATTCACCGCATGAATATAATAATCAAAAAGAAATAACAACAAAAAAAATCTCAAAAGAACCATCACCATACAAAAAAAAATCGACAAGAACAACAACAACTAGGTATAGAAGAACAATTGAGCTTACCTGTGGCATTAACGGACCTCCTCCTGCGACCAAACGATACCAACGATTTCAATTCACCACTTGCAATGTCCTCATTATCGCAAATAACCGGCTCACACCTTGGAATACATGGTGTAACCAGGGCACGGAACTGCACCACCTCCGATGAAGGGAATTTGAAAGCATCAAACTGGGATAGGAGGACCTTGCGATTGCCAGAATGCTTTTGAATGGCGCCCATAATATAATGATCGGTGGGGCAGCCATTTGCATCGATCAGGGTGATCTCGGCATTGTCGGTGCCGTCCATTGCCACCAATTCGCGTACGAAGATCTCATAGGGGCTGTTCTGTTCGACAATTTCGAAACGAAGCGCAAGAGGGTCACCAACTTCGGCAATCCTTTTCATATCGGTGCCATCTCGCGAGGTGATCTTCATGATTACATTCGGTGATTCAATGATGATCTCTTCGCTCAACGAAGATTCAATTTCCCCAGTAACCCCGAGGTCAACATCATTGGAGACTGTCTTGTTGGTCAAGTCGTATTGGCACGAGACCGCTAAACCCAGATCGGAGGAGGTGACGATCTTGTCGTGGTGTTGGATAACAATGTCGTTCATATAGCGGCCGTAGGCACTTTGGCGGACATTGCACTCAAGATCGTTGTAGCCCATTCGGAAGTCAAATTCTAGAGAGTTGTTAACATTGAAAGAGCAAGATTTGGGTGAGCCCTTGGCGTAGACCTTTCCATTGAAGAGTTTTGAGGTGCGGATCTTTGTGATCATTTCACCGGCCTTACATTCAATAGATACATTGTAGCAAGAGGAGAGTTCATAGGTTGCTGCTTCTGGGACATCTAGATAAGGGTCGAGAACATCGGTGAGTGTGGCACGGCTGTGATGACTCAGACGGCAAACCATTTCTCCGGTATCGTTGAAGTCATACGAGTGGCATCTATAGAAGTGGAGTCATTTCAATAATTCCTGGTTTTTGTCAATTTTTTCTACAAACCTGTATGGAGAGTTCAAGCAGAGGTCACGACATTCTTCAATGCTATTGATGTCCTGGTAGACGGAATCAACTGTCTTCAAGATCTTTCCTGAAATCCTCTTGAATTCACAAAGTTTGCTAGGTTCCTCAGCACAATTATTCTCCAAATAATCTGATCCTTCATAGGGTTCGAAGTGTGAAGATCCAGTCAAGGTAATACGATCCATGTCTGACATTTCACAAAGTCCTGAATGGTGATAGTAGTTCGCCGATCTAGAACACACCAAACAGATTTTTTTTTTTTTTATTTGAAAAGAAAGTGATTAAGGAGGAAAAAACCGCCACTCGTTAATCAACAAACCTGCAAGTGAATTCAGTTTCACCCAAACACAACTCAAGGCAATCCCGTCGTGAATAAACCGTATGACTGGATTTGATATGATCAACCAAACGATGACTTTGCACTCTGTCAATGCACCAAGCCTTCGAGCATGGACGCACTCCCAGGCAGGATTTCTGTGCGTAGATGGTAAAAACAGGGAATTGCGAACGGGACAGAGAACCTGTAAAAATGAAACACGTTTCAAGCGATACGTTGGTTGGTGCGTTAGTCCTGATGGAATGTGCGTATAGAAGTTTTGTTTCCCCTTAAATCTTACCTGGCAACTTATCAGCGTTGGACTTGAAAAGAACACACAGTCCCGTTTCATAGTTGACAGCACTGCATGATTCATTGAGTTGGCATGCCTCTAGGCAGTCGGTAAGCATAAGAATTCCGGGCATGGTATCGAGAAGTTTTGATGGCGCCGACAGAACATACCTGAAATTTGAGAGCATACAAAAAATATGTAAATATATTATTTTCTTGTGATAAACTTTCAATTTCTGTGATAAAGGTGTTAAGGAAATTAAGTTGACATTTTTATCTTTTTAGAATTTTATTTAAAAAAAAAATAAAATGCACGCAGTATAGGTGAAAGTTATTAGGTGGGATTTTATTCCAAGAAGTATCTATATGCGTAGACTAACGTGTTTCCATGGTGAGTAATACAAAATCCAATAGATGAAATGAAAATTGAAAGTATCTTCATATAGACCAACAGGTTAAGAGATTAAAGAGATTCTTGGCTGCATTTGAATAGAGCAGCTAATGAGGCGTTGAGAAAAGTTAATTTTTTTATGGATTCGGTTTCACTTTTATTTTGTGTATATCTCTCAAAATCTTTTGTTTTTCTCAATTTTTTTGATGAGGTGTATCGTTCAAATAACAGTAAATAGTGTGAATTTTTTGATTAATAGGTTTATGGGATGCTGATAGGCGGAATTATGTATTGAAATATTTATAGGGCTATTGTTAGAAATTTCTCTGATCTATAGTTTATTAATTTAGATGAGCTGAATAGGAATTCATAATCTTTAGTATTAGAATACAAAAAGAATTTAATAATAAACTCAGAAAGTATGGTTTTATTTAAATTATTAATTTTTTGTCTTGTGTTTTTTATTTTTACATAAATATTGATACACGATACCAGTTAAGTAGTTCAACCATTGGCAACCGTGGGGATTAGTGTAGTAAGATTGGTGCTTTACTTAAGATTAGATAAATAAAAAAAAACTATTAAAAACAATAAGATTAACTTATTAAGCTAATTTAATACTTCATATTTAAAAGCAACAAAACAAATAATTTTTTTCTAAATGTGTCTATAGAAAAATTGGAAATGAAGAAAAAGTTATTGAAGTTTAATAAGATTTTTGAATTATTTCAAGAAGAATAACATTTAAAATATTTGTACAAACAGCGTTTTGAAGGGGTGTGATTGCTTACATTTGTATTTTCAATATACGAACTAGTGTGGTTTGGAAAATCTGTATGGGTCATAGTTGTCGAAATTCAGTTTTCCATAATTCTGACTGTACAAAATTCTGCATATCCAAAATACTATATTTCAAAATTCTGTTATCCAAATCTGATATCAAAATTCTATTTTTTAAACATTGTTATTAGAAATTCCATTAATATAGAATTTTGCACATACGAAATTTTGAAACACATAATTTCGCGTAGAAAAGTCCCAATTTTTGATGATCTTACATCGTCCTTATACGGACTTAATTATTAAATAATTAAAAATAAATAATAAATAAATAATAAAAAATAATTAAAAAATAATTTTTACAATACACAAGGGAATGTACTCACCCTGTAATAATTTCAAATCCAATCATATCCGGATCACATTCTTCCTCCATCATACCCACTGGACTAATAGTTGGTTTTTCACTTTTTGACTCCGATGACATTGCGACATCTCCATTCATCGCTGCCAATGGCTTTGGCAATTCTCCTTCAATAGCTGCACCACTTGGTGCAACAACCGACATCGATTGATATGATTCTTCGGCAATATTATCCGTGACTGATAGAACTGGAACTGGAGCAGGCGATGACACAATTATTGGAGCTGGCGAAGGTGTTACATTTGTTCGAGGAAATGTTTTCGCCGGCTTAACAGGTCGTCGCATTTTTTTCGCTGCTGTCGCTGAACTCACGATCAGTATTAGCATCATAAAAACAAGTTGCTTACGTTGGAACATATTGAAAAAAGTCTGTAAAAATATGAAGATGAAGAAGAAGAAGAAGAGTAAGATCATTAGTTAGGTAAGTGACATATGTAACTCAATTAATAAGATTGCATAATTAATTAATCATTTCTCTTCATATAGCATGAGTATGAGGCAATAATCAGAGCAAAGCTAGACGCGATCCCATTCTCATGATCATCAACAAACATCATCATCATTATAGTCTGAGATTGATGTCTGTCTTGTCTCGTCTTAAGTCAAAGTCATCTCGTCACAGTCACACAGTGGAAAGGATTTCATTTAAATTTGGAATGAAATTAATTTTGCTTGATTAAAGTTTAATTAAATGAAAGACTACTGGTAATAAATTTAATAAACTACTGTAAAATTAAACTGCTTAACAATGTTTAATTTTTTCCAACTTTAACATAAATGTTGTTCTACTGTACCTTGGCTAACGCCACCGAACCAGAGTAACAATTAAATTACATCGCGGAAAAATTCCTAATAAGCAGATGATGAATGGGAACTGTTGGTGGCGCTCTCGGTTAGTAAGCAAAAGAAGAAAGAGGTTCTAATTAAAGATGATTCTTAATCATGATGCCTTTATGTTGCGCGCGTCAGCTTGGCAACGTGCGAGCTGCTACTTTTTTTTTCTCGACACGTCTTTCTTCTTCTCATGTTACTTTTTTTTTCATGTTTAAGGTTTGCATACAAGTGCAATTAATTAGCAAAAGAACTCAAAAACTTTAAAAGAAGAAGAAGAATAGAACTTATGCACGAATGGTAATTTTCTGGCCCATAAAACAAATGGCTTATGATGGATCACTCATCATATTGTCGGCCGGTCGTCTTCAATTTTTTTGTTCGGACTAAGTGAAATTTTTCCGGTAAATACTTCCGAGGCTGACCATGAAAAATGGAACTCGGTCAAGTATATAGTAAGGTTCATTTATAAAATTTTTGATGTATGGATTTGGAACAGCGCGAAATTTAGGCCGCGCATTATTGTACTAAATGGTGCTAAAAATCACAGTTAACCATGTAAGACGGTCTTAAATTAAGCATGAGATGGGCAAGTTTTTGGGACAAGTGATCAGCCCAGGTATGGTCCGAATTTTTTGATGCGAAAAAATCTGAACAATGGATAAATTTCGTGCGTGAAGTTATAGCCTAAGACTCGCACATCATCAGACAGCTTAATTGCTATCCGCATCCTCAATTCGCAATTTGATGTTGTTGGAAATGTTTGAGTTGATATTTCAGACATCGCAACTACTCTGGAAACAAAAAACAAAAGATCAAACATTCCAGATTGATAGTTCAGTTTGAGAGACATGTTCATCAACTCAGAGAAGTTATTGGCGAGTTATAAAAACTCAATAAAGCATTCCAAATGAAAGAATTCTTCTTTTTTTTGCAGCGCCATTTGACAATAAAACTGCTTTTTTTGTTGTTGTTGTCAGGGGTATTTGTAATTCAAGTTTCTTGATGTGCGACAACACTTCATAGGGATGCGGAATTATCATCAAGTGGTATAGGAAAAAAACAAAAACACAGCAAATCAAAGACATCTTTTAAATTATGTGAAAAATGTTGATGTTTTGTAACATTTGTGACCAGTTCGAGAAAAATCATGTGGTGCATCATCTAATACAAAAGCCAATTATGGGCAATGAGAGACGAGACACAAATGGCAACATAAGAGTGTGAAGGAAAGTTTGCTTATAGTGCGACTTGTAATAAAAGCATTTTTAGCTAATTACACTACAAAACCATTGAAGATACCGTTTGGGTACAAGTTTATCAAGACATTCAGGAGCGTCTGCGATGATAGACTTAGAGATGGAAAATGCACAGATTCCAGAGAAAAAACGAGATCAAAGAATTTTGTTGTAAGTAGCTGTGAGTGGACAAAAGAAATGTAGACACTTTAGGCCGGAAAACAAGAAAAGAGATGATAACATAAAAGATCTATTACTCTTAGAAAATCGAAAACGAAGATATCTTAAATAAAAAAGGTTTAAGGTATCAGGGAAAAGAGTACAAGGACATTTTTAGAACAAAGGTTTCTTTTTGGATAGTTATCTTAATCAATTTCTTAAAAATTTAACAGCTAGGCCTTGGCAAGACACCGACATCAGGCTTGAGTGTTATTTCGATTTAGTTTCGAGAAACTAGACGAAACTAACTTCCAGGAATCCGAGAATAGACCGAGACGAAACTGTAATTTTTGGATCGATACTTAAATGCTTATTCTTCGTAAGCCAAAGGTATAGATTTGAGGAAGAAATGGTGGACAAGAGGAAAGCAAACTGATTATAGTATGAGCAACAGTGACAGTGTCTGACTTTCCGTAGAAACTAGGGAAAAATCGAAGAAAGGAAAGCAAACATTGCACCTACTCTAGCAGCAGGGATAAATGAACTAGAGTGTATCGACCTACACCCACACATTGGAAACAGAAGGTGCTCGAAGTAGATGTGATAGAAGAAGGACCGTCCTAAAGAGCCCATAGGTGTCCACAGCTCTAAGCAACACCTGACAAAAGATACAGAACCAGCTCAAAAGCTTAAATGAGCACACTTCTGCAGTTTACCGCAATACAAGCAATGAGGAACAACAAATCGGTTGAATTTGATGGTATTCCCGTAAAACTCTTTAGAGAAGCATCAACAATATCATTGAGACGGCCTAAAACACGGAGAGCTTTTCTTAAATATCGGAAAAAGGGAATGAAGATCTTGAAGACGAAAAGTGCAGTAGCCTAGGTAATTGCAATAATCGAATAAAAAGACTGAAATCGTTAAACTAAATGTCAAAACGGCAAAACAAAAACGATCAACCTTGGAACTAACTGGACAACCAGTAAAGATTAACAGTCAAATAGGAAAAGCAACGACTGCGTTTAGAATGCTAACGAAAATATGGAGAAGCAACTCTATGAGGTTAAGAATCAAGAGACGGTGTTCCACTAACGAAAATATGGAGAAGCAACTCTATGAGGTTAAGAATCAAGAGACGGTGTTCCACTCTCGGAAATCGTAGCCTGCCAAAAATATCGAATATTTCCGTAACTCCAAATGTGAACTAACTTCTTGAACTTTAGGAACCAATTGCATCCATCATACGAAGTCGTAATTGGCAGTGGGATTGGCCAAAGGCTTCGACAATGTAACGAACGCTTTAAGAGTAAAGTGATGTAATGGAAATCATCATGCAGGCAACCAGCTAGACTAGTGGTCCAACCTAGAAATACTTGGTGAAGAATCAGTGCAAATGGAAAAGATTTGAAGAGACATAAATATTATCTCCAGGAACGGCGAATAAGAGGGAGGTGGATACCCTATGCCCCGCAAGGAAAAATACCTGGATCAATTAATGGCCAACAATTTTGAAATGATCTTCCAAAAAGAAAGAACACCAGAGATAGGCTAAGACAATACATTCTATAAGACTTCAGAAATAAATTGGCAGCATCATGATATCTAATATAATAACGAAAACCAAACCCACCAAATTAAGAAATAAAATTAAAAGCTACATTATATTTAATTCCCGCCACAATTGTATAATTAACATCAAAAATGCACTACGATCATGCACATTGACTTTATGGCTATGTATTCTTGTGGATTGCTTCGTGAGGAGCATGTTGCAATCTAGCTGTAAATATCCCTTTAACATTGTGCATCATTATCATCTTTTCCTCTATACAATTAAATGCCCCTATCTGTCGCGCTCTTCATATAGCCATCGTCATCGTCATCGTCATCGTCATCGTCATCGTCATCATCATCGACAAGTCAATGACCATCTTTAAATAGAAACAACCTGTTGCTTGTGTTTCCAGCTTCATCTTCATCTCCAGCCAGTTCCAAGCTACATAGATTGTTCTCAGCGATGACATAATTATGTTACATAAAAATTCCCAATTTAATTAGTTGAATGCGCTTCTGTAAGAAGCTAAATTACAAAAAAAAACAGAATAGCAGAAAATTACAAAACAAAGGAAACCGAAGAACAAGCTATGTTTAAGCAATTTCGTATAGCCACGCTTCGTTATATAATTTCCACCAATCCGGCGCGGTGATGGGATACCTATTACCTATACTAAAGTAAACTTGACTGAATCTTCTTAATTCAATTGGAATTTTCGCGCAAAAGGAAGTCCAGGAAACTCAACAACATTCTATATACCTAATCTATGCTGAAGACCAGCCATCAGGAGAATTCCACAGAAAATTAGTTATTGTACTTCTTCGTTTTTGCAATGCATACCCGCTGTTCAAGGCTTTGTTCTTTAATTCAATTTATTACGTGATGATATCCTTATTCCAATGCAACTGACACAGTAAGTGATATCTTCAGCTGGATGTGATTTTATTGTTTTAAATTTGAAGACTTAGATGCAAATAAGCTTGGGATTGATGATAATCCAAAATTGTTCTTCTAAAAAAAATCTTATTCTAAGGCCCGTTTTTCTTTTTAAGTTAAGAAATGATTATTACCCACCGATAACTTATCAACGACAAAGAATTCAATAACCCGGAACTTCAAAAATCCGCTTCTTCCGAAATTACTGAACTATTTCTACCACATTTGATTGAATTCTCTCAAACCCGTTGCTTGATTTTTTATGTAACAACAAATTAAAATCAAATTACATTCCAGTTAGAACTGTAACTGATTTGTTTTTTTTTTTCCATACTTCGAAATGGCATCATTCTTGGATGCGATGTAGCGCTGTAAATTATGTACGTGCCACCGAAGAAGAAGATGATGATGATGCAATGCTACCTCGATCCGACCTAGGTATACAATTATTTAGAATTTTTCTATTTTAACAAACTACATATAACTACTATTACACTGCCACCTCAGAGAACATGGAACTTAAATCGCAAACATTGCATCTTATTCTTTGGACAAACTTGTGTTGTATATAGGTAGGTAGCTGTAAATAGTATCTTCTTAATATTATTTCATCGACCAATGGACAATGCAATGCGACGAATTTCTGGACTCAATGTTATCGAGAATGAATATAGATGTAAGAGCGCCACAGAATCTTTTAATTCCCGTTCAATTTATTCTGACTTTTAACCAAAAATAACCGCTAAGGAAAACTGTGTCTGTGATAACAGGAGAATATTTAAATTGTGTAGGTTTACTAGGGAAGCGAAAATTGAATTTCTCTAATCGTTCTTTTTAATTAGAAAATTTTAATTGGTAGCTAACAGCTAAGACTTGGAGATTATAAGAACGAAAGGATCTAAATGCCTTTTAAGGAGAGCGATCTTTCTAAAATGACACTATGGCATTTGATGGTATTTATTTTGTACAGAAAAACATCGTGCTATTAATACCGTTACGGAATGAATTTTTATTTGTGATAAATTGAAAGATAAAGTTCAAATACTCTAACACACCAAAAGAAGCTCCAGGTAGACCTGCTGTAGGCAAGAACAAGGAATCACATTAAATACAAAGCTGAGAAAAGAACAATGTTGTATTAAAATAATAGAGAAAATCTCATTGACCATTTTATACATTTATTTGTTAATTTTTTAGTTTGACAAAATTTCATTATTTTTTGCAAGTGTTAGATGATTGTTTTTTTTTTTTTTAAGAGATCTTTCTTCCGATTATAAGCCGGTCACTCGCCTCTGTGCCAACACAATCCCAATAGAAATTTGTAAGGATTGAATTTTGATAATTAAACTTTTTAAAATAATAAGTTTTTCGTATTATTGGTGTTTTTTTTTTAATTTAGGGACTAGTTTAACGGTATCTACTATTTCTGCAACAATTCAATGTGAATTAAAATACGTATCAGTTTTTTGCCCAAAAATTTGAATAGTATGTAAAAATAATGGTTTAACATTTTCCACGTTTTGAACACTGAGCCCAGGAAAATTTTATGAATTTTATGAATCAATCAATAAGGTTGAGATGCACTGTTCACTTTTGACTAAATGATACTGTCGGAAGATTTGCTAATTTCACGCAAAAGACGGTCGACAGCCCACGAAAGAAAAAAAACATTTCTGTTTTCAGATGAACGAGGCTGGGACTCGAACCCAGGCATACGGAATGACAGTCCTGCTCCAAAGCATGATACATTTATAATCTTAAATTAGTTTTGGCTAAAAGATTTGTCTACATTTCTTTTGCTTTGTTTTCGATTTGTATGTTCTTTCCATTGTTGGTGTTTTGAAGAAGTTCACAAAATTTTGGAAAGAGAGAAGTTCACAAAATTTTGGAAAGAGAAATGAAAAAACATTTCTCTATAGTGCATTCAAAATTCAACACTTACAATTTTTCGAAGCAACAAAGTAACGATATATCCGCAACAAAATAAATGTTATCGATTTATCATGCACTTTATTACTAGGCGAATTTTACCACCCTAAGGGCTCCCAACCCCGATAAGATCAATATAAACATTTTTACCACAAAGCTTCCGCTAATGGTATAGTATCCATAGGAAGTCAATATATCCAATAAATTAAACTACCACCCAAAGCAGTATCATCGCATCCCAACCAGTTTCAATAGCCTCTGTGTCAAAGAAAAGCAATAATAACCATTCGACCGCACGCAACTATGCAACAAGAAAAAAAAACAAGACAAGAAGAAGAAGTTTATCATTTCCTGCAACATACAACAAAATTGCATGTTGCGCATATATCGTGGACTATTAACCAGTATATGCACGTGTCTAACCAAAGAACACCATATAAGAACAATAAAAACCTGAAATGACGAATGCATAATCAGCTAAAAAGAATCTCAACCAAATAACACCTTTCCTTTCCATCAAGTCGGCCTAGAACTCTACAGAGACACTCAGAAATACAGACATATACCAAACTAATAGAAAAATAAAATAGACAGCAAAAAACTTATAAAGACCCAAAAGTAACATAGACCTCTATTTTATTTTTTTGCGACGACCGTCGACCGAAGACCGACGACGACGACGACAACGACCAAGACGAGCACGGCACATTGTCACAAGTTCTAATAACCTATTTAGTGAACGATGATATTAGTGGCAGCAGGCATTTGTAACCCTCACTCGAAGAAGAAGGCTGTCACCTTCACCGGTATGGTTTGCGTCTGCATTTGGATATGTGGATGTTGAATTGGTGTGCGGTGTGGTATTATTGCCAAAGAACCTCCTCAAGCACCAAAGTTATACATTTGATTCAAGTTCCTGCGTTCTAACCTAACTCTTCTGTGTTTGCAAAAAAAAAAAAAAAAACCTTTCAACATTCGCGCGCAACTTGGTGGGCATAATTTATTGAAATCTTTGCTGTTTTTCTTTAGAAGGAAAAGGCTTTTTTTGGATCCCATGCTGAGTGGAGTTTGAGTGTCAGTGTCGGTGGAAGAAGGTCATATATGGTTGAAAAGATTGAAAAGCTAAAAAAGAAACACAGCAGCAGCGGCATATACCAGATAGTGAATAGCAGCGCGGCAGCAACCTCTCTTATAGTACTGATGTGATGGGGATTTGTGTATGCATCTTTTGAACTACTTACTTTTTGTGGGATTCGTGCTGGATACCCCATGGATTGGGGTGACATGATTGTTGCATATTTTATGGCAATTTAGTTTTTTAGCATCCGTTTTTTTTTTTTGTATTGTTTTTAGTTTTTGGGCCGCAAAGACACTTTTACCGATTGTTTCTTTTTTTTCTGCAGGCTATAGAGACAGTTTTAGATGATAGTTTCTCATGAAACAGATACGACAAGCCTCCAAAAGTGGAGAAGAAAATGCGTTACTTTCATCAAAGGATAAGATAAATATCTATTGATTTTATGTATTTGTGAAATTGAAAGTATCCGTCTCAAACGTAGATTTATTAGAGTGAATTTGCAAAAATCAAAAGTGTGAGAATTGGCAGTTAATTAAATTGAATCATTCATGGTTAAAAAGTGAAAAATTATCTTAACAAAAAAAAAAATTTTGGTCTAAGAATCACTTTCGGTCTTCTTTTAATTCAACAATAATAATGTGGTAATAAAAATTGCAAGACCAATTT
Organism: Syrphus vitripennis; assembly: GCA_958431115.1. Classification (NCBI taxonomy): domain Eukaryota; kingdom Metazoa; phylum Arthropoda; class Insecta; order Diptera; family Syrphidae; genus Syrphus; species Syrphus vitripennis. The sequence goes on along the minus strand of OY288108.1, from coordinate 11,310,468 downwards.
GCAAAAATCTTTCAAGAAACTCCATAGCAATTAATTAATCATCAATCGATTGGTATTTAATTAAGCCTTTCGAACAATCTATTATAAATACCTACTTTCAGCGTGAAATAACTTAATTGGCAACAAATTTGCTAATTTATAGCTGTAAGGTTTTTGTTTTGCGATTTCTTTTGAGTTATTATTTATTTAAAGTAACACCTTCTCGATAAGATTACAAAGTAATATAGCAGATTAAGAAGAAGTCTTTCTTTAATTCAAAACATTTTATAATAGAAATAGTATTACATAAAAAAAAAAGTTTGGACCTCAGCTCTTTTGTTTAAGAACGTGTTTTGTTTTGTTTTATTTTTTTTGCTTTGCTTTTTTAAAATTTTCTCTCAAGTAATCTTAAGGATATATTAATAAACTATTAGCTACAAAATGACATCTTTTCAATTTCTTCAAGAAAACCTGATAACAGCTAATAAGTTTTTTTCTATATGCACAATTAGTAGAAAATAAAAGCTAAATATTCCCACAATTTAATAATAATAATCTGCATAAATTTGTGAGCATTATAAACGTTTCACTTGAAATGCCAATTAACACATTGACAAGAGAAAATATTGTTATAAAAAAAAATAACAAACAATAAAAAGCCACAACACGTATAGCCTATAATAAATGGCTTAGCTGCATCCGCATCCATGATGCGTTATGCGTTACACTAACCGCGATCCTATAGTACTTATACAATCTAAAAATATACAAGATACTCGTACTTGTATACAACTCCTGCTCGATTGGTGTTTTGCAGTAGTTAATTTAACAAGAATTCAATAGAAAGTAAAACGAATGATTTGAAGTCAGTAAGAGAGAACTACAACAACTGCTACTGCAACTTGCAACTCGCAACTGCAATCCTCTGGGAGAAAGAATATAAATTAATCTAGGATAACGCATTAATTGTTCTGTTTGATGGTAGTATTTGCTAGTATAAGAATCTACTAATTGAAAATGTACACTGTAAATTTTAATAGCTGCAATGGATTTTACAAAAACAACAACAACAAAAAAATGTGGTGGCGGACTATTATAAGATTTCAAGTTAGATCGTGGTTAAAGAGTATGGCGAGGCTATTAGATCGATCCGTCTGTAAAATCGAACTTTGCACAGGAAAGTTGTTTTTGTTTTGATATTTAACGATTTGATATTAATTTAATACGCAGCGAGGTGGAGTCTTACATTGTGGCATTGGGAGTTGATTGAGTGAAAAAATAGAAAATAATCTTTATCATAGTTTACATTTTCAAAGTCCGGATATATGAATGCTATTAAACAGCATTTTTTTTCTTTGTTTGGACTTTGAGAAAAATTATTGTGATAAATTATTTTTTGTTTTGTTTCACTCTGGTTGAGGAAATCTAATAAATTTTCTTTATAAAAATAGAAGAGAGAAAAAGTCTCTCTTTAAAAATTTGTTTTCCTGAGTTTGAGTTTAAGTGCTTTAAAAGAAGAAACCAAAGTTCTTACAAACTCCACTGACGAAACAATTGTTTGACAAAGAAAGGAAAAAAAATACAAAAAATTATAAAAAGAAAATTTCTCCAAAAAATTATTTCTAAAAAAGTTTATAAAAAAAAAACTGAAGAAAAATTTTCAACAGATTTGCATTTAGTTCATATTCATAAAAATAAAAAAGGAATTTCCTAAGGAAAAAAAAAAATTTTGAAAAAATTTTTTAAAATTAAAATTTTTTTGTGAAAAATTTTGACAAGGGCTTTGATTTTATTTAATTTACTCAAAACTATTAAATTATTAAATTGTTTCTAAATGTTTCCAAAAGAAACATTTTGGAAAAAAATCAAAGGCTACAATCAAAATCTTTAGAATGCTTTTTATTTTTAATTTATCATATCAAAAGAACTATTTTTCGCAGCTCTTCATAAGAACTAAAAATAAAACGCAGTTTCTTGAATATTTTATGTTAATCATTGTAATTAAAAATTATTGAAATTACTTAACTTACAGCCATTATTTGTGATCGTCAAAACAAATTGTACAGAGCATTTAACATCTCAACTGATTCTTAACGGGCCACATATTCTAAAGTTCTCTTTTCTTTCTCCATTCCAAGCTAATAAAACTCACCCAGCAAGACAACAACTTATAACTCAACCAATAACATAACCATATTCATGTAAAATTCTTCACGAAAATCCATAACTTTTAACAAAAAAAAAAAAACCAAGCTACGAATAATTGAAAAATATGATGAAAAATAAAACCGTAGCTGCACTTCAAACAAATCCAAGTAGCATTACCGACAATATTTACCACAGAAATTAGCCCAAACACAGTACTACAACTACGCCAAACAACAACAACAACAAAACCTCGATATCAATTTCGCGTCTCTCTGTAGAGTATTGAGTCGAAACATACATATTGCAAAATTTTAGAGCCAGATACCTAAACCTAACACAACTTCCCTGTTGTTGGTAATGTCCTCGTAAAATAAAATCTAACAAGAATTTCGTGCTTGTGATGCTTTTGCGGCTGATGATGATGATGATGATGATGATGATGGCAGACGGATACAGGATCCATAGTAGAATAATCCTCTAAACACCATTTTCAAACTAACCTCATATACGTTTGTAAGAAAAAGCGAGTGGGTTGTGTGATTGAAGGTGCATAACCATCACAACGGAAAAAAGGCGCTCAAGTATCTTGTGGTGAGGTTTTAAGCACTTAATCGTTCTGTTGTTAGAATTAATTTTTTGCGGAGGATGTTTTCAAAGAAGCTTATTCGACAAAAAAGAATTCCATCTATGGTCTCAGTTCGATTTCGTATCTATTTTTGGACGAGAAAAAAAAATATCACAACAAAGATCACAGATATTGATCGATATAATGTGAGACCATAATAAACCCTACATGGGTATTAATGGTATAACATCTGTTCGACCAATAAAAACTGTTGGACAAATGGGACTATTCGATATGGAAAAAGTCAGCCCATTAAATTTTATTTATTTAAACAAACAAAAACAAAATTGTCTCAGTGACCTATATTTGATGAAACTATCAGCATCACAGCTGGGAAAAAGGTAAGACAGTAGGTAAGATTTTTTTTTTTAAGGTATAAGAAGATGTAAAGGTACTTAGGTCGTTGTCCCAATTTCGTTTACCACGATTTTGTGTGTTTACTTTGTAAGTGTACGGTGTTTTTGTTTGGATTTTTTTTTTCTTATAGTACGACAACCTATTAAGGAAATTAGTTGGTAATTATTGTTAAGATGAAGAAGCTCTTCTTTGGACATGAGAGCCCGTCCCGTTGTTGGTTGGTTGGGGTTCTTTAAAGTCGTGTGAACTATTGGAAATCTTCTGGGTAATAGGTTTAGGTAGAACTAAGAAGTTCATACCTACTAGTACTATTATCGTGTGTGGGAAAATAAAATTAGTTTTTTTTTTGTAAGTTAGATTTATATCTTAGATTTTGTTAGTTAGATTTATAAGGCATGTTTTAAAGTTTGTTTTTTAATTAAGGTAAATATAGGGCACTCGTGTTCCAAAAGAGGACCAATAGTTAGTCATTGTTAACAACATATAATAAAAATTGGGATTACAGCCAGTTAAACTGTTAAATCGAAAATCAAAAAATGATGAAACTATTTTGATTTTGAGCCAACATCTGTTAGAGTTTTGTTTTCGATTTGTTTATGGGATTTTCTAGAATAATCAGATTTTTTAAAAAGTCCCAAAAAAAAATTTACATAGTTACCTAATCAAAAAAAAAAATAAGATGTCATCTGATTTATCGTTTAAAATATTTTTTAAGACAAAAATAATTTTAAGCTTTTGGTATTTAATAATAAACGCTTCAAAAAAAGAATGACTCGTTTTCAAAATATTCAGTTTTTGAAACAAAAATGATTTATTTTCAAAGATCCAAAATTTTTTTTTTTTTTCAAATTTTTAATCTGCAATATTAATGCGATTACACAAAAATTTGATCACAATTCGTCAAACCCAAAAACCAAAATTCCGATTCTATGAAAAGAACTCATGGGAAGATCTACCATAGAACTGGGTTTTTGGTTTTCGATTTTCGCATAAAATTTAAGGCTGAATGAGGCTAAATTGACACGACTTTGTAGGTTGACCATGACCAACGTAACAAGCCAAGTAAAAATAGCAGACCAATGAATATCTTTAATGGACTCCGACAAGGGGATGGTTTGGCCTGCCTCCTCTTCAACCAGGCGTTTGAGAAAGCGTTGGACTCTGGTCCAGCCAGATACTGACTTACTCAGACGACATTGATATCATCGGAAGCACCGAACAAACTGTACACGATTCCTTCATCCAGATCGAGCAGGCGAGGCGGTACAAAAGCAGGGCACCTAGCCCGCATGACCAAAGAGGAACCGGCTCGGAAAGTCCTTTGTGGTACATTCTATGGTAGACGGCAGCGTGGTAGACCATGCTTGCACTGGAGAGATGGCGTTGACCAGGACACCTGAAGCCTTGGAGCGTGCAACTGAATGGCGTCGGCTCGAGACCGGGATAGGTCAAAAGACTTGTTAAAGGAGGCCAGGACAGGATCCCGGTTGTCGAGCCGATGACAGACTCGCATTTTTATTTTGAAACTTAACAAATTTTAAATATGAAAATTTTACGAGATACCTGATGAATGCTTCTGTTTGTGTGTAATATGAATGACAAACATATAAGCCTGACTACTAAATCACCGCTAACTGGCTCAGGAATTTTGTAAATTTATTGGGAAAACAAGGATAAGTCATTAAAATAATTTGATACAAATTTCATTTAACCAGAAAAGCCTTCAAACCAAATACCTTCTCTGCCATCATCACCAAAAATTCTACCATCAAATTTTCTTCAAATTTTTTTTTCTTTTTCAATCAAGGTCTTTATATAATCTGCAATCTTATAATAAAAGATTATTACAAAATTGTTGTTATTATAAAACCATAATCGTTATTATTAGTCTATCTACTTGCTCATACGAACTTGCTTTAAAGTTAAATAATCAGGTGGAGCCGAGGAGGTGGATGCATTGCACATTGAAAGAATATTACCAGAGCGCGCGCATAACCCAATAATTTTTGTCCGATATGCTCCATTATAGTGGATAACATCTTCAAAAGACCCACAAGATTTTAGCCAACAAAAACTATATACAACAAACCGGTACAGCTTCGTGATCCACTTTTCACGAATCATCACTATCATTATTGCTGATGTTCGGTTCGCATCGCATTCCATTGTGGTATCGAAGCATATCTGCACTGCAGTGCTGCATTGGGCGCGAAGCTCAGAGTTTGTATAACTTGCGTGACAAAATGTCTGCACCGTTTGCTAATACAAGATTGACGAGACCATAAAGCAGGCTTGCATTGTATCTACCACCACCGACCGTGCTCTGTATACAACGGAATCCATAGTTGTTGACCATCGTGGTCATCATCTTGACAGTGAGGTGGCCACACCAAAGCAAGTTTCAAAATATATTGTTATTATTTTTATTATTAAATTGTTATATAACATTACTCGCGGTTTAAATGAGTTCGAGCGGTCTTTATGTTGAGGAAAAAATCGCCGGCCGCTGCTGCGCTGGTGATGGATACAAGCCAATGATCTGGAAATTGTCATGGAGGTGATCTATGGCATAGAAGTACATTTGCTTGGAATTCGTTCACCTGTTTTTGGTGGCTCTATATAGCGTCGGACAGTTGAACAGGAGAATTTAATTGGACAAAGAAATATGAATGGTAAGTACATGACGATGATGAGATCGTGTAGCCGGCCAGCCGGCCGTCGTCGCGCCATAACCAGTGATGAGAATCGGTTTGGACACGCGGGACACAGAGACCTTGTTGTTCTTTTTTTTTTCAATTTTGTGTGCTCTAGAAAGTTCAAGGTATTGAGACCGGCCTTTGTGGTAAATCGGGGAGTTGACAAGATTTTTATTAGGCGCAGTCAAGGTGAAATAAAAAACACTAGGCGGCAACATTGAGGTCAGAATATTTTACAGCACACTTGTCGGTATATCCAAGTAGAAAATGATTTGATTTAAAACTTATTTTTGGAACTCCAAGCATTTGATTGAAATTATTGATGGGCTTTGATCCTGCCGATTTCCCAGGAATTTTTTTTTGTTTAATTTTCTAAATTTCTCTTCAAAAAGAAATGCATTTACAATTATTGCAGTACAGGAATCAAATTTTTCTTCTAGCTATTTGCAAGCATTAATTTTAGGGGGCTCCAAATGGAGTTTTCATGCATAACTTTTCAATGATAAATTTGATTGAAAAGTATTTAATGCAAAACTTGAAGACACTGCAGTTCTCTACAAAAAAAAGTTCCACGATTTTCCTCCTCAGACTGATTGCTTAGAAGATACCAGATAGATACCACAGTTTTTTGCATTTAACTCTAAAACCTTTGCGTGCAAAGTTTTTGCATGGTGTTGTATTCAAAATTCGTCTAAATGTAAATTTACATAACAGTGTAAATTTACAAAACAGTGTAAAATTACAAAACAATGTTAATTTACAAAACATTGTAAATTTACAAAACAGTGTGAATTTAAAAAAACAGTGTAAATTTACAATCCTTGCAAACAAAAGTATCTTTGATAGTACTCAAAATTTACGTATAATACGATTTTAATAGGAAGAGATGGCTCTAGCGACGACCTGCGACTCCCTTTGACTGCGATTTCTACCATCTAGGTCTATTATGACTGGAATGTAAAGCAAATTGACCGAGAAACGTTACAAAATTGTATCCATTACTCAAGTGACTTTTTGTTCTACTTACTTTGGTTTAAAATATAACGGTTTTCTTCCAAGGGATAGGGAATCTGAAAAAAAAAACGTAAAAAAATAATTAAAATTTATTTATGCATGCTTTTAACTACCTCTAGTTATTTAAATTGAGAAAACTTAAAATTCATATGATGGTTATAGTAAACAATTTTTCAATCATTGACAGTTAACAATAAAAAAATAATTTAAAAGAAGCTGACTTAACTATGCTTTTCTCACATAATGCATTTCTAGCATCTTCAAACTATTATAATGAATCTTAATTGTTATTAACGATGCAACAAACAATTAACATATCATGAAAAGAACACCACCTACTGTTTTAAATTTTTTTTTTTTCTCTCTTCATAAACTAGACCATAAGATAAATTTTCATAATTTCTTTATTCAAGCAAAACAACAACAAGGGCGTAGTGCTGATGGTCTACTTTTAAAGTTTACCGAACAATATGCTAAACAGTACAGTGGTCATTTAAGAATTTTAATGAACAATATCATTTGTTAAGTTTTTATGTGGGAAAATGACGTAGGAATACATTACAACAACAAAAATGTTAATTAGTTGCAATGAATAGAACCAAATGAAACTACACAAAAAATTCTTCAAACTGTTTGTCATCGATCATTTGTTTTTAATTTTTTGAATTTAACAAGATTATTGAAAATATTCAATTTCATAGATTTTCCGGTATAACCGACAAATAAGTAAATAGATATAACCATTTGTTTAAATATTTCTGAGACGTGATAATTTAATACAGTATTTTGCTTTTAAGTACTTTATTATCTTTCGACTTCCAAAATACATACTTTGGAATATGATAAAATTTTGAAGTTAAAGATTTCATCAAACAAAAAAATATTATATTTTGAGATTGTTTTTTTTTTGAGGTATAGAATTTTGAAATTTTTAAAATTGACGTGACGTGAAATATAATCTTTTGTCACTATTTCGCATAGGTACTAGAAATATGATTTCGAACATATGATCGCCACAGCTGGAAGTCCAGTTTTCGAATACATTTTCTGACATTTGTCGGCGTATATCGGCAATAACGCCGTGAATGTTGGTCGATAGCATCGGCATTATCAGGGTTGAATAGCGACTTCACATAACCCCACAGAAAGGCCAATTCACTGGTCCAAATGGTTAACAAACATTTCTTTCAATAAATGCCGTCTTTTTGAAACCACAGCTTAGCATCATTGTTTTTTCAATTAACGAGCAAAAAAGTCAGTAATCATGTCTCTATAGCGGTCACCATTGACTGTAACGTTCTGGCCAGCATCGTGATTCCATTAGCCCATTGAGGATTATCTTCACTTTAAATACGGCAGTTTTATTCATTGAAGTAGCCATTCAACCAAAAGCGAGCTCCATCGATAAACAAAATTCTTTTATGAAAATCGAGATCGGGATAAATTTGCACAATTTGGAAGCGTTGTTCAGCCGTCAGTCTATTCAGGTTGAAACAACAAAACAAATTTATCACAAATCACTTAACAGCTGTTAAAATGATCGCCACTTAAAAAAGTGTTGGCAACATAAAGTAGTCTTATACCTTTAAGAAATTACCCTTTAGATAAAATAAATATTATCGATATCTTTTGCTTAATTTCGATTTATTTTATGCTGAAACGTCTAGAATATTTTAAACCAAATATATTTTTTGTTTCAAAAAGAGATTGAAAAAACAGCTACGTCTTTTCACAACTTGACTTTGAGATACTCTTTCTAACCTACTTCAGACATACCCACTTTTTAAAATTTCAAATCGATATAATTTCTTTTCGAACATTCAAGCCAAATTGACAATTATCATAAAAAAAAAACTCAAATCTCGCCTTGAAAAGCATTCCTGCGGTGATGCATTTTTAAAATGCATCTGCTTTCCTCCTAATGATGTTTTAGATACGTGCGGCATTAAACACACCAGCCAAAGACTATTAATCCAAACGTTCGTGACTTTGAGAGTATAACCCCGTGATATCGATATTGCTGTGCTGCGCAGCGCAGAGTCTTCTTCTTCTTCTTCTCACAATTTAACTATCATTCATCGAACGTTTACTGATCAATTTGTTGCATTTTATGGGATTTCATCGATGGTGGTGGTGGCTATGGCAATATATCGATGATGATGGCGGTACGGTGGGGCGGTGGGTTGAATAGAAGGTCTTGAAGTGTCTAATGTAGCATAAGCGAGGATCGACGTCGGCGGCGGTGAAAACCCCATCATAGGTCATTGGTGATAGATAATATTATAGAAAGCGTTGTTAAAAGGCCATTTAATTTCATTTAAACATTTGCGCTATCCAAACTTGCACTTATACCCACTGCCGATCGGTGTTGGGGATCAATAAACCTACATTAAGGTTAGATTGTAGATAAACTGTCACACTTTCGCTGCTGGGTTCTTGTCACCAACAATAAGAAATCGACCAAATTGTGTTTGTTTTCATTTTGCTATAGAAAAAGAACCAAAATGAGTTTAGTATGGCACCCACGATAGCAATTACTGGTGAATGATTCAGTGACACCTATCGCTATCATGGATTGGTATGTGACTAGCTCGATGGATTTAAATTGAGATACTTTTTTTTCGTCTTCTTCTGTGGAGATTTGAATAAAAATGTGACTTTGAGGGCTCGTCGTGCGTCGTCGTCGTGGGGAAAGTTGTGATGAACTTCTAGGAATTCGCCACTATTTTAACGTGATTCGTGGAACGAGGAGTGAGTGAATGACATGAATATTTTATGCATCAGTGGAGAAGAATTTGCAAGTGTTTCTTTGAGATTAAATTCTTTTTTTTATTTTTTTGTATTTCATTCAAATATTGAAATGTTGATCTTTTTCTTGTTCAGTAAGTAGATTCAATAGAAAGTAAAAAGGGTCATAAAATAGTTTAAGTGCGTTTATCTGCAGCATACAAATTTAATCTTAATCACAATTAAGTATTATATCAGCTTTTGGGAAAACAAAAACGTTTCGGCATTTATGAACAAACCAAAGTAACTGTAACCGCGTATTTGTTTTGATACATCTGTTTGATTATTTGAAATCTGATTTGCATAATTTTGCCTTTAAGAAAGTTCTTTTTCTTTTGTTCTTTTTTTTTTTTTTTTTGTTTAAAGTTTATTGATTCGTAGATAATTATTACAAAAATTTGATATCTTATACCCGATCAATAAGTCAACGTATAGCTTATACGTTATATTGTTAATCATCATTTGAAAATCAATATTTCCGGATTAGGGAGGCTATTGTTTGAGACGATTTATAAAGATATAAAAAAATTTTGTATGGTATGAAATTTGGAAAGATGGGAAAGCGATTTTACATATAGTTTTCATTGATTATATCAACGATTTATTAGGGTGCTTTCGATTTAATTTATTTTTCATTTCTTTATTTTATGAGTTGAAGAAAATTTAAATTTATTATGGAGAAAAGGTAAAATATTTTTTTAGTGTTTGGGCTACTGTGTGATTTTAATGTCGAGATAAAGAAGATGTTAAACGAGGATAAATAAAAACATTGTTTTATAGAACTGTATACATAAAAATGGTGTTAAATGTTAATCCTTATGTAAGCATATTAGTCTATTAAATATAAAGAAATACTTCTTATTCTTGCACATCAGAGAATAAAGAGAATGATTTTAAGTTATCTTGGTTTATTGATCGATAAATATTTTTTTCCTCCCGCAAGGTTTTCAAGGCGTAGCAATAAAAAAATGCATGGCTAAGGCACAAATTCAAAAACAATGAATTTTTAGGCTCAATTTATTAACACTCTACTAACCTATTTTGAAAAATATAATATTTTAAAAAGATGCGTTTTAATTTTTTTTTATAAAAAATCTAAACCATTGTTTTGAAATTGGATTAACTGGTAATGAGAAAATGGAAAAAATAGGATACTATTCTATGAGAAGTAACAATTGACAATATTTTATTTTTGTAACAAAAAGTCTTTCAAATTTTAAATACTTGGTGATACTTGGCTTCATATAAAAGAATAATATACCTAAGCTAAATTTTAATTCTATATTTTTGTAAAAATTTCAAAAAAAAAAATGCTCTTCAATTATATTATATCGCAAACAGTCCAAACAAAAGAGTTGACCTCCGAACTAGTTTTTGACTTTCATATTCATTTTTTTTGCTGCAATTAAGAAAATAACAATGGAATTTCAATTGAAGACAATATAATTATGTATCCAATTTATAACACTAAAACCCACAACTCAAATTGTCCGTTAAATGTCTTTTGCTCGAAAAAAAAGAGATAATCATTATCGCTAGCCATATAATTGTCTCCCCTCCAAAACTGCTTTTATCTAAAAAAAAAATAAAAAATACTCTTAAGCCAAAATCTCATCATCATCACTACTTATCATAAGTTGATCACTTTGCAAATACAATTCTGCAATTAGGGTTAATTTTCATCCATTTCCCGTTCATTTCGTTTGGCAAATAATAATAATGTTTTATTTTTTTCTTCATCATCTTTTTATTCTATATTCTTCTCCCTCATCTGATTGTCGAAGATAAAATTAATGTAGTTTTTTTTTGTTGTTCTCTATTTATTATTCGAACATGAAGAAGTACTCACTATCCGTTTCAGTGACATAGTTTCTCTAACGTTCCACATTTAATTCTATAATGTTAACTGTAGTGTACACTGTACAGTCTGTTGTAGTGGACACAAGAAGGAACTTCAACTTCATCACTCTAACCGTCGAACTCTGATTGTAATTCCAAAACAACAAAAACAAAATAAAAACAACAGACAAACAACTTGTGATAGCTTGTCTAAAAAGGAACAAGCGAAGAATATCAGACAGACATACAAAATAAAGGGGCGACGAAGAAGAAGCAAGCGAATAAATGTCATTTAGCTTGCTATGTGTATCTAACAGATGTTCCTACACTGGTCGTCGTTGTTGGTTGTTGCTGGCCATCCGTCGGATGTTTAGTCTTCCACATGGGGGAAAGTTATGTTTTTCGGGGTCTGATTTGTTTTCATTAGGGGAATTGCAATTGTCTTCTTCTTTCTTTCCTCCTACTCCTTGAAGACAACACAAACCACTGACCATCATCATCATCAGTATCAAAAGTTAAATTGAACTTTGCCAAGGATTTTCTTCTTGTATCTTTTTTGATTGTTTTTTTTTCTGTTATGCAGAAAGAAAGTGACAGCGAAGTTTCTCCAGCACCTTGAGACACGGAGAAGAGAGCCTAAAATGTAAAACCTTGATCGCACACAGCAAGCAGCTTAAAAGAATCTGAATAATTCGTTAATTTATTGGACTACCTAGAGGATTTTTCGTTTTCGATAGCAGCAACAAAGAGAAGAGGTGTGTAAGATACAGTTAACGTTAACAAACGTCGGCGTATCGATGGCTAGAGTTCGGTTGGTTGGATGGCTGACTCTCCAAAAAAAAAAAAGATACATCAGAATGGTATCTGCAATGGTATAGTTGCTGTATGAGCATGTCCCACATACAGATTTTCCTTTTAGTTTTTTGTCTGACTTGTCAGAGTTCCGGTGGGGTTGGGGCAGGTGTTCGGAGTGCAGGACTGAGCAAATAAAATAAATAAAATAAAACTTCCATTTTCATTGTAGCAACAACAGCCAAAGCACCATGGAGATAATGGTGCGGTGTGGTGTGATAAATTCTGCTGCAATAGACTATCCTTTTCACCCGATCATCAGATCGAGTGGCTTGAGGATGGAGATTCTTATATACATGCATGTATGAAATCGAGCTTCTCATTCATATTGTTGTGTAGTGTATATCCTCAAGACCATGTCTATCTATCTAAAATGGCTTGTATCTTGTGCAGATGTTGATGACATTCAGTATTAGTGTATCCCATTGCAGTTTAACTTAGACTCACTCGCAAGGCTAAATTGACCTCAATGGGTAGGATGATTATAAATTAATCGAAATGTGCTATGATGACACAAGAAAAGAAATCGAAATTAAAGGAATTTCTTCTTCGAAGATAAAATATCCATGAGATTAATAATTTCGCATTGGATTGTTGCGCTGCAGAAACAAACAAACAAACAAACAACAAAAACTTGAGAAAAGAAACTTGTTTGAAATATTTGCAGAATGACTCAGCTTAATAGCTGCTTCCTGTGAGTAGGTAAGAATAAAAAAAAAAAGTGCTTTTTTATTTTTCCTGTGAACATTGTTTGCATTGTTGATTTGATTTTTATTCAAGAAATTTATCAAAAAATCAATTTTTTTTAACCCTCAGGTTCATACAAAGTAGCAAAAGATTTATGATATCACTTCACTTTATACTTCGAAAATAAATGACCTATAAAGAGAGCAATTCATGTTGCTGTTGTTGTACATATGATAATGTAATGCACCAAAAGGAAAAGCAATAGTAATAATACCAGCAACCATGATGGCCGGCAGATCATTCAATCATTTTGGCATTTGGTTCTTTTTTGACGGACAGATGACGAATTGACTGTTGATATTCTGCTTTTTCACAGATGACACAGAAACGATAAAGTGATGTTTGTATATTTTGTTGTTGTTGGTTGTTGTTTTTTTTTAACGAGGAGAACAGCAATTGTAGAAATTGAACAGGGTATATATGATGAGAATAAAACGAAAGAGTTGAACTACAAACTTGATATGCTGGATTTTTAATAAGCCATTAGGGAAAAGTGGAAATTCAAATAGAAATTGAAAGACGGAATGTTAGAATATTTTAAAGCCGAGAGTACTTAAAATCCATATGGGGAAAAATTACTATTTATTCCTTTCACTTATAAACCAGTAGATGCATCGCCGAGGTGAGTTAAGTGGTTGTTCCGTTTTATATTTAACATATCGATGCTTTGAATGAGCTCCAACAGATGTTGTCAATTAATATTTTAAGCTCACCATTTGAAAATAATGGAAATGCAACAGGATTTTATATTTGCATGGCAATATAAAATTTAAGCTTGGAATAGATCAATTCAAAGAAAAATGCAGAATCTCATTTGACAATAAAATAAATTAAAATCACTAAAAACACAAAATTTCGGAAAATATATTTAATACGTCAAGTAGTCCGCATAATATTCAGAAGATCGATAAGATATAGCTTCATTTCACCATTCTTTTTCAAAAATTGAATCCTGGAGAATATTAAAATATTATGCATAAATATTTATGACTTATGGTTTTTTTGTAAGCTATTTTATTTCTTTATTTTTATTTTCGTACATGGAAACTTCAGTAATGTATTAAATCATATTTTAAGGTATATTTAAGGTAAATTGATATGTACGAGTATGTGCGTTTTATGATTTCTGGAAGAAGGAAAATATGAAATTTACTTTTTTCGTTGGTCAGACAGAGATGATCAAAATTGTAGAGAATCTTTATGAATGCATATTAATTTAGGGAGTTCCCAGCCACAATATGAAGACAAACATGTTCATCTTAATTGTTGTTCTCTCTCAATTTTTAATCCAAATATTTTTTTTTTGAACATTTTGGTACGCAATGTTTTTTTAATATTAAAAAGGACCTCTTTCATAATTTGTTAATCGTAATCCATAGAATTGTTTATGAGAAGATTTAAAAAATTTAAAAGTTCAAAAAAATGTTTGCATAAAAAGCGATCGAAGATAGAAGGTTCCGAATAATTTCATATTAAGATGACAACCCCACCAACAGGCCTTAAGTCCAAAGCTTGTAGAAAAAAATCGCAAGTATTTGTTGTAACTAATTTTTTTTTTTCAAAATCTTCTCATAAATACTTTGAAAAAATCTAAATTGAACCGCTCCAAACTTTAAACTTAATGATTTTTAAATACTAGAAAAAATGTTTAAAACAAATTTCGGGAACTACAAATAAAAAGACAATTTTTTTTATTAATTTATGATTTGGCATTAAAATTACCCGAAGACGTGCATTCAATTTTAAACAAGATTTGCATCCACAGTGACAATCAATAAGTCGCAGCATCAAACGGCTTAAATTTAGACACAATATGTTTTTTCAAACGGACAATTATACGCGACATGTGTTTTCTTGGGTAAACCATACAAAGAAGGACTGACAAAAATTGCTTTTGGAAATTGATGTTAATTTTATTTTAAACTGACATAATTTTTGTTAAAAAATATGTATCACCTTTTTTTAGTTCACAATTAACTTTTAAAAAATAAGTTTTAAATATATGTTAATTAAGTTAATGAAGTTATTTTTATAGATCGTCCACATTCCCCTTTCAGTCATCCCCATCAACTATTTTGGTAGCTTTCCTTCAACATTGACCGTTAAATGCAGTTAACTTTAATTAATTAATTAATTCTAAACGATTTATCAAACATTTTATTGTACAAACTATTTTGTTGTACTAGATAAACACTTGTACCATAGTTGCTATATGTTAAGAATTAGTGTTAGATCCACTAATGGAAAGTGATTAAAAAAAAAAAAAAAACATGTGAGTAATTTTATTCTTTTATACAAAACCCAATCATACCAACAGTCTGTGCCAAGTCCGAAGTTGAAGTTAAAAAATTATAAATACATTTTGTATATGCTTTGAACATTTAATTAGTTAGAGCCAGTTTTGAGAAAAAATCAAGTTATGCATTCAGCAAGCGTATTCTTTCAATAAGGCTTCGACAAACAAAAAATAGGTCAACTTCGGGTATTGTATACCTACTTTAATTTTTTTCTTGTATCAATTCTTGTTGTTGTTCTTTTAGTCTGGTTTCTTTTGAATGAAGTGTTGACCTACCACATTTTAGAATTTTGTTTCTGTCTCCGTTGGTTTGTTTTTATTTCTATTTCTGGGCTTCGCGAAAGCCAAAGCAAATATTCTGTCCGTGATTGGGTTAATAAAATTATTTGATATGTTCTTTTTTTTTCACTAAGCGGAATATTGAATGCAATCAGTGTTGGAATTTATTGAGCATATAAATAAGTAAACATGATGGTAACTGTGAGTTGTTGCTGAGTTACACCATATAAAATTGTTATTGTAGGTATTGTAATGTTGGTTTTTATGGGAATATTAAGTTCAATTTGAAGTCCAATTTAAAATTTATTAAAAGAATTATTTATTGAAGTTGATGTTTATGGCATTTTTTGTTTGGTGTTATGGCCTTGTTTTTTTTTTCTAGGACGATAAAAACATGATTTTTTAACATAAAACTTTATGGAAAAATTATGATTGAACTGTTAAATAAAAAGCAGAGGCATAGAAGAATTTAGGCTTAAAGGTGATGGCATAGCGAAAGTACAATTAACATTCCTCAGAAAGGTATGTATCGTACCAAAATCAAAATTCAAAAAAAAAAATTTATTATTCGTAAAGAAAATTTTACGAGACCCAGACTAGACCGAGATAAAATTTCGCTCAAGATGTTTCCATTATATTAAATTCTTGAGATATCTGAAATTTAATGTGAAGAACGTCATTTGTTCGAAATATTTGCGGTTAAGTCACTCAGTAAGGAAGTTTTCTTCAAAATTAACTATTCTTATTCCACTAAAAGTCTAATTATCCATTAGCTTCATCCCGTCTCTTTTTGCTTTTGAAAACTCACGAAAATCAATAAGAGTCTTTTTGAGAAGAATGGTTGCTACTTTTTGATTGCATCACGGTTTTTTTCATAATTTTTTTGCTATCGATGTACAACAACTTCAAATATAACAAACTTTCTTGCTTTTTTCTCAAAAATAATAAAAATATTAAAAATAGATTTAAAAAAAATACTTTCAGTTACCGCATTTTTAAAAAAAAAACTTTTGCTGATTCAAACATAGACTAATAACTGTGTTTTGACAATTTTGAATTTGAAAATCTCAAAAGCCGATTGATCGAAGGATAGATTCAGACTCAGCAATAATAGGTGAAGATAGAAGGCGATAGTTCATGAGGTTGAGGAACCACGGTCTGCGTGCCTTACAATTCAGAACGCAGGCATCAAGGGTACTTATAATTTTATGCCGAATCCAAACGAGGCTGGGAATCGAACCGAGACCTCGGGCATGACAGTCCTACACACTATACATTATCCCACAGGGCTACTTACTACCTATTAGTGGGACGTATTTTCTATTTTTTGGAATAAGCTTGAAAGTATCAATTCTAGAAAAATTGATATGATGATAATATAAAACATAAACTATAAAAGCCTTCTGGCAAGGAATCACTATAAGCTTTCTTCTTCCACCACTGACTGTATTTTCTTTATGGAGAAATTCATTCAAAGTATCAAAATCAACAATGGCTTCAAATTTGACAGACAAAATGATTTTGCTCAACAAGAAGAAAACACATCCTTGATACACCCGGTGTGCGGTGTACAATCGTACAAATGGTGTTCAAAATAATTGCGCACTCTTCAGATACGATTCTCCTGTATTTCTTTCTGATTGAAGTATAAAAAAAAAATCCCATGAAATAACAAAAAAAAAAACAAACACACCACCTGGCCATTTGGTCATTTGGCTATATAAACCTGGCCATAATAGATGCATTCCAACAGGCCAAATAGAAATTAGTGTGTCCATTGGTATGCCAAACCAGTTAACATTTCTTTTGCTAGTTTTTCTCTCTTCAAGCTGACAACTTATGTACTGTTGTATATTTTTTTTTTTTTTTGTTCAGAGAAAATTGTATAATAATCAAATTTGTTTGCAGTCTTATATTTTATCTGTCTGTCCGTCAGTTTGTTGTTACACATATTAATTTGTATCTCTATCTATTATGTTAGAGTAAGTATTAAGTTTTCAAGAATGTTTTAAAATACCGTTAGAAGATTGATTTCTTGTACTACATCGTCATCGAATGTCATTTTAGTTCAGATGCATAATTGTCAATGACAATGGTTAGCCAGGGGTCTTTAGAAGAGGTAAGAGTTGTTAAACTGTGGTGGGTTCTTTTGGACTTATCTAACTTTTTTTTTAATGAATGACTAAGCAGCATTTTCCTGTCTCATTAAAACTGACAAAAGAAAATTGGAGCTACAAATGATACAGTTTAAGATAGATAGCACTTTCCATTTTGGTTACACACGGAAGTGAGGTGAAATAAAAATTAAATTTCAACTTGGAATGTAAGGCAGGTTCATTGGTTTTTTTTTTTTTGTTCTTTTTTTTAGTCGAATTTTTTCCAGTTGGCCCAAAGACCTCTTAAACCATAAGGAAGGCTGTTAACATTTTTTATTATGCCTGTCTGATGTTTGGTTGTTGTTTTTTTTTTTTATTATTATTTTGATGATTCGTTTTAAGTATATCATTTTTTTCAATTGTGGAAATAAATGAAGTTAAAGAAATCCAAGGCAAAAAAAAAAGAAACGAAAGTAAAATCAGTTTAATGGGCAGTTTTTTGTTGAACTTCATGTTATTGCTCTTTTTTTTAATATTATTTTTTTTTTATTTCACTAATTATAATGAAAATAGTGAGAGTATTATAGTTTTGAGGTACAAGAATGATGAGAACTATGACTTTGTATTATTAGAAAAAATTCTCATTAAAAGATTATTTTTTTTTTGGTAAAGAAGGTGATGGCTATGATTTGATTCAAATGTATTATAAGTAGGTGGTCCCAAAGAATGAACGTTATGAGATTTTTTTGTGAGATAACATTTTGGAAAAATAGTAGAAAATAATGGTTTATGTAGAAAATCCATAAAAACTTTTGTTGTTCACAAATAAAAAGCTATCTTAACAATCACTGAAAAATATAAAGAAAAAAAAATACTAATTAAGATTTTTCTGATTGATTTGAATGTCTTCAAATAGCTAGCTGGTTGGACAAATTTTTGAACATTCACCACATCGTTTAGTTATAGAAAGTGCTTGTTAAAAATATAACTTTTAGTCATTAGATTTATTATTACTGCTACTGGTTATTAGCCTTTGAGTAACACTATAATTATTTGTATAATATGAGTTTGTTAACTCAACTGATGACTAGGGTTATGGCTTCTTTTACTTTTTTTGTTTATTACTTGTCATTTTAGTGGATATTAAATATAGTTTTTTAAGTTATTAAGAGAAAATATTTATAAAAAATAGTCATCTTTGAAGGAGAGACAAAATATTTTTATTTCTTTGAAAGTGACATTTTTATGACTCGACTTGAGTCTAATTGCCATAATGATTTGAAAGCCCTTAAAAAAATTGGTGAACAACTCCTGAAGAGTTTCATGATGTTAGGCATAAATAAAATAAATAAAATAAAATAAGCAGGAATTAGGAAGCTATTAATTGTACTGCATTCTCTATTTAAGACAAAGTTGCGGATTTGATAAAAAACGAAAGCTTTGCAGGAATGTGATACAAAAAGAACCCTCTAAGATGAATCTGATGACAATATGGACAACTGCCCAATTAAAAATTCACACTTTTTTGGATGATCCGTATTCCTGAAAACAGTGAAGATCATCTTTTAAAATCAATTTGTTTTTCGATACGACTGTAAATCTAATATAAAGGGTTTTCGAGATATTAAAATATATCGATTCTTATTAATTTCTAATTTTATCGAAAACTGTAGTTTCCAAATTTCAAGTTTTAGATAAAAAAATATTTTTAGAACTATATCGATTTAAACAAATATTTTACGTTTGATAACACTTTCGAAATACTTGAGCTAGTTTTGATGGGGCTGCATGTTTTTTTTTAAAGAAAAATAGTAGTACCTTCAGGAAATTTTGTTTTGTTCGTTGCTACAATTTTTTTTTAAATAGCAAAAACGGACAAGATAATGGAAATATCTGAAAATCTGATGCGATCGCCAAATCCAAAACTGTGTTAAGAATACATTTTTTCCCTCCGATAAATCTATAAATCTATTGTTCAACTAATTACTTATATTAGATATCGTAGGTACGAGTATGTCTCAAAATATATTGCATTCAACAAAAAATTTCTCGAAAAGTAAAAGAAATATTGGAAGAAGAAAATTTCTAAAAAAATTTGTGGTGCTAAATTTTCTCCATAGTGTAACAAAACTACTTTAAAACTCTAAATTGTCGAGCACAAAAAAATAAATAAACAAATGAAATTTTACTGACTAGTGTCATTGCACTTAACTGTAAATATTTTTAACTAAATTTTGCAACATTTATACGAAGAATGAAAAATAAAGTGCAAAACCACATATTTTAATGTTACGTTAGTTATAATCCCAAGCCAAATTAATGTGAAGAAGAAAATATGAAGATGATTGACCTTTGCATAAAGACATCCTTCATAACAAATGTTTTAACAACAAAGCTGGTACCACGTCAAAAACTGTTTTTTCCAAAGCGAAATTAGTGCATTCAAGGATTTCATTTCAATTCATTTGGTAGATTAATAATTAAAAAAACCAACATGAAACAATTTAAAATACAATTTTCGAGTATTTTTGCATTTTTTTTTAATCATTGTGGTATTTGAGACATGCAAAAAAATGCCGGTTCATGGCCTTGTACATACCAAATTAATTTTTAAAATAATTGTTTTCAACTCCTTTACTGTAGATACATTTAAATGAAAAAAAATGATTTTATGCGTAAGCTTATGAAAAATAATTTTGAAAACTATAAATGTGCGAAATTCAGTTTATGATTTTATTTTATACTTTTCATTTAAAAAAACAAAAACCAATTTCTGAAAAAAAATGTATTACTTTGAAATTAACAAAAAAACAAAAATTTCTGATCACTGTAAATTAATATTTCATTCATTGTTATTTTCATGTCAATTGAACCTACATTTTTTTAAATATTTTCAGTAGTATTTGGAAAACCAAAAGGTAGACAATTTTCATAACTAAAAAGACAGATAATTATTTTCTGTTACGTAACCTCTTGATTGTTCAAAATTGATAACTTCTAGTGGTAAACATTAGAAACTATATTTTCTGAAAATCATGGTATTTTTATAAGAAATGGGTGGCTTACATTGAATTTGAATGTCATTGTAAGGGAATTTTTCGGTATATCCTTGAATTTAAAAGAAAATATTACGACAATATTACTTTTTATTTTCTTATAAAAAATATAAAACATACATATCTACACATGCAAAAAACAAATAAGAATTCAAAATATTTCAATTTTGACTAAAGCTTTTAACTAAAAAAATCCAACGAAATTTTTAATTTTTTTAGATAAAATTTTATATACATAATTTAAGAAATTTAAAGTAATAATATTATGGCTGCTTTATATTTCGTAACATTTTTCACTTCAGGCAGCTTTACTCCATTGATTATTCGTTTAAAATCATTAAAAACCGTTAAATTTAAAAAAAGATTTATCTTCGGGTTCGAACGTCAACTCTTTCGTTTTGAAAAATATAATAAATAACAAATAATAAATTATTCACTTACAATTTATTTTAGATGTTTTTGGACTCCTTATTTAATTTAATAATATCCTTATTATCACAAAATGATACACACACACTTTTAATCCTTGTTGTTTTGTTTTTGAAAAAAAAAATTAAACGAACCACTTCACTATAAAAAACAAAAAAAAAATACAAAATCCCGTATCTCTGATGCTTTGGTTAAAAATATCCTTTTTTTTTAATTGAGCTTGATTGTTTTTTTTTTTAATTTTTTCGGCCAAGTATGTTAGTTGGTAGGATGCTATGCTTTTTTTGTTATAAATTCTTTCTTTTGTTTTATTGGAGAAAAGAAAAGGAAGGTAAGCGAACTTGACCGTTGGAAGGTGACCGATTAACTAAAGCATACTCCAAGCTAATAAGTAGTTATATAAGTTCGAAGGCTTTTCTTTTAAAAGCAAGATCACTGTTAGTATCGTATACTAAGAAGTTCATAAGCTATAGCAAAAGCGAGGAACTACGTACGTATACACGTCTTTCGTTTGAAATCGAACGAAGAAGAATAAAACCGAAGAAGATATTTCCGTGGTGGTACACAGAGCACCGGGCCAAGGTATTGTGTTGCTATAGTTTTTCTTTTCTTTTCATTTCTTTTGCAGCAGTTGGCTGTTGACTTATTTTTCACTCATGCTGTTGCTGTTGTTGTTGTTGTTGTTGTTGTTGATTCTTTTGCTACCATAAAAGCATAAGCCGACCACGATGATGATGATGATGGTATATTGTTGGCATGTGTTTTTTTTTTTTTTTCTACTATCAAAACCAAAACGGACAACTTCAGTAGTTTCAATTCAATTGAGTGGTTTTTGTTGTTCTTTATGGAAGAGAGTGCTCGATGGTGCTGGTTTTGTTCGGAGACTCTCTCTTCGGTGTTCTTATCTTTTTTGGCCACTTTCTTCCAACAAGAAAAGTGTGCAAATGAGTGAATTGTTCATTTCTTCTTCGAAGTTGTGTTGTGCATTTCTTCTTTTTTTTCCACGTCGTCGTCGTCGCGTCGGTGTTAAAAGTGTTTCTTTTACACACATGCTGCCGGTGTGGTTTGAGTTAAAAGATGAATCAAATATGCGTGTAAGTTAAGCGCGCCAAATGGCAAAACATGTGTGTGAAAGCATTTCTCTGCGGTTTTGTTTTGGGCTTTTGTTTCTGAGTTCACCAACACGATTGAGGGCCCCTCGTGTTGTTGGTGAAGTTTGTCTTCAGTTTTCATTCACAAATCCATTCGTTGGTTGGCTTTGGCTTTGAGTGAGTGATAAAAGAAAAAGCTTTGGCTTTTGAGTGAGTGACAGGAGTCATCAGATAGAGAACACCTGTTCATCATCATCATAATCATCAGTGTGGTGTTAACAGGTATCTTGCTGGATTTGATGAATTATTACATATTGTCATCATCTCGGCGTGTTGTTTTCAACACATGATGCGAGAACTGGAGCTAGGGGAATTATATATTATTGTCTGATAAGATTTTTTTTATTGAATCTTATGATTGTGTTGTTTTTTTTTTTTGGAGCAGGTTGACTGTAGCAGGCTAGTTCCCGTGGTTTCGTGCGTGCATTGTACTTTCTACAAAAAAGTAGTTGTACACTTCGGACGTTTTTTGTTCACATTTTACGGGCATAATAATTGATGTATGATTTTTAATTAAACCGCTTTTAAGATGATGACGGTGGTAAGCTGATGGTTAACTTATAATTGCTGAGCAAGAAATTATGGAGGAAGTTGTCTTGAAGAATTTGTTATTTTTTTGAAATTTATTATGTTGAAGTTGTTATCTGTTACATGACAAGTTTTGAGTTTGAATGAAACAAATTATATTAAATTATAAAAAAAAAATATTAAATCAATGTGCCATCATTCATGTTTCAAGATACTAATAATATTGATAATTTTGAATGGAAACTTATTTTTAAAAATATTTTTGAGGCTCTCATTTTTACCGTGTCTCGTTTAAGTATTTTTGTGTTAATTATCTTTTACCTCAGTGTCTAATGAGCTGTTCTGCTTAAATTTAAATTGAAATTATATTAAATTCAAAACAAAAAACAACCTTATTTAAAAATATCGAAAAATCATTATCAGACCAAATACAATAATTAATTTGACCATCGTTAATGCTCAACCATTAAATTTGCCCTAAGGAATTTTCAAGCCAAAGGGCTTTCATGTGATATGTGAACCTTTCATTAATTTTTCAACCAAACCCTATATGTTCTTAGAAAATCGATTGTTGATTATTACAAAACAAAAAAAAAATACAAAAATCTTGTGTATTGAATTTTAAAACCTTTCAGAGTTAGTTAAGCAAATTAGTTCAAGTGGAAAGAAATCGACAGACAAATGAAGGTATGAGAATGTTTATAATATAACAATGGGAAAATATTTATTTTTTCTTCTTGGTAATTTTTATATATTAACATTCAAGAATTTATGCACACCTTTTTAGTTCTTATGCACATTGCATAAGATAGGAATAAATAGGTAAAAGAGGCTTGGGTTAAAATAAAATTCAGTGTATCCGTTATTTTCATGGAATGATGGGTGGTTTCGGATTTTGACTGAGATGAGTTAAATAACGCATAAATCTGTGTTTTAAAACTATTTTCTTTTAAAATTAGGTGTTATTTCTTAATGATGGAACCAGCAAACGAAAAGTGTGTGTTGCATAATTTATGAATGAGTTTTGTTTGAGGTTGATGATCTGCTGTCAAACTATTTTAAAATTGAATCGTTTATTTTCAAAACATGTCATGTCCACATTTTAAAATTTTTCAGGAAACGAAAAAAACTGATTATTTTATGTTTGCGTAGGAGTATAACTTAAATAAAAAAGAAAAGCCTAGGTCTTGAGAATTCTTGTAACATTCCGTTCGTTCGTCATATTTCAGAAGTCAACGTAGTTGTTCTCAAATAAAAATAAAAAAATAAGAAACGATTTTCGGAAAATTGTGGACATGTCATGTTTTGAAAATAAACGATTCAATTAGTTTCATGATTTTTGAGGTTATTGTTTTAATTTTGCTCTCATAAAAGGCGTAAGATAACTGTACTTTAATGTATTTGTTATGGTACCTACCTATACCCATGTATAATAAATGTGTTGGATTGAATTTTGAGTTTCGTAACTATTTTGAGATTGTTGTTCCTGTTGCTTTAATTGAAGAAGACAAAAGAAGTTACCGGATCCTAAAAAAATCATATAAGGTAAGATATGCTTTTGTACATTTTGATAAGTCACCAATTATTTGAAATTGAGTTTTTAAATAGTAAATTTGAAAATTAAAATTATAAAAAGAAGCTGGGTGCGACCCACACTAATAACTTCCCATTTGTGATCTTGAAAACTTTATATTTAGTTTTTTTTTTCTCAAATAACCAAATTTTCTGCGAAACAAACTTTAGCTGTTAAATTCAAACAATCATTATTTTAAGATTGAAAAGCATTTTAATTATTTAAAGAGATTTGCGAAATGCACATATATTGTAGAGATTGTTGATGTATAAATTGTTTCCACGTGACCCAGGAGGTAAACTTCCACGCGTTTAGTGGAATTTTCTTAGTTCTGTTTAAATTTTTGTTTAAAATGTCAGTTTGTATGTCAAATATATACCCGCTGTAAAAAAATTTATTATGTATAAAATTAAATACCTAATGGCAAAGTCAATATCATTGCTCGTTCTCAGTTGAAAAACCAATTTTACCACTTTTTAGTTTATTTTTTTTTTATATTTTTTTTCAAAAACTGTCAATTAGATATTTGTCAAAATTTAACCTTTCATAAAAAATTGTACTATGTATAAAATAAAATATTTTAGAAGGCACAATCGTTGTTCTTTCGCAGGATATTCGAGCTGAAATACAATTGTAACTACTTTTCTTTAGAATTTTTAACAGTTTTTGATTTTTTTGTTAAAAACTGTCCATTGAATTTTTTTTTTGAAATTTTTACCAGTAGTCAAAAACAACATTTTTCGTAAAATAAAATTATTGTAAAGTTAATATCGTTTTTCCATCTAAGGACATTCGAGTTATACAAATTTTTTTTTTTTGATTTAAAAAAATAATGGTATTTTGATTTTTTTTTCAAATTCATATCAAATTTGTATGACGTCATAATGCGTCGAATAAAATTTATTTCAAGTCGATATCTTTACTCGTTCTTGAGATATCGACGACGAAAAATGGTACCAGAACGTACGGACGTACGGAAGTACGAACGTACGTACACACGTACACACAGACATCGCTCTAAAAATGATTGAAATAGGCTCTAGGGACCTTGAAACGTCGAGAAATGTCAAAAATTTCAATTTGACAAATCGGACCGATTACAATAACTCTCTATGGAAAAAAAAACATCGGCTTATTTAAACATTCTTAAAAACAACAATAACGATTTTTATCAAATTTAATAGAAACAGTAGAGCACACAAATAATCTCATCAAAAGAACTTGTAATATAATTTCGAAACTAAATCATGTACACTTAAGAACAGAATTTTAAAACAAAATGTTTCATCCGTTTTCAAAATATAAACTTTTGTATTTAACTTTATTTTAAATTTTATGATTTTTTTTAAACCCAAAAAATATAGATATACCTTTTTTTTGAAATTTTAATATTCCATGTATGTTATTGATATATGTAGGACATCCGTTAATGAGAAAATCGAAAACCAAAAATTAGGCAGGTAGTGTTAAAAACGGTATTTTTTTGAAAATTATTTTTGACCAAACAATTTAAATTGCTTACAAAAACTGAAAACAATGTTTTGTCGCAAAGGTTATATGACAAGTACCATTATTTTTTGAGTCTCTTTCATGTATTCAAATTCATCGTCATTAAATTTTGAAACCTCTGTCAAAGGGTTTGCTCAGCAATATCCACAAAATAGTCTTCGAGGGAAGGTTACATTTTGCAACGTTTTTTTTTGTATCTGTTATTTAATGTAAAAGCTATATGTTTACCAAATTAAATTTGTGACGAAAATTGTCCCTTTGCACTTTATGAAAATCATCCGTGTCAAAGGGTTGTTTGGTACTTTTATCAGTTTTACACTGTTGCTATTTGCGTTTGTTCACGAATACTAATTGAACTGAATGAGACCGAATATGTCTGCAGAGAGTGTCATGTTCTGTAAGTTTTTATTTAAATCTTAAATTCCTCAGATTTGAGATTCTGGAACCTACAAAAAGACATAATAACAAGGAAACTGTGTACAGACTTATCATCATTCAAAATATAACGTTTTTTTTATTCAACTCTAACTTCTCAACTATAAAAAACGAATAAATTCACCTTCGATTCTTTGACACACATTCCGTGTTCGGTAATAATTCTTTGATGTTATGATGGCAGCATCAGACCTTAACCTAAATCTAAGTAATGCATTACATATTATGTGAGAAAACTTCAAATTAATGTCATTTTAGTTGTTGTCATTAGATGGAGGTTGTTGTCATTAGATGGAGGTGCAACATTCCCGGCACACATCACTTCCTGTGAAAATCTAATGGACCATCAACATCACCTAGCAAAGCAACATACAAGAACAATTTCATTGGAACTCTGTCTCTATTATGAACATTTCAATTATCACTGCTGCATTACTCAAGCGCAAAAGAATGTGTTGAACTAATAATGGAAAGCCTTTGTGTCTGCCGCACCATTAGGCGCTGGCAACGCCAACGTGACATCGACAGCCAGCATGGCGGTGGTGGTGGTTGTGGCGGCACGGTGGCTTCAGAGATCTACTCAATGACAAAATCGAAATTGCATGCGCCAAGCCAAGCTACCGGAGTCATGATGTCTTTTTGCTCCCGATTCGTAACACCCATTGGGGACAATGGAATTTGCAACAAAGTCCCTGAATGGGACCAATGTTATATGCAGCGGCCGGCGCGCGGTGGTTTGGAGGCAGAAAGTATAAATCTGTCGTGGTGGAGTTTGTGGCTTCACTCTGACCTAAATAAATAAAACTAAAGCACTTAAAATGCAACCTGATTCGATGGTTGTTTTTTTTTTTTGTCAATTTTTTTTTGCTTCAAGGAATTGGGTCTGATGCGGGATGCAGGAACCCAAATCGCTTTTAACCAACAGCTCGCTAGCTTCGACCAAAAATGCCTGCCATTAACACACTTTGATCCTCCGAATGCATCTCCACCAAACTGCATACGAACTAAAAATAAAATCCTTTCACCTTTTAATGGATTTCGCGTGTCAGAAGGAAGTGTCTTGTATTATTTGCTTTAAGACTTTAAGCCCTTTTTATGTTGAATGACATGCAACAAGTATCTTGGGAATCGATAACTATACACACCGAGCCGAGAATAATGACCCCAATAAATGCAGAGGAGTCCTTAAATTTTTGGGCGTTATCTCTTTCTCCCCAGGCAAGAGGGATTTTCCAGTTAATTAAAGTTGACTGACCCAGATTGCGCCTGAAGGAAGAAACAGTGAATGGAAAAGGATGAACAGCAACATTAATAATAATTAGGGGCATGAGTGCATTGATTTGAATTTTGGGTGTAGATGGAAATTTGGGTTAATGGACTGGAATTTGACAGCAGGCGATTGTGTAAAAGTACCTGTGCCTGTGTATTTTGATTTATGTTTAACAAATAACGATAACCATCGGTAGTTGTATTTTTTTTTTTTTTGTAATACTTTGATTCGATCGAGATAAAGAGTTTTTTGAAACTAAGATGCAGTGAGGTAGATGTTTTACTTTTTCAAGATTTTTGCAATGGTGATGTTGTTGTTGTTGAAGTTGCATAAAGAAAAGTGATGACGAAAAAGAAACTGAACAAAAGTCTTCTAACCATATTTTAATAAGTTCTTAGTCATGATTCTGTCTTCTGTCATCTGTTTCTGTTAGTTTTTCTGAACTGAAGGTTAACTGAATGTTAAGAGTCTAAGCTGAAGCGATTTTTATCAAACTTCGCTTCGCATTCCATACAATAAATATTACAGTTAATAACGGTTTTTTTGAGAATGTTTTTTAACTCAATAATTTTTTTTTGTTAAAAAATCCCACTCAAAATTTCTAAGGCCACAGGGAAAAGTGTTTTGAGGGTAACGTTATTTTTGGAGCTTAACAGGAAGAATTGCCAGAACCCCTTTTTTCGCGTTCTTTATTGTCATAATTTAAAATGTAATTAATTCCAATCCAAATTGTCAAAAAGAAAATCATAAAGAAGGGCCACAGTTCCGGTACCATTTAGGTGGGAGGGGCAGTTTTCTAAAAAAAAATTAATTGTAAATTAGAAAAATAATTAAAATACTCTGCCACAGTGTTTTTTTTGCCAGTAAATTGTTTCTTCGCTTCTAAATCCAGGTTGAAGACAAATAATTTTCAACCCAAACATTTGAGAACAAACTTATGTAGGTTTTTTGTTTTCAATTTTTAAAGCACTTATTATTTTGAAGTCAAACACTGAAAACCAGATGGTCTTTAGATGTATACTTTTAAACATACAATCAATTATGATAAGTATTTTAAAATCTTTGAAGCCCTAGAAGCGGCTCTGGCGATGTATTTTTAACATATAAAATGCATGACTGGACCGCACGGACCATTAGAGCCGTTTTTCAAAAAAAAAAAAATAATTTCTTTGGTACCTATGCAAGTTTTTAATATTTAATTATATACACTCAACAACATAATTTCAAAAATATTTTTTATATAAGAGAGTTTTCAATTTTTTCTTTTAAAAAATCACAAAAATATTTTCTTGAAAAATTCGATATGAGATTATGTAGGTTTTCTTTTATAAAAAATTGTATCATAATTAGTTTAACAAAAAACCAAAAATTCAATTTTATGGCAGGATCCGATAATAACTGGTTTTCGGACAAATTTTACTGGCCAAATAATTTAAATTACTTAAAAAAATCAACTGAACAAATATCATCAAAATCGTAGAAGCCGTTTTTGAGATAAATAGGTTTCATGGTCATATGACAGGTATACCGTTATTTTTGAAGCCAGAACAAAAATTCAATTTCACCTCTAGGGAATCTACTTAAAACCTTAAATCCAAAGATTGAAGAAAATACCTCCAGTATTAGGTAGTTTGATTTGTAATAGTTTATCATAAAAAGCTTTTTTTTTCTGAATAAGGTGTATTGTGATATTTTGATGCTAAATACAATATTCTAGAAATCATCTAAAGAATATATAGTAAGTACAAGAAACTCTACATAAGTTCAAAGGACTGCAAATATAGTTATAACCAGACAATTTTGATTTAAATCTTTTTATCAGTCATATCTTATTACAATAAAACAAAAAAAAAAAACAAACTTCACACCAAACATGTTATACCTAATTATCATTTTCAAATTTCGTCTTTCCCTGGATTATAAAATTTCACAACGATACCATTTCTATTGTGGGATCAAATTATGTAAACTTTATTAATGATATTTAAATTCTAATCAATTTCTAATCTCGATATTTTTTTTAGTGAAGAATATTAATTCTGACCACAAAATTAACATATCGTCCAACAGGATAGAATAATAACACCAGCTTCTATAATTTCGCAAATTCTCATGACCTAAAAAAAAACATAAATCATAATACAATTTGTCAAATTTTTGCTAATTTAAATACCCAATAAAATAATAATCCGATAGGTACTATAAAAATATTCCTTGTGGTGCTATTTATCGTTTATCGATAAATTTAATACCTTTATAAATGCCGACTAAAAACAAAACCATCATCATTATGGGAAACAGTTAAATTTTTCTCACATTAATTAGGACAATTTTCAAAATACGATAACATTAAACAAAAAAAAAGTATTTGACACACAAAAATAATTTATAAGAATCACATTTCATTTATGCATTAATTCGATTTAAATTAAAAGTAAATTATCTTAAAGTCTTTATTTTTTTATTTTTTTGTCTTCAAATACAATCTGCCACCCAGAACGACTAAGTGAGTTACAACTCAACTCGTTAATTTATATGTGCAGCGTTATCAGAGAAAAAGAATCTTGTTTGAATCGAATTGAATTGGGACAGCAACAGTGAAGCATAGAAATTGATCCATCAAAGAAAAGACATTATTTAGGTTAGATGTGTTTTGTGTTTGAACTTCTGCAGAGAACTTCCGTTGGGAACTTTTTACGAGTGGTGCGGTCGCTCGGTCGGTCTCTGATGATCTCGAAAATGAAAACGAAAGCGAATTCACTTTAAACTGTCTTAATCCAATATTATAGATCTTCTTTGAAAAGAATACGGGTATTGAATATTTATGGTTGGATTGAAAATGGTTTGGTACCGGAAGATGCAATAGAAATCGATGGGAATTGTTATTCTTTTTTTTTTTCTAAATGTATTGGTTAAATAACGTTACAGTTTAATTAATTATTTGTAAGTTTTTGTAAAGGGCCAGGAAAAGAGACTGTCGTACGAGTAAAGATTTTTCTTCTACCACAAAATATGTGATATATAGAGCAAGTAGAGGAAAATTATGCGTCAATTAGTTCTTCAAAAGAAGCCGAAAGTAGTATATATATATCTAATAATGAAAAGTTAATTTGGAAAAAGGTTAAATGTATCAATTGAGAATAAATATGTTTTGAATGTAAAGTTGATGTTTAGGTATAGCTCATATCAATAGATGGTTAGATAAAATGGACCACACAATGCTGTTATCATTTTGAGTCAATTTGAACATAATTTATTCGGTTTATTTAGGGAAAGTTTTTGAAAATCCAAAAATCATATACCAATAACTTTAACTATTAAACAACGAAGAACAAAATGGTTGCAAAGACATATGGTATTTGAACTTTAGTTTTTATTTTGACGAACTGTATTTAAAAACTTAAAACTTCAACCACTTTTTTTTAAATTGCTTTTTCGTTTCAACTCGAAAAAAAAATTTATAATATTTTTGCTATGACAATTTTGCGCCAAAAAAATAGAGGACGCAACCAAAGTTAATAAAACCTGAAATACTTACCCCCTATATTTTAAGGCACTTACCAAACAGGTAAGACATAACAAGTTTATGTCTTCTCTTCATCGCAAACACAATTTTTTTCCTACCAATAGAATTGTTAGGACAGGATCTCAGTTCTTGTGTATCTTTTTTTTCTTTTGATGTTGATGGCAAAATTTTGATTAAATTTTTTACAAAGAAGATTAAAGTTATACAAAATGGCCTCTACAAAAACACCTGACGCTTGACCCAATACCAGAATTTTATTCAACAGTTTCAATAGATTACAAAAAAAAGGCTTAAATTAATCCTAGAAGAAATTCTTTTCCCCTTCTGATCTGGCTATTATCTATAAAAGTTATATACGCCCAAAACTTAAGTTTAACTCCCATCTCTGGGCTGGTGCTCCTGCAACTTACTTAAATCTCTTTTACAGTATACAGAGACGAGCCTTCAAAATGATCGGAGATAGGAACATCATCGATACTTTTACGTGTCTCACTCTTTTATCGTTACTTTTATGGTATAAGTGCTCTAATGAAATAGCCAGTTGCATTGCTCCCCTTAAACGATTCAACCGTACTACTCGAGCTTCCAGGAATGCTCATCAGTTTGCTTTTGAACCCAATTTCGGTCGTACTGTCAAGTACAAGGATTCGTTTTTTAGCCGTACTACGCGAATGTAGAATACCCTTCCACGCTCTGTCTTTCCCTCTCATTGTGATGAACTCAAATTCAAGACTAATGTTCACCGACATCTCCTTTCAAATACCCTCCTACTTACCTAAAGCTCGCACTGTGTCTCTGACATATAAAGGGTACATAAAATCCCCTTTAGAGCACGCTAAATATAAAAAAAAAATATTAAAGTTATAAAAAATATAAAAAAAAAACTTGTTCGTTAAAAAAATTGATAACTTCAGGATTTTGCATTTCTCCCTGACCTTCACAAAAACACCTGCCACTTGAACCAATACCGGAATTTTATTCAGAATATATTACAAAAAAATGCTTAAATTAATTCTAATCAAATAAATTTACAAAATTTTAAAAGAAATTTAAAAAACTGCCAATCGATATGAGCACCACACAGTAAGTCGTTTCATAAATCCCAGACGTTGCGAAATTTTAATGTTGTTCCAAATGTATGACTTAATCACATTTATGTATGATGTTTTAAATACGTACCCTATTGAAGAGTGTTTTTTTTTTTGAAAATCTTCGTACAAAATAATAATGAAAAAAACATTATTTAATAGTTTCAATATTTTTTAGAATGTACTATTTAACGTCACTACTTCAAATAGCACATTTTAAACAAAAACTCGTGAAATGCAAATTCGGAAATCTTTTTCTGAAAAAAAAAAACAAAAAGATCTTTCCAAAAAATATATATATATTTTATCAATTACACACACGGTTTTGATCAAACTGTATAAAATGAGCATACGCCATTTTTTGACATCTTCCTCATCTAAGATCAGAAAGCAAAAACCGTAGTAAAAATAAAAATTAAATAATTATATCTTTGAAATTGCCAAAAGTAGAAACATTTGAATATTGTTTTGAAGAATGCAACACAGTGTATAGAACTTGCATACAAATGTTTTCGATAACATTCACTATTTATAAGTTATATCCCAAAAAATCGATATTAAAGACTTTTTAAGTTTATCGAAATGGCGATACCTTCTAATAGCCTTTTCACACCAAACTCAAAACGCGGTTTTCAGCTAAAAGTTTTCGAAAACACGAAATGCGTTCACACTGCATATTACGTGTTTTCGTTTGACATTTCAATTTTTTGACAACACTACTATCAAATTTTGTATTGAAAAATTAAAAACTTATTTGCGTTTACATATTTGCAACAATAAATGAATGCTAAACAAATTAAACTAATTTATATACACAAAAAGAAAATTGAAGAAAACATGAATATTTTGTTAAACTTCATTTTCTTATCTGAAAACTCTTACATGAGAATCAGAAGAAAGAAATTACTTATCACAAAAAGTTTATCAACAAAACAAATCAAAAACTCAAATAATATTTACAATCAGCTGTTTTTAATTTCTTTTGAAAGCATTCCATCAATTTCTTTCTTGTCAATTTTTGGCCGCTGAACATTCCATAGGTGTGTTTGATTTAGTTCATCTATGAGTTTCCACAAGTTTTCGACTGGTTTTATATAAAACTTGTAGTTTATGAAAACCTGAAGCTACAAAAAATGTATGCGAAAACTTGTGTTTTCGATTAGGTTTTCATCGAAAACCGATGTTTTGGCGAAAACCGTGTTTTCGGCTTGGTGTGAATACCGTATAAGCCATCAGTAGAAGAATAAAAAGAGTTGACGTTTGTAGAAAATCGCTCGAAAATCTCAATCGAATCTAATTACACTTAAAAATTTATTAAAATTTAGATGTTCTTTAACCTAATGGTTATCAGTGTTTTGCGAAAATTAGAGAGAAAAACTAATTGCATTTTGCGAGTTTTTGTTAATTTAGAAGTATCTTACCTTTTTTTAATCTGGTTAAGAATTTGTTAGCTATCTAATTTTTCCAATCAAAACTTTATTAATTATTTTTGTTATCGAATGAAAAGTTTCCCATTACCAAATAAAAACCTATAAATAAATTTTTGCTGTGTTTAAATTTTGTTCATGCATATCATAACATTTTTTTCTTTAAAACTATTTTCTCCAAACAAATATGCCAGACAACATGCCAGAGATTAAGTTATTTATAGTTCATAACAATAATCTAACGTTTTCTCAATTCGAATGGGTTTTCCAATTTTTGAATTTATTGTCACAATAATTTTACATATTTTCACATTTTTTTTTTCTTTTGTTCATAGATTTTGTGAGAAATATTATTTTTTACAAATTGAATGGAAGATCATTAAAAAAAAAACAAAGAAATCAATAATAAATTACAAATGAAGAAGAATTTGAAATGTTTGTTCGGCTAAGAAGGCAAGTCAAAAGATATTTGCACAAAATTCAATAAACCATCAATCTTAGCCAACCTCCTATATGCCGTGCTGGCCATGGCGCTGACTATATCTTCCACTCTTCAGCTATTTGATTTAACTCCGAAAGAGTTATTGAGTACTTAATTAAAATGCTAGTAATTCCCTTTTCTGAGCCAAGCTAAACTGTATACCCTCTTCTAAGATCCATTGCCACCTTAAGAAATAGTCTTCAAATGACTGCTTTTAGAAAGATATTTTTATTATCTATTGGCTTGCGTTACAAGTCTTCATTAAATTAAATAATACCGAGTCTTATGGTCTGGGCTCATGATGGCTTTTAGTTCTGATTCTGGATTCTGGATTCTGGATTGTGGTTGTGCTAGGCATGTGCGGTGCGCCAAGCCGCGCTATTCACGGGAATAAATTTGATAGCATTAGTACCGAAAAATTATTGGATTGCCTTGATCTGGTCATAAATTTGTGTTGGGGGATCTTGAGTTTTGTAATGGGGAAGAAGTAAGTTAGTTATGCCACATGCAATCGAGCGGCATTGACTATTGAAACTTAAGTTGAGTTTAGTTGAGAGTTACCCTGCGCTGCACAGGAGTCTCTTCATTGGAATGAACAATACCGTCCCGTGGATGCAGCGTGATTTAAGACTGTAATCGACCAGCAGCAGCAGCAGCAGCAGCCGTTGTGCCAACGTTTATATTGGCTTATGCTTGTTTGTCTTGGGATGGTTTGTGTTTGATTATAGGGGAGTCAACGGTGCTGGTAAAACGAACTGATAGTTGATTGAGAATTGATGTAATTACTGAAAGGAGGCGCCTTGTTTTTTCAATGGACTTTTTTTTTTTTTTTTTTTTTTTTTTTTTTTTGAACTTGTAATAAAATTTAATATCATAATTAAGTTAAAAATAGTACTTGTCATGGGAAAGTTTATTTTACGATAGTTGCTCTATTGAAAAATATATATCTACATATACATAATGACGGTATGATGAAATCGCGAGTAAGTAAGAAGGAGTTTCTGATCAATTTTAAGTAAAGAATTAATTTTATTGAAATAACTTTCTTTAGAGGCTTCAAGTAATAGTGTATTATTACTATTTAAAAAAAAAAAAAACAAAGTTTGTTCAAATTTTTTGGTTGCTTCTTATTTAATATCTTTGTCTCAAAATATGGAACGGGGTTTTTACGTGGAGCATTGAAATTAAGACGAAAGCAAAACAGATTTGCTTAGCTATCAATGAGAGCAAAACTAAATGATAGTATCAAAAGATTAGACGCTCAACACCAACGTTGATTTTGACATAGTAAAGCACTCTTCCCAAAAAAATCAAAGAAGACCAAACGAAGATTAAAAGAAAATCATAAGACAGAAGTCAAATAAATGAGAATGAGTACAATAAAATCAATAAAATAATAAAAAATAAAATTAATAAAATCAAGTTTTTTCACAAAACCATTTAAAAAAAACATGAAAATCGATGAAGATTTCTCGATTTATGTTGAACATGCATAGCTTATAAAAGTTGTTAATGCTCTTCAGCCTTATTCACTTCATACGTGTTTCAATCTAATGTGTTTGTAGAACAATTCAAAAAACATATAATTTTCACCAAAAAAAAAAACTAATACTCCAAACGTGATGTTCCCCTTAATCACGTTTCTTTAACTTCTTGTTTTTTGCCACAACAATACAAAAAGAGATAAAAATGAAATAAACAATGAAGATAACAGTTTTATGCCTACGCAAAATACCTACTCATTGCAAAATCTTCTCAAAGGCATTTTTTTTCTTGCCACCCACTAAATGCTTGAGTTTTCTTTAAAAGAAGACTTGTTGTGAATATTCAATTCAAATGAAAGTTGTGCACCCAACTGCTATTAGGATCAGCTATCAACTGCAATACAGTTAAGATAGTGGGAAGATAGTTTAAAACTTTAAAACAATTTGCAGACATTTTTTTTTCTCTTTATTTTGTATTCTTTTTGTATATAAGATATTGTGGTTTCAATCAAATTGGTTTAATAACAATTTGGTTTAAAAGTCCCCTTGGGCATAAAAAGCTCTTTAAATATGAACGAGATAGTAGTGAGAAGATCAATTGAAAAAGGTGCAATCGCCATCGAAGAAAAAAAATTACTTTAAGCCCTCCAAACACAAAACCACTTCTTGAAGCCCAACAACGACCAAAATGATCATGAAAACCATAAATAAATCTCAATTCCGAACCAGATTTCCGATTAACAGGTGCGATGGTACCGCGCAAACAGCTCTCTGTCAGCATTTTTGTTTTTTTTTTTTTGCGGAATCTTTGGATGATAAATTGATTGATTAGTTGCGGCGCCGCCGCCGTTGCTGCCAAGAAGAAAACTTCAAGAGTTTCGGGGTGAAAAAAAATAATTCCAATCAGAAATGGCAGATTAATGATACTTGGGATTTTAGGTGCGGTAGAATAGCAGGGTGCTGGGAATTTCAAATTGCAGCGGAAAAACATTTATTAAGAGTAAAGAACCGTTAGAGTTTATTTTTATTGCAAAAAGAAATGTTTTTTTTTTTCATGTCGAATTTAGAAATTTGCATAGCGAATAAAAATATAAATTTTAAACAAACGAAAGAGTTGACCTCCGAACTCGAAAAAAATAGAATTTGCAAAATTTTACATTAAATCAATACCAGCGCAACTCATATGAGCTATACCTATTCATGTAAAAATAACATCGATATATTTTCTCAATTTTCAACCAACCCGAGTGCTTATTTGCTGCTGTGCAGTCGATTTAACATTTGAAGTAGCTTTTATTTATCTTGAAATTAAAAATTTTGAGCAACGAAGATGACGTTAAGATGATTTTTTGATATTTTCTGTGTCAAAAAAATTTGAAATAATACTTTTTTTTAAAATAAATTTTAAAAAGATCAAAGAATTCTTTGAAAGAAAATATAATTGCATCATCAGCACAAACTATGAACAGTATTTATGATGACGTATTAAAAGGAATGATTACAAATAGAGCGTCAATTTTGATCTTGCTGCGTCTACTTTCTTTATTTATTTGACTTTTTCTTTAGGTACTTTTTATTTAATTAAATTAAGATATCAATCTAAAACAATAAATGACTAGGAGGTAAAATTTTGTTAATTTTTGTTTGTTTGTCACATTTTGATTAATCTCACTAAATCTTATTTTGCTGGAATGTGTCTGGGAAAAAATAATAAACCAGCAATTGACGCATGATAATTAAATCAATTTTAACAGTACATGACATAACGAAACAATATACAATTTATGTTGTTTGGGTTTGTCTTCTTCTTCTTCTTTTGCTTGACAATTACCTAAAATAAATATACATACATAAATATTTGTAACACAATATTTTAAAAGGTTTTATTACCAAAGTTATGGTTTATACGTGATGATATGTAATAATCGCTGTTACAAATTATTAAATGCTTAGGCCGGAAACTAGACTGAGACAAAAACTTTTTTTTAAACCGAGAATTTCGGTAGTGTTTAAAATAAAACATAAAAATTCAGTCGTTGATGAAACCGAGACAAACTGACATTTTTTGGTATTGAAAACCTACGCCTCTTGATCTTTGTCGGTTAAGTCTAAAGCTTACGAGAATTTGTTGGTACATTAAGTCTACCATGTTTATTTAACCTAGTGTTAGGCAGGGCTCCATACTTCACACAATTTAGTTTTATGGAGAAATTCTGTGGACTCTGCAATCCCATACCTCAAACACCTGGACTATGCAGACGTTGCAGACAAAGTTCCTTCATAAATATTCAAGGTTGCAAATATCAAAAACAACAAAAAAAAAACCAGACACTATAAAACCTACTCCAATTTCACGCTCATTAAAAAAACAAAAACTCATTAGTTAACATTTGTAGAAATTACATTTTCATTTTACAGATCACATCATTATACCTGATTTTAAAGAACCAACTCATTAATGTCACCCGAAACACTCTTTTATATTTACATTAAAAGAAAAGTTTAAGCAAAACAAAAACAACAACCACACCATTCAATAGGAGAAAGTTGTTTAACCAATTACAACAAAAAAAATAAACTTATAGAGTAATAAAACAAACTAAACGAAAAAAAAAATAACAAAATTATAATAATCTCGTCTAATCACTTCATAAGGTTAAGAATATCAACTTCTTCATTCTTTTGCCTCTACATATAAAGCGAGAACCAACCTGTCAACTCTTTGCGTGGTCAGGTATAAGAAAAAAAAATAAAAATTGCAACAACAAAAAAATGCCCATAAATGGCCGGCTAACAGTGGAAAAACTTACAAAAAAAAAGCCCGTTCCATCTTCTTTCTGTGCAATAAAAAGAAAGTTGTTTTTCCACCAAAGCACACCATAGGTATAGCTTCTTCTTTAATCCGCAATGCGCGCCATGGTATCGCCATCATCATCGGTCGGTGCAGCACAATGGAATCCGTTTTTGTGACATTAGTATCAGTCGTTGTCGTTGTTGCCGTCAGTATTGGTGGTGGCGGAAAAACTATTCCCAGTGCGCCCTCTTCAGGTGCAATAAGGAAAGCCACCAACACAATAAACCTACCACGGAACTTACGCTCAAAAACCTGCAACTAAGTTGAACTAAAAAAAAAAAAAAAATTAAACGAACAAAATTTTACGAATCGACACTGTATACTACGCGAAGTAGTCTGATGGTCATTTAGGAGTACGACATCCGAACAAGATCGGACAGAGTCCATATAGAAAAACGGACAAGTAACAAAAAATGTCTCCGTAACACGGTTAATGCGATGGTCACGTCCAATTTACCTCGATAGAGTTGCACATTGCTCGAGCACATAGACATAAGCCAATATAGCCAAGTCACCACCAGAGCGCGCCGCGCCGCGACAGGTAGATATGCCAAACTCGAGCTGTCATTTCCACACAGTCGAGTCGTATTGACAGTTCACATGGCGACATTAAGCGAAATTCCACTGTGCAACTGGAAAACGCCCCCGCATTCTCAGAACCATTCCGCAGATGATGATGATGATGATGATGTTGTTGTCGCTGTTGTCCGTTGGTGGCGGTGTGGCGATGGTGGTGGCTCGGTAGCTAGGTACGGCTTGGTGCGGCAGCGTGATATGTTCACAGCACATTTATGGTAATCGACTGACACAATTCACATAATGAACTACTTTGTTTTGATTGTGCTCTTCGATACACGGTCGAGTTATTGACCATACCACACGGCCAAAGCCATTGCCATTGCCATGGCTATTGGCCAAGCAGGTGTAATTGATAGGCTGTTGACGTTTAGTTTGACAACTATAGGTGTGGTGTGTATGGCCATGGTCGTTGGTCGTTGGTAATCATCCGTTTTGCTTCGATTAATGCAATACTCAAACCGGAAGGGCAACACTTTTATGTTTTTAGAACGCAAGCAACAATTAAGAAGATGGTTTACAGTTGCAACCATATAAAAATAGAAGTCAAGAATATTTATTTTATGTTTGTTCTGAAAGAGACTGGCGATGGCTCAAAATACATGGTGGTGCTGCAAATCAAAAAAAAAGAAAAAAAAACAAACAGTTCATAATTATTAGGTTACGCAAGAAGTAGGTGTGTACATGGGTGTCAGTCAATTCAGAATCAAGACCACACTGCGTGAGAACTGAGAGATTGTTTTAATTAGATAGATTGTCGGTTTGTTTTACATCTTTTATTTTTGTTCTTGGATACCCTTTTTTTTCAAGACATTTCGTGAGAAATTGTGAGGGCGCAAGCGAACTGATTGTGTCAGTGAACTTAATATTAATTATTTTGAAAATAAATGAAGTAGATTTAATAATATAAAAATGTGGAAGATTAATGTTTCAATTGAAAAATATATATATGCGAAAATATGTTTGAATATAATAATTGGATATTTGTGCGATATTGGGTTGGGCTCGAACATAGCTTCATCATACATTATAGGTGATTCTTTTACAAGTTCAATATTTTGTTTTAAAAATCATGTTATTGTGACCGTTGGCCATAATATGGTGCTGCTTTGAATTAAGGTCAATAGTAATTATATTCTCTTCGGCCTCTATTTTTTAAATGAAATCGATCCCTGAACTGAACCTTATTTTAATTGAAAATAATTAATGAGATCGAATGAATTTTTTGAAATTGACCTACCGGCTTTTTTTTTGTTCTATGATTTTTACCTAAACACAACTTCAATGTAACAAGATCCTTACAAAGTTGATGATTATTCATCATATATGAGTAGGCGGGAATACATCTACTATAGTTTATGGAGAAAATAAGAATTCCATAAATTTAAAGTTCAGTGTTGCCGTCGATATGATTTTTACTATAGATTGAACTAGGCTTGAGTAGATGGGAACGAACTAATTCAATGATTTTATAGCTCAGTTCAATGAATGTTTTTTTATGGAAATAAAGGAGCTTTAGTCCTCCAGGGCATATTGGTTTGAAAGCTCTGGATGTTGAAATTTGATGGAAAGATGGAGCTGGGTAGAAAATTCCACGTTTTTGCTGTGCAGCTAAAAACAGAATCTCGGTACTTCACAGTACGGCCGAACAACTTCTGTACAATTCAACCGGATATTTCACTTGATCACTCTTAAAAGAAGTTTCGATAAAAGAGAAAGAAGTTTCAGACAAGAGATCGTTATTCAGTTCACTTCAATGAACCAGTGAACTTATTTCTGATATCTAAATCACTATATATTTAAATTGAGATTTAATTGAGAAATATCGCCCAAAATTAAAATCCTCTAAATATTTCAAAAAATTGGAAATGTTCCCAAAAACATTATTCCCGAAGTTTGCGAAAAAACATTTTTTTGCTAAATTTTTATGTATGTCAGAGACACAGTGCGAGCTTAAGGTAAGTAGGAGGGGATTTGAAAGGAGATGTCGGTGAACATTGGTCTTGAATTTCAGTTCATCACAATAAGAGGGAAAGATAGAGCGTGGAAGGATATTCCACATTCGCGTAGTACGGCTAAAGAACGAATCCCGGTACTTGACTGTACGACCGAATTTGGGTTCAAGAGTAAGCTGATGAGCATTACTGGAAGCGCGAGTATTACGGTTGAATCGTTTAAGGGGAGCAATGCAACTGGCTATTTCATTTGAGCACTTACCGTAAACGTTACGATAAAAGAGCGAGAGACAGAAAACTTTACGTCGGTGTTCGAGTGACGAAAAAGTATCGATGATGTTCCTATCTCCGATCATTTTGAAGTCTCGTCTCTGTATACTGTAAAAGAGATTTAAGTAAGTTGCTGGAGCACTAGCCCAGAGATGGGAGTTATACTCAAGCTTTGGACGTATACAAATTTTATAGATCATAGCCAGATCAGAAGTGGAAAAGAATTTCTTGCATCTCCAAAGGAAACCTAAACATCTTGCGGCATTTTTGGCGACCTTAAGTATGTGATCGTTTCACAAAAGATGGTTTGTGATACACATACCTAAAATCGCAAGCTGATTAGTTTCTTCGATGCAAGTGCCACTCATAGATAATGGCAGGGTGGTGCGTCTCGCTTTAACGACAGAAGGCAGCACTGAGTTTTCGAAGCATTAAATTCTGCCCGATTTCTTAATCCCCATTGTACAATGCTGTCTAAGTCAGAATTTAATGAACTTATCATATTTAGCCGTTTCAGTTCCACGTCCACAGAGCAGGGATGTGAACCTGGAAATGAATATGAAAAGCTAAGAGTGCTATCGTCAGCGAAACAATTTAATGGAGTAGTAGTTGCAGACAGGAGATCATTAATAAAAATGAGAAAGAGGGTAGGAGACAAAACAGAACCCTGTGGCACAAAAGCATTTATGTTGTGGATTTCAACGAAGAAGGGTTTCATTGATACCAAAAGCACGCTTAAAGCGAATTTTACTTTACTATACGCTAAAAACAAAGTACATAAATTTCAAATCATACTTTTATTTAACAATTATCGTAAACTCAACACAGTTATAATAACTCAATTTCAACAAACATACGTTTTGCTTTAAACCTCCATTCAAATACATTCAAATGTCATACATAACGGTTAAATATTGTGAAACGGTATTAAAATAACTTCCATATCCAATGCACCTATAAATCTAAATTGATACAAAACTAAGTTCGTAACTGTTTGGGCTTTAGGGCAAAGTTTTAATTAAATCTGCCCACCATCCATGATGTCTGCTGCCAATATACACCAAAACAAATCAATCAGACCATCAAACATCCAACATCCAACAAGCTCCAAAGAAACTTGGAAAATCATTTTTATTTTTAACTCCCCGCGCGTAAAATATCAATTTGTCATAATACACCTTAGCTATTTTCATATATGAAAAAAAAATAATAATAAACAAACCACAATTTAAACCACCTCTAATTACCACAACGGAACTGCTGTATCAGCATTCTGCAACCCAAAGAGTCGAGGCTAATTAAACCGAAACCCTCGCTCTTCACTCGCTATATACTCGTACTAACAAAAGAGTATCTTTTACCTAAAACATTTGTTTATCTTAGCCACAAAGCAAGCAAGTAGGTATAGGTTGCGCAGCTCCTCTCAAATGCAAACGCAGAGGAGTTTACTCGAGCATAAATTGTCTGGTCTCTGGTGGAGTCCGCGATATGCATATATATGATGCAGCAAGTTGTGCACACAGTCCGTTCGCTATCGAGGGGCTAAAAGGGTCGGAGGGAGGCAACGACGACGACTGGCTCTCATTAAATGCAGACATCCTCCTGTATGCGCAGCGCACAAGCTACAGTTGAATTGTAGGTATTGTGACATGTCCCAGATAACCAAAACGCGGAGAACTTTTTAGTCCGGATGATCGGACAAACGAACGCGTGCCCGTGCGCTCTCGAACTCGCGCTCCAGTGCCATTTCTGCTGCTGTGGGATGGCTATTGACAGCCGCCTCAGTGATTCGATGCGCCTGACCAAGAGCCCGTTTGTCAATTCATTAGGAGCACTACTCTCGTGAATGACCCACTGAACTGGTGCTGACGCCAACATCCCAGGGTGGCAGTACAGTGGTGATGATGCAGATCATAGTGGGTATCGAATGATTTCTTCGTTGCTAAGTTGCGAAAGCTAATAGCACTAAGTTGGAGATAATATAACATATGTAGTTCATCAAATTCGATTGATTACCTTGGGAAAATCATTTTCCATAACTTTGATTGTCAAGAAGTTTAAAAAAAGGGTATCAGTACGCGAAAATTCTTCATTCTCTCATCAAACTTCGGTAAATTAGTTATTAGATTCTTTAGATTTTAGACCACTTCTTCATACATTTTGAACCACTGTGTTTCTGCCGCGCGCCGCGGCAAGCTGCCATTGACTTTTGGATGGATTCACCGCTAGGGGCGCGTGGGAACTCGTGACCACACGACATTCATGACGAGAGCTGTCGATGAGCAGCATGTGCTCTGACACGTAAGGAAGCCGAAACCAATGCATTCCAGGACAGTTTTATATTCCGGTTGGTTCCGTATATGGTATTTGCATACTATATGCCAGGGATGAATTCCAAGATGTGGTGAATGGAGAATAGACCAATGTCGGCTGGACCACAGAAGTGATTTGACTTGAAGACTTTATCCAAAAGATGGTAGGTGGCCTGCAAGCAATACCTGTAAGCTGTGATAGCGAACCGAAAACAGATTTACAGCTAACTCACTCTTCTTCCAATGGAATATAATATACAGAGCACCCAATATAGATAGTATGTAGAATTTTTTTAATTTACCTACTCTGGTGGTTCGGTAAGCTCGCGCTAGGTCTCAGAGAGCTCTCAACTCGAAGTCACTCAGCACATTTCATCATCATCATCATCATTAGAATGATCAGCGGTAGTAGATGTGCCGAAGATCACAACTACCGTAGCTGGTCAGATTTCCACGGTTCTGGTCTTCCTGGGTCGCGGTGATGCGCAGCCGCAGATATAAAACAATCACACACCATGGCTAACAGAACCGTAAATAACCACGGCTAACCGCGACTTTGTCAGTCATTGGCCGTGCTCTTTTCTATTTTCTGGGTTCTGGGTTCTGCTTGCTGATTTTGCTGATGCTTGCTTCTTGGTGCAGATAAATCACATCTCGCGAAGTTCTCAGATGAAAAAAAAAAAATTTGCATTTGCGCAATTCTTGTATATATCATACGCTTCTGATGCCATCTTCTCTAGATATATTGTGTATGACCACGTCTCTTTGGAGGTACAGAAAATAGAAATGGAGGAAAGCGTGTGAGCGAACGAATTCAAATGTTAATTTGTTGTCTAGATTCATTTCTTGTAATTTGCCTTCTGCTACATTGTTTACTTTATAAGATTGCTTTTCATCATTGCAGAACTAGGAAGTGTAAGACCGGAAGAGTTACATACCTACCTACAGAATGTTGAAGGTATGTTATGTACCAGTACCTACATCTGGCTGTTTAGCTGGAGGGCTACCGACCGACGACGTTCAAAGATGAGAGAATGATACAGTTAATTAACTTGATTGGCAATAGGGGAATTGCTCTCTGTTAAGGTTTTTTTTTGTGAATGTTTTTTTTTAAATTCTAGCCATACCTACA
The DNA here is from genome assembly GCA_958431115.1 of Syrphus vitripennis. NCBI lineage: Eukaryota > Metazoa > Arthropoda > Insecta > Diptera > Syrphidae > Syrphus > Syrphus vitripennis. Next base: position 11,265,697 of record OY288108.1, on the reverse strand, counting down.
TTATGCCCAGATTCAAATGTTTTCTAGGAAACAGAAAAGGAAAATTTTACTGTCCATGCATTTGAGATTGCCCGGAGGCAACTTTAAATTAAGACAACTTATAGTTAGATTATTGTAAGGTGATTTATATATATTAGATGCAAAGTTAAATTTTTTGTCATATATATTTTCGATGAAACAGAAAAATTATTTAAGAACCTTAATGTAATAAATAAATAATTAATAAAGTTTCTATTTCGATACCAATCTTAGTATTTGAAATTCAAAAATTTCTCAGCTATCTTTAGAATATTGTTGCATCAGCTGATTTTTTAAAAGCTTCTAAGCAACAACTCGAATGCAAAGGCATCTCAGAAACCTTATCAGTCTATTACTCCAACGCGGCTACTGAGGAAATATTTATTTTAGGAAAATTTTAAATCAACTAGGCGGTGTCATTTTACACAAATCCAGTGTGGAAGTAAAATTTAGATGAATTCGGCGATCAACATAATTTGCGGCAAAAGGCGAGAGCAAGTTCAACCAAGACAAAAAAAAATCGTTAAAAAATTTTCCTTTAAATTCATTGAAATAATATGTTTGGTATTGTTACAACAAGCAATCCGTGACTCTGGCACGGAAACAAGAGGGACCATCGTCAACAGGTCCAGCCAGATACTGGCTCACGCAGACAATATTAACATCATCGGAAGAACCGAACAAGCTGTACACGATTCCTTCATCCAGATCGAGCAGGAGGCGGCACAAAATCTGGGGCTGCCCATTAGTGAAGGTAAAACAAAGTACATGGTGGCGTCGAATGCGAAAAGAACAGTTGGTCAAACAATCAAGGTAGCGGAGCACGAATTTGAAGTGGTGAAATCCTTTAAATACCTTGGGTCAATAGTAGCAGCCGATAGTAATATAGAAGAAGAAATACGCTGCTCAATTCCAACAAAGCCTACTATAGTCTGTCAAAGCTCTTCAAATCCAGAAATCTCACCATAACTTCAAAAAGCTGTTGTACAGGACCATGGTCCCGCCAGTACTCACGTATGGATCCGAGACTTGGGTGCTTAGCAAAAGACACTCCGACCTCTTAGCCGCGTTCGAGAGAAAAGTCTTAAGGAGAATTGTTGGCCCCATATGTGAGGAAGGACGATTCCGGAGACGGTACAATCATGAATTGTACGCAATCTACCTTGAAGCAGACATAGTGACAAAAATTAAGCTCGGTAGACTCCGGTGGGCAGGGCACCTAGCTCGCATGAGTGAAGAGGAACCGGCTCGGAAAGTCCTTTGTGGTACATTCTATGGTAGACGGCAGCGTGTTAGACCATGCTTGCGCTGGAGAGATGGCGTAGACCAGGACGCCCGAAGCCTTGGGGTGCGCAACTGGATGGTGTCGGCTCAAGACCGGGATAGGTGGAGAGACTTGTTGAAGGAGGCCAGGACCAGACAATTAATCAATTTTTAATCAAAAATCCAAAATACATACCCTGCAACGTACATATGTATGTATATTATCAATCACACTGGAGGTTCTGATTTTGACAAAAGAACTGTCTACTCAAGAAGTGATAAATTTTTCAAAGGCACTCATTTCTCTTCATGGAACAGTGTCTCTGATCTAAGACAATCAGGTTGTCACGGAGGGTAAGTTGCACAAATATTTAAAACGTGACTCAGCACTTTCTATCTTCCACAGGTTTGTTGAGCCTTATCACTAGTTCACGGTTGTGCGGTGTGATAAGGATTAATTCAATACTTGAATCAGCGTTGAACCACAGCTTATCAACCAGGGGTGAACCACGATTGAACAACTTGTTCTCAGAGTCTCGTCAGCAATGGTTGAAAGTTCTTGCCAAACTTAAGCTACTGAAACATCAATTTACCAATTTTTAGCTGCCATAACAAGAATACCTTCTCAAATAACAAAAATGATTACTTGACATCTGCACGGCACATACCAATTTCAAAAAGAAAGTAGCAACATTCCTAAAGCATAAATCCACCTACAAAACGCTTATTTGCATGTTTTCACCGATAACATCTCATGCTTTCATTAAAACACGCTCCAGATAGACTTCCACAAACAGCTACCGTCATTTTTGGTTTGCCATCATTTCCAAATGTGTATATATGCAACGAACTTCACATTCACGCTCCTTAATTTAAAATCCTGTCGGCATAATCATTAAAATAATATGAACACCATATAATCTGAAAAACGTTTTCAAAACACACACACACGCACACAATAATTTGAATGCCAAAACAAAACCGTAACAATATATGCATAGCCGCAATAAATTCCACCAATTTTCAAACAAATGGAACACATTTTGGACATATCTCACCCGCAGTTCCAGCAGCCGCCATCTGTCCCATTCTACTATAAACCAGAAAGCAAGAGCACATGCTATAGTCGTTCTCAAGGAGCTCTTCCAGTATGCTATATTGGTAATAATAACAATATTTTTTCCCGTAGCCAGTTTTGCAAACAATCATCATGATATACGACCAATGATGCCCGAAAATGGCTCGAATAGCTCTTGAGAAATAAGAGTACCCCCAAAGATATGATGCCCACCAGAAGCAGAGACCGCCACTTGCGTGGCACACGTTTGGCTCTAACCAAAACCAAAAAATCAACAAACTATTAGCCAAACAAGATTGCATCCGATGTATGCTAACAATGCGTTTGAAATGTGCTCCCAAAAGTGGACACACAATGCAACACCAATACGAGTAGCACAGCCAGCAATGGCTGTGCGGTAGAGACACACTGTTGGACAAACACTCTTCGCATGCGGGCTTCCTTCACTTTCAGATCAGAGATTGCAAAGTGGACAATGATCTTGGAAGCTATAGTTGTCCTCTCTAGCTCTGCTGTATCCATAATGAACAAAGAGAAAATTTCCCAAGTCCCAATGGCCCATGGAGGAGACAATTCTTCCGTGTTCATGCGAACAAATGTCGGGCAGAGTAAAAGAGGTGCGTGCTGGTATGTTTGGACTTTGGCGAGTGCGCTGCGCTGCGCTGCGCTGACCATTTGCAAGCACAAAAAGATGATTGTTATTATTGTAGTCATTAAGGAAGAAACAAATACGAGGAGTAGTTTCATTCGATTATTGGCGGCTGTCAAGGAACTCACTGGAATTTCAGTACATATATAGAACTTCAACTACGTATATTGTTCGCGGCTTTATATGTTTGTGTGTTGCCAGTTGAGATTTTTCAGAGTCGAGGATGTGCAGTTCTCTAAATTACCATGCTTATTTTTAATTCCAATTCAGCATGCCAAATGATTTTTTCCAAAAAATAGAAAGTTGGAATTTCCCAAACCATCTTTTGGTAACTGTCATTAGAAGAAATCCGGTGAACCCCTCGAGTGGAACCTTAGGGTGTATCAGTGGAGTGGGAGAGTTGTGGAACCATTCCAAATCCAAATGAAGCAGAAGAAGAATTTGAGTAAACCTAAAATAAAAATTGGCTCAAAAATGTCTGTTTTTTTCAAAAATTTGTGAATAATCAAAAAAAAAATCAATTTTCAGAATTTAAGTTTTTAAATCAGCCCTTAAAACAAAAAACTCAAAAAAAAAATTCAAAAATTTAAAATAAAAACCCTTATTTTCGAAATTTTATACAAAAATAAAATAAACTTATAACAGTAAATGAGAAAAAATGAAAAATAGGTAAAAATAATAAAAAATTCTGCTTCAGACAATCAAAAAGAAAATCAGTTACTCTAAATATGTAGCATATTTAATAATGTGTTGGTCTAAATTTAGTTTCAAATGAAATATAACCCGTAGAGTTTTTTAGAGTTTTTTCTTAAAAATAAAATCTTTAAAATATTTTTTTTTTTAAATAAAAATAGTTGTAAGTATAGCACTTTTAACACTCAAAACTTATGTAAACCTCAAAAATAGGTTCTCCATTTTCAAATTTGAACTAATAAATAACCGTTACTACCATCAAAAACATCTCCAACGATTTTGAAAATTTTTTTCTGTGGGCTTTCGTAAGTAATTGAAATTATTAAGTCAAAAAATATAGCCAGGTTATACAATCAAAAATTTTATGAAATATCAAAAATTTCTTTATCTTATTGAGAAATCAATATTTTCAAAATTAGTGAATACAATTTTTAGAAATGTGGTTTTTAAGTCAATTTTATTTTTAAAATATAATTTTTTTTTTGAGAAAAGATGCTTTGTAGAAAAATGACAAAAATAAAAGAAATGCTTATAAAGGGTGTCCCAACAAGAACGCAAGATTTAAATTTTAAATAAAACGCAGATATTAAAAAAAAAAATCGCGAGTTCTTTATTATATCGTAAAATAGACAGGATGAGGTTATGTATGGAACAACACACCGATAAAATCATCATTAGTGACGAGGCCTATTTCCATCTCGATGGCTTCGTCAATAGGCAGAATTGTCGCATTTAGGGCGAGGAAAATCCTCGAGTGATTCACGAGAAGCAAATGCATCCTCAATGTGTCACTGTGTGGTGTGGATTTTGGGCTGGAGGAAGTGTTGGACCTTTTTTCTATGAAAATGAGTCAGGTCAAGCGCAAACAGTCAATGGTGTTCGGTATCGTGAAATGATAACCAATTTTTTCGTGCCTAGAATTGAATAAATGAATATGGAGGGGATGTGGTTTCAACAAGACGGCGCCACATCTGATACAGCCAGAGAAACAATTCAATTGCTGCATCAGTCATTTCCCGGTCGTGTTATTTCGCGTTTTGGAGACCAGAATTGGCTGCCTTGATCGTGCAATTTAACACCATTGGACTTTTTTCTTTGGGGTTTTTTTTTAAGTCGATGGTTTATGCGAATAAGCCGACGACACGACGACTCAACGACGACTTTATCCGTCATATTAAAATTTAACATTTAACAGACTCTTAAATTTTTAAAAGAGTCTTAAATTTATGAAATTGGCCATAAATATTTTTCTTTTTTTAGAAAATGTTTCATGTTTCCATCTTTTCCAAAAAAAAGCAAAGAACCATTTAGTAATCAAATTTAAATGTTTGATTTATCGATCATTTTTAGACTGGTTTTTGTCAATTTTGTCTTTTTTTTTAAATCACCTGTTTCCAGGAAAGCTAATTTTATAGAAAGTAACTTAAGATAAATTCCCGAATTCGGCTTAGTTTTAAAATCATACCAAAAAAAAGTAGAAGCGTGTAAATTCTCAGCAATGTGTAGCTGAAATTAGTGGCGTTTTTTTCTTTCGTTTTAAGCGTTTTCAGATCCCACACAAAACATAATTAGTTAAGAAAACCCTTGAACGAATTTGTTCCAGTCTCCCCTCAATTTGCCGGTCAATAAAAAAGTCAAAAACAAAAACTTTGACATCTACAATTTTTCTTCCATATAAAGAAATTTTATGTTTGAACAAAATAAAGGTTTTGTTTTTTTTTTACGAATGCAAAATAATTTAATAAATAGTACAAAGTTTTTCAGCAAGACAAAGTCCAAGCATCATAGCTTGTTACAAAATGTCCACCATATAAATCAATAATTACATTAAATCAAGCAATCATTTTGAAATAGATCACAGTACCTTTTTTACATGCTCCAAAAACGATTTGCACAATTAATTGGTTAATTTATTATTCAATTATGTAGTTGTTTATAAAAACGCAATTTGACTGTCATCATGTCGGTAATTACATTTTGATTATAAACGATACACATTGATCCCTACACTTTCAAGTGAAATTATAACATCGCAGAGTTCGAAGCCCAACTCTTTCGTTTAACTACAACACCTAACAACATAACCATGTTCTAGACACGGAAGTTCTTCTTGCATACATATTATAATTTAACACTTACTCGTAACAACGACAATTTTCCTTCTATAAATAAAATCCTTACTTAAATAAACTCTCTCACCAACCAAACTAACAATTATATTGTCCTCCATCCGGATCAAGGGACGAAGAAGTACCTACTCGTTTTCGTACTCATCACAAACAGACCATTGCATTTATTTTCCTTTGCAGAGATTTTTCTCACAAGATTTACAAAAAACGACAAAGATACATAAAACTTAATAAGAAATTAAATGGGCGTATATTAGGAGAAAAACGCACGAAACCTAAAACAGAAAAGAAAAAAAATAATAATAAATTCCCTACAAAAGTAACACTTCCTGGTCATTAACTCAAGGTCATTGCTAAGACAGATTGCATGCGAAAACTCGATTGCCATCTTCATAATCGACGACGGTGTGGTGCATATACAGTGACTTGTTGTTGTTACAAGCGTGTGGGCATCACATAGTAGGAAAACAAAAAAAAAACACTCGATTACTTGAGCCATTTTAAAATCTGGAAAAACCTGACAATCGATGTCAACACACCCTCTCTCTAAACAGTCAGCTTAGCTGTTGCATCTGCTGGAAAAGAAGCAGCAATATATCGGTCAATCAACAATCACTCGCGCTGATGATGAAGAATGACTGAGTGAGTGAGTGGTCATGACATATCCTCATTCAACATCTTGGGATGCCGATGTGTCGGATTGTGTTGGACGTTCTTTTGCGTCGTCGTCGTCGTCGTCGTTGTTGCACCATCTAGCAATTAACTGCAATGCAATGGGTTCGGTGGATGGATGATGTTATTGTAACCACACCATCTCTCTTAACTCACTTAACTGTGTGAGATTACGTCGATGGGGAGATAGCATTACTCAACTCTCTAGCCGACACGTTATCTTATCCGAAGTACTACCCTAAAGCTAAATGGACATTTGATATAGTCGTTCGACTCGCGCGTTTAAATGAACTCATACCGAGCGTTGCCATATATGTAAGTTAAAAATCAATTTTAATAATAAGAGAAATAAGAATTGTATATTCTAGAACTTGATGGTAATTACATGAAGTTTAGGTTAAGTCTACATACCAGAAACATTGGAAAACTGTGATCTTTCAAAATATTTTTAAGTTGCATTTTTTTCATTTTGAGACAGAAAAATGTCACAGATTGTATTTTAAAAACTGTCCTAGCGTACAAGAAAATTCTCAAACACCAATAAATCGAATCGCGAAAAAAATTTCACTGTGGCGTATACGTAATTTTTATTTTTATTTTTTGTTTAGATCGTACACACATGCTGTTTTGCATAAAGTGTGTAAGAAAGATGTAGAGTTTAGATTGGTTCATAAATCAAGGGGGTGCCATTGCCCTTCATTTAGACAGGAGAGGGGCAATTTAAATATAAAAAAAAAAACATTATAAATATAAGACAATATATTACAATGCTTTGACATACATTTTTAAAGCCAAATATCCATAACATCGAGAAATTAATTTTTTCAGTTGATTTTTTTTTTAACTTGAACCTATCTGTTACTTTGCGAGTCACACCTTAAATAGCGATCCGCATGCATCTTCCAAGTAGTCAATCGTTTCGGGCTTATCGGCATAGACCAGCGACTTCACATATTCCCACAGAAAATAGTCTAGCGGCGTTAAATTGCACGATCTTAGAGGCGAATTCAAAGGTCCGAAACGTGAACCTATGCGGTTACCAAACGTCTCGTTCAATAAATCAACTGTGGCATGAGCTGTGTGACATGTTGCGCTGTTTTGTTGAAACCACAGCTCCTGAACATTATACTTCTTCAATTAAGGAACGAAAACATCTGTAATCAAGGCTCTATAGCAGTCCCGATTGAAGTTTCTAACGTTCTGGTAATCGTAATTTCACAAGCTTATAAAGCACACCAAACAGTTTTTCTGAATGTAACGGTGGCCTAACATATACTTGAGGATTATCTCCACTCCAAATATTTGAAATTTGGAAGCGTTGTTCAGGCTTCAGTGTGTTCATGTTAAAATGCCAAACCAAACTTAACACAAATCAGCTGTTAAAATGGCCGCCAGTGAAAAAAAGGTTGTTAACTTAAAGTTCTTTATCTTAAAAAAAAATACCCTGTAGTATTATTGTGCCACAACTTCCAGCACCTTTTAATTCTTACCCAATCAATGCAGCCTTCAGCGGTGCATAAGTTTCAATGGCTACACGTGCTGGCATCGTTAATGAGGGAAACCCGTGCACCACGTGAGGGCATTATCCATGTATAGTTTATTGGAGACCTATTTCAGAGCTTTTTGGGGATCAATTTATTCTACTAATTGAGCGATTCATTTCACAATATAGTAACGTCACAACTTGGGGAGTTATTCATTTTGTCGTTTGGGAAGTATTTTCACGAAACCTGTATCTTCATCAAAATAAATCGAAATGACAATTCTTGCAAACGTTTCATCATAAATTTACTAGACTCGATTTAAAAAAAATTGAGTAAGATTTCAAAAAATTTAAATTTGGCAATTCATTACTTCTTTTTAAATATTTAGTTTTTTTTCAAAAGTTGACAAAAATTTTAGTTTTAGTTTTTTTTTTTGGCAATGTTTAAGGCATGTTTGAATATCAATGAAAGTTCTTAAAACCACTGATTTAAACAGTACATATATTTTTTATAAAATTAATTTTGATTGGCAAGGCTGATCACAGCTGCCAATATTTAGTTAAAAAAACAAAAAAAGCGATGCTATGTACGAGTATACCTATATTAAGTGATCTTCGCGCTCCCCTCAATTGCAAAACAATTTTTTACAGAAATTATAATTAAAATATACCGGTGCGAATGAATAACCGACTCCACAGAGACCATAGCTTCTGGTCAGCACTTGAGTGAGTCCATCCATATGATGATGATGGACTCAGTGATGGGATGGGTGAATGTATTTTCCATGGCATTCAAATCAATCGACGAAGAAGCGGTAATCTGTGTAAATTGACAAGCACAAGCCTCTATATTCAAACTACATATATTTCATTTCAATTTCCATACCAATATAGAGCGGAATCATGTTCATGGATATTCTCAGACTTGATGAAGACCACACCTAATCGAATGATGGGTGCTAACAGGGTTGCAGTAGTTGCAAAGGGGCGCCTGATAATTGAATCGAGACAGTTTTTTTTTTAAATAATTATTCTTTTACGTGACAAGTGTTGTTAGACAACCTTTATTGACCGACTTCATATCGAATCCAACTTGTAAAAATTTTAGTTCAGAAAAATAAGACTCAGAGGTCAAAGCAGTCTTTTCGAAGGAGTTTCAAAACACTGCACTGCTTAACTAATATTTATGCCACAAGCTCACACATTACTTTGAACTTCAAACAAATGGTAATCCATGTGCCCAAAAATGTCCCAACACCTAACAGTAGCTATGGTGATTAATCAATAAAATCCGCCCCTGGTTGCAATGGCATTGTTGCATAGTATATGGTGAATGACCGACTGGCTAGCAATTCTTGCTGTTTCGTAATTTCTTGGTATTTACACCTTGAGAAAAATGCTCTTAAACCGCAAAAACACACCGGTGCGGTGCGTGGTACTAAAGAACGGTTTGGCCAAGCGTGTTCTTCTATTTTGACGATGATGGTTGGTGCTTAAAGTGCGTCTTTCCGCTGTTCCAACACTTTTACTGGCAAAAAGGAATTTTTATTAGATCCGCTCAGTAGAAGAATTTAAGTAGACTTGAGATTGAAATATTTACAACGCGTCGGTAAATGATGATTGGTGGCTTATTAATGGATGGGTTGGTTTCAATTTACTTGGAATGCACTATTTTTTTGTTCTTGTTGTTGTTGCGGTAGAGATGCTGAAGAGATGGAAATTTAACAACTTACTATATGTAGTATGGTGAAGAAACACAAATGAGGGATGTTGGAAGAAATTTCAATCTTCTTAAGAGGGTGTTTATAATAATTGAATAAACACTAGATGCATAGTAAAACATTACGAAAAACATTTTGCGGAGGTGAAGTTAAAAACAGTGGTTTCGAATTAAAAAATTGCGTATGTTAAGCATTTTATTATACAATTTTTTTTTTGGATCTCAACAGCAAAACTTCTTGTGACCCCAAATATCGGGAATAAAAATTATGCCATCTACTGTGATCGAAAATGGCGGATAAAGGGAAGGCCACTTTTTGTCACAGTGTTGGACAATGCACAAGAAATGTCAGCGTGAATTGACTGCAGCTGAAATGAGAGCAGGAGTGACAAAGCGTTAATATAAGAAGCAAGAAAATCTGAGACTTCACGTCGAAAATACCAACTTGGACAAAATACAGTGTGACTGTTTCGGGTAAAAGGCAGACACGAAAGCCCCCGGATCAAACAAATGCAACGACACCTGCATTTAGTTGGCCTCAGACATGGAACAATTCGAAACCGAGACCCCGATCTACATTATCTCTGGTGACATATAACAGGAAGTCGAAAAAGTCTGTCTGTCTGTTGAGCTACAGCCTATGTAAGTGAGTGGATGAATGTTCTTGAAATTTGCTTTATAGTGTTGCACAGTATATCTACACGTTTTTAAGACCAAAAATAACCGAACCAGTCATACATTTCTCCATAATTTTTTTTAATTTTGGTTTTCTCAAAAACAGTTGATCTGATAGTAATCAAATTTTTTATTCAAAAGCATCTCAAATTTATAAAAAGTATTCAATATTTTTGAGTTTGGAAAACAAAATGAAATAATTTCGATATTGAAATTTTGTACAAAATGGTTTTTTGACAATATCTTCGATAATATTAATAAAAATTAATTTTTGTTTAAAAAAAGTATGGTACTTCAATTATTTCAAATTTCTCGAAAACGACACTGACAACTTTGATAAAATTTTTTGACTGTACTAAGCTGTGTGAATAAACAAAAAAATATTTAATATTTTAAAACTAAGTTGGTATATTTTAATTTTCGGTTTTTGAGGTTTTCGCTGTACTAAATTTTATGGTTTTGGGCGTTTTCAGAATCAAAAGTTGAATAAAATATTTCAAATTGCTTTACGTATAAGTAGTAAAAGAAAAATAAAATAAAAGTAAGATTAATTATCCCATTTCCAGTCCACCCACATAGCAGAGTCGTTTTCCCTACAACAAAATAGCAAAAAGATCTTTGAATCAAGATTTTAAAATGTTAAGTAAACAAAAAAGCAAAAAAGACAACTGTCACACCATTACCGCTAGTTTTATTTATGTGAAGCGGAACAAAATGCGTACCTACATACTTCAACTATTTACTATATGCAAATCAACAAAACTTTCTTAGAAAAAAAACTATCCAATAATGTAACATTAATGTCGACACTGTCGACTTCTGTCACGCATTTAAGTTGGTCACATTAAAAAGAATAACTATAAATAAAACAACAGACGAAATAAAAAAATATCGTTCATTGATATCTGGAAATTCGGGTAATTGCTTGTCATTTCTGGCCATGGTCGTGTCTAAGATGTTGTCTATAACTTATTCAATCCAGCACCAACAAAAAAACTGATGACTTTTTTGTTAGATTCATGGTTCTCACGTTCGTCCAGCAAAACCAAAACAAAAAAAAAATATATTCCACTATCAAACTTGACTATGCTAATATATATAAAACAAGCTGAACTAAATTGAAGCAACCAAATCATCAGTGCAATAACAACAACAACAAAAAAACACCAAAACTAAAACAAAAACAAAAAATAAGGATCGTGTCCCGAATTATCATCATCAAAAGCCCAATATCGGTGCTGGATGCCTATTGCGCCTGTGCCTACCCCACAACAACAAAAAATATCTACATAAAAATGCATCGCGACGATAATCGTGAATTAAATGACCTAGTCGAGCACGGCGCGCGCATCCGCCAAATGGCCAAGAGGAAGAAGAGCATTCTCTTCATCAGCGCAATGCAGCCAGCCAGCCAGCCAACCAGCAGTGGTATCTGCAAAGCCAAATGCCAATAATCATTATCGAACTTGTGGAGTGCGCTTGATGCCAGAAGGCAAGGAGAACGCAAGAACCATGAGACAGCTGAAGGCGCTGGAATAAATACCTGTTAGAAACTTAAATCGCGATACTGATGACATCGACGAACATCGCGAGGACCACATTTTACGGGGCTGCATTTGTTTCAAGGGGACTTATCAGGCCCCAGTTCTTTAGATCTCGGGTTTTCTTCTGAAGGATTTGTTATGTCCTCGCAAGAAGCAATTCATTTGGAAATACGCTAAACTTACGACGATACAGGCCTCTTTGGTCAGAAACACTCCAGTAGGGACCTGACTCTCTCCCGCCATTTAAGACAGTCTTTACGTACTGCACTGAATGGTTTTTGTTACAATTTGGCGATCCAAAGCCAAGAACTCCAATCGAAAGTGGGTCATAAAATTTCTGGGAAGAGGAATCTTCCTATGTCACAGCATTATAGAAGCAGCAGCAGCAGCAGCATCTAGCAATAATAATTATTCGGTCCGGTTCTCAAGTTGAGAGATAAACAAATTCAAATGCTGTGACGATCGACGACCGACGACGGTGGATAACTGTGAGATGTCGAGATACGAACAGAACAAAACGAGTCAAACTCAAGCGACCATGAAGGCGCAATGATCATTTTCCATATATTCTATGGATTAGGGATAATTGAGATCGCTCGCTTTAGGTATAGTGAAGAAAGTTACCTCCGGGATGGCCAACTTCACTTTCCTTCCACAGAGGCATAGCTTTTGGAATTGCTTTCTTGCTCAATGCTCACTCATGCATCATGCTCCGAACGCAAAAATGGTAAGCGATGTGACCCTGCTACCATACAGTTCCACCATCCATCGCCTAGCCGCGCACTGAAGAAGACCATTGAGCATCGGTCTTATGTCTGATGAATTATTTATAATGTCAATTGGACGTTAGACGCGCCATACCAGCCCCAGTATAGCATGTGCGTGCATCATAGTCCCATCTCTATAACCGACATTCCCACCGACAACAACGACGACTGACGATAAAGAAGAAGCCGAAACGAAGACGATGGATATAATGGCGAATCTCGCGCGCAATCGTGATAGTGACAGTGGTTATAATAATATATAAGTGAAAAGCTTTTCATATGGTTTTTGGCACCGATTAGCTAGAGCGCTGTATTGCTAGCGATGGTTATGGTGGAGTGCAGCGGCAGCAGCAGCAGTCCGGATATCACCATATTTGATTAAATTGATGGTGATTTTTCAAGGTCTCTGGAGGCTGCCATTTGGATTTCAAGTCACGAATTTGACCAATATGAGCGAGAGCGGCTATAATAGAAAGAAGAGGATCGAGTTTTTGATTTTGGATTTGGATTTGCAATCGGATATGGATATGGGATGCCATTATTATTATCACAGCCAGCCCCAGCATTCATGACATGGATTTAATTTTTGTTTGCCTAAGTGTGATGCGGTGAATGGCGTTGGTGTGTCCTAGGTTTTTTTGTTTTTGTTTTTTTCGTATTTCTGTTTTTTTGTTTTTTGCCATTGAATGAAAGTGTGCGAATATAATGTCAATTGGTAAAATGCTGTTGAGAATAATATATTTTAGATTTTATTTAGACAAAGCTAAGCCACATGGGTTTGATATCAAGATTGGAGTTTGATAAATAAGAGAAATTAGAAACGATGTAGAATGATTTAGTACCTCGGTAATAACAAATGCTTGCTCTGGAATGCGGGTGTTTTAGCGTGTTCATGCGTACGCATGGCTTCTATCCACACTTAAAAGTAGAAGTGGAGCAAACACCACAAATTCTAGAATCGGCCGAATAGATTTGCTTGCCGCATTGAAGACGTCTTCCGAGCCCCAGTAAGCTAAGTTTATATACAGTCGTCAAAAAAACATGCACTGAACATTGAAGAATTCGAAAAAAAGACTCGTCCTAGAAAAAAATCATTGCCATTCTCAAGCCAAGTTGGCTTCACCACCATCTGGAAAGCTACTCCTTTAACGTCTTATTTAGAAAAAAAAGCTCAAAACAGCTTTTCCTGCGTCTTCTCATGGAATAATATTAAAACTTCTGAAAATAGTTCCTGTGTAAGGGAATCTCAAGTTTTTACTAATGATGAGGAATGAAGAAATCTAAAAACCGGATTTCCACAGGGTTCCATCCTTGCCCTTTTGCTATGTAATGTATTTATCAGGGATATCCATGAGACAATTTCGGAACACTATATCTTTACGTACAAATTGAAGAAACTTGAGTACGCGGGAGATCTAGCAACAGTTTCTTCACTCACAAGCACCACTTGACAAACGTGACTGGCAAGTCCAAAACACGGAATTAAATCCTGCGATAACTAATTAAATCAACTTTGAGCTCTTGTTCGTCAATTCTTCGTACAGAAGCACCAGCACTTACTTGTACAGCGTGCCTGAATATCATCAGTTTAGATGGACGGGCAAGTAAACAATACGATATGAATCATATACGGCAGTATAAGGTCAACACGATGGTTTCCTATGCTAAGTATTATTGCTTCACCTCTCTTGCACCACCTCAATATCCTTTTAAGAGAGCTTACAAAAATGGTGACTAGATCTGGCCGTAAGACGAAACCGAGACTTTTGAAGTCTCGTTTCTTGGGCTGAAATTGAGATCAGCCCTCTAGTTGACTACATTAATCTTGTCATTTACGAACACATTGCTATCCTCTGGTCAGATCAGCTGAGGCTGAAATCTCGTCACCAACTATAAAGCGCGCGGATAATCTGGCTTACCTACTGCGAATTATTAAAATGGAGCACTGTCAATAAAAGTAACTTCAATGTGTCGTTCAAAAACTACTCAGCTTAGTCCAAATATGACTCGTCAGGCAGCGTGACAATCATTACATCAGGACGCGAGTCAAGAAGTGCGTATCTTGTCTATCATGTCAAATAACCAAATACAAAATCACATCATGAAAGTGCGTCGATCCAACAGAGTCTACTATAGTCTGTCAAAACTCCTCAAACCCAGAAATCTCAACATAACTTTAAAACTGCTACTGTAGAGGATCATGGTTCTGCCAGTACTCACGTATGGATCCAAGACTTGTGTGCTTAGCAAAAGATACTCCGACCTCTCAGCCGCGTTTGAGAGGAAAGTCTTAAGGAGAATTGTTGAATTGTTGTATATCAGGAAGGACAATTCCGGAAACGGTACAATCGTGAATTGTACGCAATCTACCTTGAAGCAGACATAGTAACAAAAATTAAGCTCGGTAGACTCCGGTGGGCAGGGCACTTAGCTCCTATGAGCGAAAAGGAACCGGCTCGGAAAGTTCTTTGTGGTACATTTTATTATAGACAACAGCGTGGTGGAGCATGCTTACGCTGGAAAGATGGCGTAGACCAAAACGCCCCAAACCTTAGGGTGCTCACTCAACTGGATGACGTCTGGGGACTTGTTGAAAGAGACCAGGACCGCACCCCGAAAGCTTCGCATGTACTATGATTCGCATATTTAAATAGTATAGAAGGTATGAGAATTTTATTTACGTTCGTGTCGGAAGAGGAGGAATTCCGGAATCCTCTACATTTCATTAAGTTACATTAAAATCATTTCAGGTGAATCAATAAAACAACTCTCACTCTTCCAAGACAATCTATTACGCGAATTACTTTTTATGGATTCTCAAAAAATGCAGACAACACAAATCAATCAGAATTTTACAAACAATACAGAAAGTTTCACCTGATGAATACCAAAGACCGCCGAAGCATAAAAACACCTTTATGCATCTAAACACAAAAAGTCTGCTTAAAAATATTTGAAGAATTCTTTCTCTAAAATTTAAACCTACGCAGCCAGTTATCGAATATCAGTCACATCTCTGCTCCACATAACCAAAACCTCCTGCTGACTCAAAGAACAAAAAACGAACACCCCACACACACGTCACACCATCGACAAACCACTTGTTTTAGCCAATTGTTGCAGATGGATAATCCAACATCAGCAGTGCATATAAATAAACCAACAGCGTTCGCCACTTCCCGCGTGCGTCTTCGCTCGTCGTGCTCAAAGATCCAACGACTCACCTCCGAACACCTACAGTCTCGGATTACAGAATCGATTGTGATCGAAATTTATGGAAAAGATACTTCGCACAATTTACTGCAAGCGCAAATGGACCTATCTCTGTCCTAGATCTAAGACTCATGCGAAGTTCCCAGAGTGCAGTGCAGTGCAGTGCAGAATATACCAGCAAAATTGGTGCGGTCGGTTATGGTGACGCAGCTCGTGCGCTGCGCTGCGCCGCGCAACTTACTCTGCTTCAGGGCTCTATATTGATGTCTTCCGTAGAATGGATTACTCCGCACCACAAAATTGCGATCGAGCAAAAGATGGAGGTTGCATGGAGGCGACACATAAGGTGGAATGTGCATTTAAATGAATTATGAGGTGGTTTCAATTTGTACACGTGACACACTAAGGGCGTCATATACGGTTCCGTTCGGTTCGGTTCGGTTTCTGTGTGATGTCAGAGAAAGTATCATAACATAGCACTCACTTACAAGTACCATACCCGGTAGCTGGCTACACTCTTTTGATAGCAAATTAAGTGACGAGTTTACTGCCGGTGGTGACTCTGTTGTCATTATATAGCATCTCATCTCTTTTCGATGGCGTGGCGTGCCGCTTGACGTTTGTGGGCGAAAGATCTTCACCCAGCGATATGGAACATTGAGTATAGTTGTACGTGCCGAAGATGGCGAAATGTAGTTACGAGGTGTTTTATGGCTTTATGGATAAAATCCAGACATGTAAATTAACTTTTAGGTCTTGAAGAGAATAAAAAAAAAAAGAGTGTTGATTTAGGTGTTTCAGGTTCAGGAACAATGATGCTATTAGTAACGAGTTTGTTGAAGATAAGAAATGAAATGGTCTTTAAATTAAGGTTGAACATGAATACATTCCTGAAGAAGTTGCTAAGCGGTTTGCATAAATTAGCTAAAACTACATTCACTAATGGAGAATAATGCATTCTAGAGAGATAAGGTTGTAAGTTATCGATAAGTGGGTTATTTTTTCTTTAAACATAAAATTATTTATAACTTGGTTAATTGGAAAATAAAAATTAATGCATAAACGGAAAAATTTAAGTGGTTTAGGATTTTAAATATATTTGGTATGTAGTTTAAGGGTATTGCTAAAAATTAGTTTACTAGTGATAAAAACAGTTTAAGAGATTAAACCTATGCGTTCTTTAAATCTCTGAACTTTTATTCTTGCCTTTGAGAATGCTCTTTTGTTGCACATAAGAGACAGCACAGCTATTGTTATGGGAGGGTTCCTTTCTTAACCGCCCGTCATCGCCAATCGCCATATTCATAACATTTTTATTACCTTTTTGACATACCGTGGAATATTAACACTTTTACTATAAGATAGTTAAAGTGCTGCGATAAATTTTTGAGTAGTTATTTTAATTACCGATAATTATAGGACTTTAGTAAAGTTATAAGCGGCTCATAAGTCTGGTCACAAAGTTAAAATAGTGAAAATTTATTAGCGCTCTTAAATATTTATCAGCGGTCATGACTCATGACATCATGTTACAAGACAGCGTTCTTTTGAATTAATTGAAGTAAACATTGCATAACTTGAAATAACATTGATATTTACGTCCTTTAAAAAATGTGTATAGTCTAACTCTTTGCCAAAAAGGTGGTTTTAATAAAATTTATTTACCTTACATGATGGCCTTCGGTTTGTGTGCCTGTCCGTCTGTACGTCTAATAAAAATATATTTTTATGTATAAATTGACTGGAGAAAGATGGACCAGTTTGTTTCAAAATTTCTCAAACCCCTAATAATTTTAACTCAACTCCGTTTCTGTTATTTTAAAAGTGTTTATGATAAAACTATATCTTTTTGAATTCAATTATCAATTATCTCCGTAAATATTGCAGCTAAGGTGTTCGTTTCTTTTTTATTATGAGTTCACTTTTTGGGGGCCCTGTCCCTTTCACGCTAATCCGTTGCTCCGCTAAGAGTATGTGCAATCGCCAAGCAGCCGTCATCATAAACATAACATAAAAACATAAAAGCGGGTTCCAAGGAATTTTCGATTAGTAATGTATTTTAAAACTTTAAACGAGACGAGACTGAGACGAGACTTTCAAACTCAGTCTCATTTCAGTATCGTTTTCTTACTTATATTTATTATACTTACTTATATGTATTAACATTTAAATATTCATAATCTTGGTCGCCTATAAATTAGTGTCGTTTCCGTCTCGTGGCCAGCCCTAAAAATATATGTACAATGGGAAAACAAAATGTCATCTATAAAAATTTTCGTCCATATACAAAATTATTTTTTTTTTTTGACAATTTTGCTAACTGTTAATAAAATTAAAAATCGTAAAAAAAACCAACCTCGAGAATAAAAATTGATCAAATGTTGAAAAAAAAATAATTGTCGAAAAAAGTGTTCCTCCGCAAAGAAAAAAAATTACCAAAACAAATATTGATTGATTCTCAACAATAAAATGATCAAAAAAATGTCGAAAACTCTTAAAAAAAAAGTGTCAAAACAAAGTTTTGTCAGGAATCAACCAATTGACATTTTTAACAACCAGCCCAATCAACAATTTTTGGTTAAAAAGCCGTTTAAAAACCGGATTTTAACTGGGGTTGAGAAACCTAACAAGTTTGAAATTGGTTCAAAAGACGTCTTCAAGACCTTTTAGGAGCATCTTCATGACCGAAAATGGTCAGTTACTTTGTAACCCCAGTCATGAAAAGGTAATAAAGAAACTGGTTTTTAAACGGTCAGCCTACAACTGCTAATTGAAGTTAAAAATAAACCCTGTATTTATGACCCGTTCCAGGTTATTTTGCTACCAATTTTTTTTAGCTTTTTTAGAACCGTTTGTTGACGGTTTAAGCAAACCTATTTTTGAGGTTATTTTTCTACCACTTGCTAAGGTTTTTTCAAATCGTCGTTGAGACGTATTTTAGAACCGTTTCAGTAAGGTTTTTTCGCTACTAATTTTCTTAGCTTTTTTATTACCGTTTGTTGACGGTTTATGCAGAACTATTTTGTGGTGGTTATTTATTAACCTTTTGGACACGTTTGAATACAACGTTTTGTGAACGTTTCAAAATGTACAATGCCTTGTATATGCAACGCAAATAAAAGTGTTAATGTTGCCATTGTGAACAAAATCCAACGAGTCCTTAAGCTGAAAAAGAAGTCTTTTTTCAAAATTAAACAGATAAGAAATTTCCTTATTGACATTTATTGATTAAATAATTTAACTATAATATCAATAATAATTAATTAATTAAAACATAAATAAAAATACATTTTTTTTTTCAGTGATGTTTGGATGATTGATGTTCACTGGAATGTGGAAGTTGTTGTACTTTTACTGAAAATGAAATCAAAAAAGAATATGATTTACCTACCATTAGAAATTTACGAAAATTTTAAGATATATTAATTTTTCCTTACATGCATATTCCAAGTCTGAAGCGTGCGCCTTTAAAAAGGTGGATTAGTTGTGGTGAGGTTATTGCACTTTCACCCTTTCAAAACAGCGGTTTAATTAGGTTGAACTAGTTTTACTTTCATCCCTGAAAATAAAATTTAAAAAAAGGAATAATAATATTAATATTAATATTTTCTAATTACATACAAAACAAAACAAAATTCACCTGTCCGAATTGAATTTAATGATCACAATTGCATGCAATAAAAACTTACCTTAAATTTCACTTTAGATTCTTATTCACGTCCCAAGCACAATCTTTTTTTTTTAATTTTTTGAAACTTATAATTTTTTTTTTCTTTCTTGTGAGCAACTTTTCAACAACTTTGCTATGTTGTTTTCACTTTGAAAGACAAGACGACAATGTGATTTTGAACTTGATGGCAATAGAACGTATACGTATTTGTATTTGCTTTTTAACCTAACTGCGAATTTCACTGTGTATATTTGTAAGTTGAGTTATCGTTTCATTTGAGTTATATTTTTACCAAAGTCTTACATTTGTTGATTATAGGTTGTTTGTTATGGGGTATATGAAGTTTAATTTTAACTTAGGTTTTAGATTGGTTGAATAAAGGTAAATACTAAACCCAATATTTAACCGGTGGTTGCGACATAACTTTTCTCTATCCAATTTGTAACCAAGGTTTTAAGAAGTTATATTAGAACTGGTTTTATTTTTACTTCATATTTGCAAATCGGGTTACTTGATGGCTAAAAAATAACCATTTTTAAATGCAGGTTCTATAGACGATTTTGGGTAACCAATTTCTAACTCGTGCTCTTAAAAAACCTCAAAATAACGATTGAATTTTACCAGGAACTAACTCAAGTCAAATATAGGTTTGGGTTAAACTGAATATTTGACCGTGGTTGCGACATAACTTTTCTCTATCCAATTTGTAACCAAGGTTTTAAGAAGTTATATTAGAACTGGTTTTATTTTTACTTCATATTTGCAAATCGGGTTACTTGATGGCTAAAAAATAACCATTTTTAAATGCAGGTTCTATAGACGATTTTGGGTAACCAATTTCTAACTCGTGCTCTTAAAAAACCTCAAAATAACGATTGAATTTTACCAGGAACTAACTCAAGTCAAATATAGGTTTGGGTTAAACTGAATATTTGACCGTGGTTGCGTAATAACTTTTCTCTATCCAATTTGTGACCAAGGTTTTAAGAAGTTATATTAAAACTGAAGTTATTCTACAACCAAGGTTACAAATTGTTGATTGGGAGGCAGTCTGTCAGCTCATCATTTTTTATGCACAACACTAATTGTTTAATATAAAAAAAGAGGCTGGGTGCGACCCACACTTATAACTTCCCATTTGTGATCTTAAAAACTTTATATTTAGTTTTTTTCAAATAACCAAATTTTCTGCGAACAAACATTATCTGTTAAATTCAAATAATCAATATTTTAAGATTAAAAAGCATTTTAATTATTTAAAGAGATTTACGAAATGCACATATATTATAGAGATTGTTGATGTATAAGTTGTTTCCACTTGACCCAGGAGGTAAACTTCCACGCGTTTTTTTTAACGAATGTGGAATTTTCTTAGTTCTGTTTAAATTTTTGTTTAAAATGTCAGTTAAGTATATGTCAAATATATACCCGCTGTAAAATATTTTATTATGTATAAAATTAAATACCTATTGGAAAGCCATTGCTCGTTCTCAAGATATTCGAGCCGAAAAACCAATTTTACCACTTTTTAGTTTATTTTTTTTTATATTTTTTGTCAAAAAGTGTCAATTAGATATTTGTCAAAATTTAACCTTTCATAAAAAATTGTACTATGTATAAAATAAAATATTTTAGAAGGCACAATCGTTGTTCGTTCTCAGGATATTCGAGCTGAAATACGATTGTAACTACTTTTCTTTAGAATTTTTAACAGTTTTTGATTTTTTGTTAAAAAACTGCCCATTCCATATTTGTCAAAATTTTTTCAGTTGCTAACAATTATGTTATGTAGAAAATAAAACAAACAAGAAGTCAATATCGTTACCCGTTTTTGAGAAATTTGAGTCGAAAGACAATTTATACCAATTTTTGGTAGAATTTTTTGTAGTTTTTAATTTTTGTAAGAAAACAGTCCATTGAATTTTTTTGAAATTTTCACCAGTAGTCAAAAACAACATTTTTCGTAAAATAAAATTATTTTAAAGTTAATATCGTTTTTCTATCTAAGGATTTTCGAGTTCTAAAAATTATTTTTTAATTTTTTTGATTTTAAAAAATAACGGCATATTGATTTATTTCCAAATTCATATCAAATTTGTATGACGTCATAATGTGTCGAATAAAATTTATTTCAAGTCAATATCATTATTTGTTCGTGAGATATTTGAGCCCAACCAAAATTTTCACCTCTTTTTTAAACTGCTATAGTAAAAAAAACAACTGATTGAATATTAATAAACGCCCTTTCAGCTTCTTTTATCAGTTATTATCTGTAAAACAAAATTTATTTCAAGTCGATATCTCTAATCGTTCTTGAGATATCGACGACGAAAAATGGTACCAGAACGTTCGTACTTTCGTACGTCCGTATACGTCCGTACGAAAGTACGAACGTACGAACGTACGAACGTACGTACACACGCACACACAGACATCTCTCTCAAAATGATTGATATAGGCTCTAGGGACCTTGAAACGTCGAGAAATGTCAAAAATTTCAATTTGACAAATCGGACCGATTACAATAACTCCCTATGGGAAGTTAATAATGGCCTGACTCTGAAGGCGACTCAGAAAAATTTCGTTTTGGTTTTTCAATGATAATTTTTGTTTGCGGACAGTTTATTTTTCTTAATTTTCTTAACAATATGTTTTTTTTTTTTTTGACTAAATGTTTTTTTGAGGCGCCTGGGTGGATTTTTTCTAAGCTTCGTACGCACGTTTCCTTATGGTTTTTCAAGACCAACAAAAACAGTGTTCTTGTGCTTGAAAAATGGTCGTATTGAAATGAATCAATCACATTTCTGGTTTACATAAGGCAAAAAATATCAAAATCCAACTATTTTCAAATAGGAAAAATTTAAAGGTAGTTCTGAAAACTTGACTAAATATCCTTAAAGCAAATTCTAAAACTTTCATTTTTTTCCCTTCGCCGAAAAAAAAACAAAAATGCTATTAACAAAAACATTGACAATTTTTAACAACACTTTTCAAAAATTTGCCTTAACTACATATTCTAAAAAATTACAATAAAAATAGTATTTTAAAAGAAAACAACATTGATTTTCAAAAACAACGTTTCAAAGCATTTTATTTTCTTAAAGAATCTTTTTAATTACTTTTCTATAAAACTAGGTTTTGATAAATATTTTTTAAAATTTAATTTCTAAGTAAAAGACTGCAAAAGTCAATTTAAAAAATTGTAGGACAATAAAAAACATCAAATTGAAGTTGAACTAACAATTTTTCAGACGAATACATTTGATTAGCTTAATTTTTTTTTTATGTTTTACTCGCGAAATTATTAGAGTGTTCAAAATTGCTGCGAGGATTGTGTTCAGATGATTCTGAGTAAATGGGGTCCCTTGGTGATTAGAATCTCATATTGTGACTTCCAGCTCCTGAAGAGCACCTTCTTCTAGGCAGCAGTTGTAAATGGAAAACAAAAGCTGCGTATTACTTTTCGTTTTCTTGTTTTATGTGTTATTGAATTTTTGAAAACTAAATTGTTGTTACTTTATTTATTGTGTAGTAAATCATCAACCTTCTCGCATTTTCTGCAACTCGGCAAACATTTTTGAAAGAAAGTTCGTTACTCTGTATTGAAACTAGGTATCTCATTTATTTTCTCAGGCTAAACTGAACTAAAAAAAGTGAAGTAATGAAGGAAACTACCTGAAGCTGACTCCTATGCCTCATAATCTCAAGCCATCTTATTCGCGAGTTAGTCTTCGCATCACATACGAGTACTCATTGTTATGTAGGTACTTTGCCATTTAACATCGCGAATACGCCTCCCATGTGAGCATGAACTGCAACTCCCTGATGAAACTAAACACACATAACAAAACGACATTGTTCCTGTGCATCCTGTGTTGCTGCTGCTGTCTGAATTCCAATTTTCCTCCATAATTTCTAGTCTTTATTGTTCTGTATTGCTGGCTGGCTGGCTGGCTGACTCGGTCTTGGAACTCGAATTCCAAGTGCTCATCTTCGTTTTCCTCGCGTATTCATTCACGAATTGGTTTGAGTCATAAATCACATATCCAACGACACGCAACAGCCCCAACCATAAGTCTCTATTATGAACTCTCTGATTGAACTGTCTTGGAGCCAAAAAAAAAAAAAAAACCAAAAGCTGAGGCGCACATAAACAACATGTAGATACATGAAATTCTGACTGCTTGCTGCTGGTTGAATCCCATGAGGCAAACAGCAAACAGAAAATTCCCACAGCATCAACCTCTGTCCTATATTTTATGACTTCATCTGGAACACACTCAGCTCAGCTCCAGTGGCCGGCCAAATACCAATTTTATTCCTTAAATCTCATGAGAAGTTATGGGCTTGCTCTGCCAGCAGCATCATTGCCAGGAACGTATACTGATGATCCCCAAGCCCATGGAACCAAATATTTTTTTTTTTTTTTTGTCTTTTGGCTATGAAGAGTTGAAAGAAGAAGCTTCCCGAATTCACTTGCTATGCCATTGATGGAACTCCGGCTATAGCAGGATGAAATCACGCTTTGCATGCATCTCACGCTTCTCCTTTCTTGTGGCATATTGCTCATTTTTGGAGTTTGACATCACTGGAAGAAGGAGATACAAGTCTTTAGTATAAGGAGTTTCTTATGCGCATGCGCGCGGTGATTCTTGTTGACTCGACATCGTCATCTTCTCTGTCTCTGTTTCAAGGCATTTTCACGAATAAATCACCTCTGGCCTTTGGCCCAAGTTCGATCTATGTTCGATTGGTGGTATGGTTGTTGTGGTGGTGGTGCAGCAGTCAGCCAGTATTACATCCCAATTCACTCGAGGACTATTACAGAGCCAACCTGAGATCCATGCCCAAAAACCTATCGGAAGTGTGCATCTCTTGGAATGCTTTTTTTTTGTTGTATTCTCCTCCTCTGGTATCTATGGCCGTATTAAGAGGCAACTCTAGAATTGTGCCAGTGATGTGGAATATTTTTGTAATAACAATAATTGTATATGGCATATCACCGGATGGCATTGGCAACCATCGACCGTAGCTGCTGCTGTTGTTGTCCATATTGCACCTGGATTGGATGTATAATTCAGCATTTGTTTTTTTCGGTGGATATTGTTTTCCATTATAATGGGGATGGCTGTGGCTGCAAAATGAAGTATTGCTTCTTCAGGTAAAAGTTCAAAGTTTTTCAGGTGAAGATCAAAGTTAGGTGGATCTTCTATTTTCGTGAATTGAAGCATTTCGTTTTTTTCTGACCTAGTTGCAATTAGGAAAGATAAGCGAAGCATAACTTTCTAGAGCTAACACCAGTAATTGAGCTGTGACCTTTCGTGTCGTGTTCAATAATTGCAAGAATCGCAGATCTTACAGTTTGAAGAATTTAAATATTCAACTTCATTAGAAAGGTTAATCTGGGGGTGCGAAATAAAATTAGGTGCCTTCATTGTCATGTGAATTAGTACTTTTAACGAGGAAAAATTAGTACTGCACCTGTATGATGCATAATCAGTGGTCTACGGAAGGTTCGGAGAAACTTTAGAGTTTATGTTAAGCGCTAAGTTCAATATTTGTTGTTTTATTCGATGTGGACTGTAGTTTTTTGTGTTTTATGTTTTTTATGTATACTGTGTGTAATTTGTTCTTTAAGAAATTGTGTAGTTAATTGTATGATATTAAAATTAAAAATTGTGTTTTGTTTAAATAAATGTATATGAAAATATGTATTTGATTGTGTAGTGTACAATGTTAAATAAGTGTAATGTATAATTGTAAGTGTTATGATACTTAATGTTTGATGCTGCTCGTTGCTGCTGCTTGGTTTGCTGGTTATCGTCAAAGTGAACGAGAGAAGATAATTTTATTGATTTGCTAACAGAAGCAACGGCAGATAAAAAGAATGAATAACTGCAACATCAGTTATTTTAAAGCAAAAAATAAGAGAGTTGAAAATTATAGGGTATTACATTTGATTTTTGGTAATTTGCAATTAAATTGAATTTCAACTGTTATACAAAATATAATAATTAAATTCAATGTAGTTTCATATTTATTGTAGTTCATAACACGTACCAATGATGCCCATTTTACAATGCTACGCAAAAAAACACGCTTAAACGTGACGAGAAACGCTGACATCTTTTCTAAAAAAGATACTGAAATGTCCCAAAAATAATAAAAAGTTTTAAACTTTTGTAAAAATTGCGAAATCGTGGATTGCAATTCTAGTTTAAAACGACACTCCTATAGTTTGCATTTAGCTAATTTACTGCGAATGCAACCAATCCATAAGGTAATAAGACACGCTCAATAAAAGTTGTATTGAATGGTTTGAAGTCTGATGTTCAGAATATAAATGCTGGTACGCCCCAAGGCGGCTGCTCAATTCCAACAAAGCCTACTACAGTCTGTCAAAGCTCTTCAAATCCAGAAATCTCACCATAACTTCAAAACTGCTGCTGTACAGGACCATGGTCCTGCCAATACTCACGTATGGATCCGAGACTTGGGTTCTTAGCAAAAGACACTCCGACCTCTTAACCTCTTTCGAGAGAAAAATCTTTAGGAGAATTGTTGGCTCCATATGTGAAGAAGGACGATTCCGGAGACGGTACAATCATGAATTGTACGCAATCTACCTTGAAGCAGACATAGTGACAAAAATTAGCTCAGTAGACTCCTGTGGACAGGGCACCTAGCTCGTATGAGCGAAGAGGAACCGGCTTGGAAAGTCCTTTGTGGTACATTCTATGGTAGAAGGCAGCGTGATGGAAGGAGACCAGGACCGGACCCCGGTTGTCGAGCCGATGATGATGATGATGACGCCCTAAGGCTCCGTTTTCAATGACCTTTTGTCTGAAACTGTCAGTCTATGAATTTTTTTGCTTTCAGCTCCTCGGTGCATATCAGACCAACTTTTCTTGAACTTTCAGCCGAAAACGCTGCTAAATGTTTAGGTTATTCGTTCAAGCTATTGAACTTTTTACAGTAATCCTAATCAGATATGCCTGAATACAATTTGTACCGAAAAAATTATTGAAAATTAATAAAATTATCAAAAACAAAAATTGACACACAAAATTTTTTTTCAAAAATTAATAAGAAATAAAAAAAAATTCAAAATTATTTTTAAAAATGAATAATAAAGTAACCTATTCTCAATTAAACTGTTGGGAAGTTAATAATAATAAAAAATCATTTTAAAAAAGTATTTCTTTTTTTTTACTTCAAATAAAAAACTTCAAAAAATAAAATTCAAAAATTGGAATAAAATGTCAGGTTGTCTATATCTCAACCAAAAGGCTAAACCACTGAAGCAAGTTGCTCAAACGCGGAACTAAAGATTTTCTGAGATTTCTTTTTTAAGATTTTTTCTCTCTCTCTCTCTTCAATTCGTTTTCAATTTCGATTCATTCTTCCACATAAAATACATTTAAGGGCTAACCTCTACCTTGACCCAATCCATACTCTTACATCTATGTATATGCATTCAATAAGATTTCATTACTTCTCCCATATCCTACCAAAAATCCTCACAAAAACAAATTTCTCATGATAAATTGAAATGCACATGCACAACTATGTTAAATCCCCCATATTTGGTGACTGTCGCGTCGATCTCTTCTTCTTTTTCATTCCAAAGGAAACAATCTGTCCCAATACATCTAGAATGTATTGCGCATGTGCCAATGCTTATTCCAAATGATTTATTCCACGGATGAACTTATAACCAAAATTGACTACAATGTATTATCTCCTTATGAACCCCATACACCAACCAGACTATTCCTACAACAATTCCCATAGCTATATATAAAAAGGATCTTCATTCTTCATACATAAAAGAATGTGGGGGGATAGAAGACGAGTCCTGTTGTAACACTTCTGTTAACATTGTTCAGATACATTGCTAAGATATGAACTTTCCTTGTTAGTCTCTGGTAACCAAACCAAGAAAAAGCCTGGCTCGGGCTCGGGTATCAAACACTTGTAATATCTACCCGTACCCTTACTAAAAAAAAAATAGCAAAAAAAAAAGATTTATGTTTCCTTGTTGAATCTTTGTGTATTGCATTCTGTATTCAACACTGTTGCACGATGTTCTTGTATCTGGTTGTTCGATATAATGTAAATCACTTGAAATTAATTTAGACCGTAGTTCCTCTCTGATGTTGTTAAGAAGCAAGGGATCTGAAAAAAAACATTGGCAAATAATTTAGAATTTTCGAACATGCATTGAATGAAAACGAGGTCAAGACCATGCGAAACTACAGCTCTAAATATCATTACCTTGTTCACATATTGAGACATCAAAACAAAAGTAGTACAACATGTTGTAATATACATAGGATTATTTATTGGCCTGATATTAATGGTGTAAGGACAAGGAAAATTATTTGTTTGAGATGTTGTGTTTGAATGTTTTACATAAAATGTGCCAGCAGATTTTATTAACAAAAATTGTAAGCCAGAGGTTTAGGTATGGGAAGTTTTTTTGAGTTTTTTTTTTAGATTATCCTAAGTTGTGGTGTGATTTTCCCGTGAACATAAAAAGAGAAAACAGAAGAGGTAATTTTTTAGCTAACATTTTTTTGGTCTCATAGATCCATTAATTCAATTTCAACGTCTGGTATTAACAATTACAATTACAATTACAATTACAATTACAATTACAATTACAATTACAATTACAATTACAATTACAATTACAATTACAATTACAATTACAATTACAATTACAATTACAATTACAATTACAATTACAATTACAATTACAATTACAATTACAATTACAATTACAATTACAATTACAATTACAATTACAATTACAATTACAATTACAATTACAATTACAATTACAATTACAATTACAATTACAATTACAATTACAATTACAATTACAATTACAATTACAATTACAATTACAATTACAATTACAATTACAATTACAATTACAATTACAATTACAATTACAATTACAATTACAATTACAATTACAATTACAATTACAATTACAATTACAATTACAATTACAATTACAATTACAATTACAATTACAATTACAATTACAATTACAATTACGACCAAAGAATTTTGTAAAGCACAAACAAAAGTCAAAACATTCTTTAGTGCGAACTTTAAACCTCACGTTGACTTATAAACCGTTGTCTCATTCTAAGAGCAGACTACAGTCGCCCAAAAAAACCGCTATTTAATTGTTCACCGTCAATTTATCTTCGAAGAGCCCACAACAGCCTAAAGATCTTAAGTTGTGATTATTTTTCTTCACTAAAATCTGCTTAGAATTCATTTTTTTCTCTCTATTTTGTTTAACAATAGAAAGAACAAAACGGACATGTTTGTGTTAACAATGAAAGTATAATCGGTGTTTTATTATATTTTTGTTACCAAAGCAAGCCGGTGTGCCTTCTGTGTTGCAATGAGATCCTAAATGAAAATAAAAGAAATAAAATAAAAAATCAAAGGAGCACGCTTTTGCAGTGGCACAGTACGGGTATTGTTATCTAATCATAAACAAGGAGACGATTCACACGTTTGTCGTCCGCGTGTGCTCCGACCGACGATGAGAATGACGATGACGACGACGGAGCCGACGCCGACAGTCTTTTATTTATTTGTCTTCTTGTTTACTTCTTCGGAAGCACAATGCTGCAGCCAGAAAAAGTATAAAGAGGGAGCTTCGACGCGACCGACGACGACCGACCGTGAGATCGTTGCAGATTTGATACTGCGATTTTATATTGTTGCGGCTGCGCACTCAATGCAGTGTAAATTATGGTTGCCATCTTCCATATCCTTCCATTTTTGGTTTTGGGTTTTCTCTACTAAAATATTAAATTAGGTTTTGCCTGATCCGGCATAAATATCTAAGCAGAAAACTTTTGTAATTATTCCGGGTCTTATATATACAATGTACTGGGTACATATAACTTGTATTCAATAAAATTCAGTAAAAACTCAGTACACTAACTAATCGGCTATGACCAAGGCAGTTTTCTATTTGGACATATTCCCGTATAAGTAAATTTTGAGGCTTGGATCACTTAATGTAATCATTACATATCTCACTGCTCCTGGCCCATAGTCATGTATTGAATACATATCCTCTTCATTTAACACAAGATATAAATTTTGTATACATTGACTACTTATATTTTGATTTAGTTGAACTAATGAGTATCGAATTCACCGTAAAATAAACTCAGAAAAAATGGCTAGAAAAACTGCATATGTAGTTAAACGTTGTAGGAGGTAGTTAGGTGTAGGATTAACTTTTATCTTCACTTGACATAATTCTATAATATTCGACGTGCTTTCAGTAACTGAATTAAGATGATGACACTGTAGAGTTAACTCACTAAATTTGGGGAATCAACACTGAATCCAAATTGCCACCGAAAAACGTGATGATTTAACTCAGGTTTAACCTGAAACACTGAAAATATAGCTTTAGAATAAAAATATTTTTCTTCAAGTGGCAACCATAAATTTAAGGAGGCGTTGAGTAGAGCCCAACCATCAACTCACCGAAGGGATTATAATTCGCCATCCCACCGCACTGTTATTCTTGTCATCGTCGTCATCTTGCCGCTTTCATCATTCTGAAGTAGACTTATGGGCGACCGCGTGCACGTGATTCATATGCCGCATTTATTAATGTTTTGCTTTTTGGATTAAAAAAACAAAAAAAAAAACAAGAAACGTGCTAGCTTTAGCTGAGTAGGCTTGCTAAAGCCACATTTAATTGTTCGCATTTTGTTAGGTAATAATAGAAACACTGACACGTAATCAGTTATTGTCTATGATTCTTGGAACATTTGCCACTTTTGTTATAGGATGAAAATTTTATTATATTTTTTTGTCAGACATATTTTACACAATGAGACCTTATTATTCATATTCCTTTTATAGCGGTGGTTTAGTTGGTCAAAATGTACGAATAAAATAAGATGAAGCCAACATCACTTTGTACTGTAGAAGGACTAAAAGTTGGAACTCTTACAGATGCATGTTGGGTCACTCACTTAATGTTATCCTATAAAACTTCTTTAGGGCCTCTAGATATATTCATTTTAACTCTTCTTGATAATGTTTAACATTATTTGATCCTATAAGCTTTCTATAAGCAAAATTTTGACTGAAATTCATCAAACCTTTTCGTTGATGAGAAAGTTGAAGGCTACATGTTTAAGATACCTCCTGAATTGATTAAAATCTCCAGTTAAATATCTTAACGGCTCCAAAACTTGTCCTAAAGTAGGTAAGCTGTAAGCTACCCTACCATAAACAATGTCTTCAACCTTTCCCCTTAAATCCATTAGAGATAAATAATTCTTGAATAAATTTGTTCACTTCACTCTTATGCAAAAATTAATCCACTTAAACGCCCCCTAAAAATGTGATCCCGCACAATATGGTCGTCGTCGTGGACATAAGAGTCTAACTGTTCATTCAAGTATAGGCGAAAGTTACTAAAAATGTTCATATCTTTTAAAAGAAACCTTGAGTATATAGAAAACTCAATACAAGGCCACATAAGCACCATCACCAGAGAGCTTCTAATATAAGTTTGGAGCTGCAAATCGGTCTCAATTGTGCATCGAATCGATTGGCCCTGACACGAGCAACCTAAATAATTGCTATGTTAACAAATGTTAGCTGGTTCGTTCGATCTGCGATCGTTACTTTATGAGGCGAAAAAAACTTATAAGAGATTCCGTTGCTGGTATAAGTATATAAACAGTGTTTGAAGAAGGTGGCTCTTAGCTATTTTATATCGTATTTATATTTTGTGGAATAATATGGCTTGCTTAGCCTGAAAGGGTTCAGAGATCGAGATCTGTGAAAGTATCACATCGTTGTCGTCTCTTCGGAATGAATTTTTCGGTTGGATGCCTCTCTCAAGAGTCATTGCCAGCCAGCCAACGGATGTTTACTTTTTTTTTTTTTTTTTTATTTCTTGTTGCAAATTGAATTCCTCGCCAAGTTGAATAAGGTACATATCTACGATACCTGTGCAAGTACCATTACACCAGCTCATGTTGGATGATGATGATCGGTGAATGGTGGGGTGGTTGGCCGGTCTCTGTGTGTCGCTTTGGGAATTAATTTTCAAAATACCTGTAGACATTAGAGCAGGGAAAATGTGAGAAAATGCCACGAAGGTCAGGTTATGTATGAATTGAAATTGGAGAAATTGGTTTGGCAATATTCGTGTGAGATGGGAGGGCAAAAGGAAAATTTAAACAAAATGAATACCCCTGCAAACTATGTGTTCATATAATATAAATGAATGAGTTTAAGTTTATGAATGCATATGTTAGAAGATTCCTGCACGAAATTTAAGGAGTTTTGTAATAAAATAACATTCTTAAATACTGTTACCAGTCTTTTCCTTATTCTGCAAGCTAAATTTTGTACTGTTAGTTTTGTGGAATTGGAGTCTAGAGCATAGCACTAGAACTAGAACTTGTGAACTCAAACAGATTGACATTAACATTGACTTAAAAGTATTTCATGTTTTTAAGCCATTCTTAACCAAATAGGGGGTTATACGACACCAAATTTTTGCAGACTCTTTTTTTTATATTTTGTTGAGATTCCTTGCAAATCCATTTAAGATTAACTTAACAAAAGTTCAATCTTAAATTTATGATTTTTTTGCTTAGATTCTGTTTGGATCAGCAATTACATGATTTCAACTTCAGCAAAGCCGCAATCAGTACAAGAATTTGTACTATTCAGAATTGACGCAGCAGTCATCAGTGCTAGTATGTATATCAAATAAATTATCATACCTATTAAAAAATAAATTTCTGACGTAATTTTGAGTTTTTCGAAAAATTCAATTAAATAATAATTTTTTAAAAAAGTCTTAATCTTAATAATGGTTGTGGTCCGTTCCTTTTTTCTAGAATTTTAGAACAACTTTTCTTTTTGATATGACAATGGAAATGCAGCTGAAAGCAGATAAACTTTTAAATCTTTTCGTTTTGAGATAGTTTTTTGTTCACTTTCGAAAAATGTACTTCAATATTCTTATGATCTTCAAACTAATTAGTTTTTGGTTTTGTATTTGGATTTTTTGTTATTGGTCAGTTGAAAGTCTTTATGGCGCAGAAATTCGCTAAAAATTTGCGGGTACAAATAATTTATTGGTTCTATAGTTTTACATATGAAATGGGACCATTTTTGAATTATGAATATTATTATCGAATATTATTTCTCCAAAAAATTCAGCATTTCGACTTAACAAAAAAAATGTTCCGTAATATTTTGGTTAAATGTTTTTTATTTATTTACTTGCAATTTAAATTCTGTAATGATTTTTTTAGGAAAGTTTGATACAACAATTATTAAAATTTAAAATTTAAAAAATATACCTACATAAGTATTTTAAAAATATAGAACTTTCAAAAGAAAATTTTTAATTTTTTAAGAATATTTTTCTTTTTGAAAATTTTCAAAATAATTTGATTAATGTACGCACAAATTTATATGAAATTTCTTTCAGCCGCTTTAGAGGAAATGAAGATTTTTTTGAACATTTAAAGAAAAATGGGAAAAAAGTTGTCGAAAAAATGGCCGCCTACAAGAAAAAAATGCCAAGGAATTATTTGATAGAAAGTTTAAATTTTATCAATAAAAAAATTGGTCTGAAAAAACTGTCAACGAAAATCGTGATAAAAATAAATTTTGTAGTGAAACAGTCATGTGTAAATTTTGTTATGCCTCAATGGTAAAAAAAATGGACAAAAATTAATTGTGAAATGATTTATCAAAATAAATATTCTTGATGAAAAAAAAAATTCGAAAAAATTAATGCTGCCAAAAGAATGCTGCCTTAAAAATATCTACCGAGTCATTCAGCTAATTAATTCTCAATAGACACTTTGAAATTTGAAAAAAAAAAAAAATACATCCACTCACGTATGTAATAGCCAAATGGACGGCCGACAGAATTTTGAGACCCACTTTGTTTTCTTCTAACGAAAAAGAAAATTGATAATATTTAAATATTGTGTATACGTCCCAGTGTACCAATGTCTTATTATGATAATTTCGGGGTTTGAATTTACGTATAGTTTATTAGGCCATTTTATTTTCAAGTTGTTCGAAAATTAAATAAAGTGAATCGTAAGAAGAAAAATGTCAAACAATTTTTTTTTTTTAATAGTTGACAGGGATGTGGAGATTATTCAATGTTTACGTATTTTTCCAAAAAAAAACTCATTTAGCTAGTTTCTAACATTCACAGTTAAAAAATCCATGGAATTCATAAATAAAACCAGAGTTTAGTTGAATTATCGTTAATTTATAAAAAGAGATTTAATTTAGAACTTCCTGATCCAAGAATATTCTTTTCCAGTTACCATCATATTATTTTAAATAACTTCTTGACAATAACAATGCGTCACAATATTATAACTGTTCATGTCCATATCTATACGACCACAACACTGCTGCCATAAATTCGAGTAAAATAGTGACCATTCATAAAGGTCCAACAATGACATCTATATTATTATACATCATTTCACCTTTAGCTCTTAGCAAATAATTTACAACCACCATTTATTAGTTAGATCCTTAAGACGATGTGTTTGGTTTGGCACCCACCACCTTCACCTTCACCACCATCGTCATCGTCATCATTTCATGACAATCCAGAATTCACCAACAATCGTTTTTCTTATGATTAGTATAAAGTGTGTCCAGTTTTGCTGCGTCAAGCAGACGCAGAGATCCTTCTATTTTATTTTTTTTTAATGGAATGTCCAAGTTTTACTATGTGCGCTTGTGCACTTTATGGCCCGCCGACCTTAAGGACAAGAAAAACCTCTTCCGTCTGCATGTCAAAATTATGTAATTTAAGTGCCTTTTGGCGTATGGAGTCTCTCAACCGCACACAAAAATGCCTTCTGTGATGGACAAGGCGCATATGCATGCAATGTGGCATGCGGTTCCTCAAGCTTCACTTCAATACAAATTGCATTCGCTCAGTTGTGAACAACACTTTTCAACTCAGGTGTGGAGATTACTCAGTACGAGTGGTTGAGAGTTGAGTTGATTGGATTCGCTTTCATTGATCTGACCGTATGCACGCGTACTTTTTAATAACCTTTCATTTTTATTTGAATCTTTTACTCTGCCGCCATTAGGGTTCAGTATTGGCATAATCTTTGCAGTTTTAAAAAAGTTGTTCACTTTGGGTGACAGAATACAAAGTTTGTTGCATACTTTTTGTCTAGCAATTTGCCTGGACTAAACTAAAAATGCTATTTAAAGCTTCTCAGTTCTTACCATCACGGATTTTTTTAAGTTCTTGCTGAGTTAGTGCATGCGACTTTAATCGTACTACTAATTTTTTTTTATGGCAGAACATAAATTACGTACGAAGAAGCACCCACGTTGGAACTTAACATAAAATTTGAAACTTTGTTGCAATATTGGTGATTTATGTCAGGATGAAGTAATATTGATGAAGCATCAGGACTTGAAATTTGTGTGTGGTAGGGCTTAGATAATGTTTTAATGTTTGTTAGTTCATGGCTAAGTTGGGTATTAACAGCGAGATGCTTAACCCCAGAGGTCAATTTTTTGAGTAACTTATAAAATATTCTTTTTCACATGACTGATTTGAGCTGTAAGATGTACAGGATTTATGGCACAATAAACATATGCATGGACTATGGACTAGCACATTCTACAATTTAAGATTTGGGATAATCATGGAGAGTCAGATTCTTGTTTTGGTATCTTGGGAGTCTTTAGAATATTAGGCGTCTTCAGCGTCCTGTCTTCAACATCTGGTGCCACGAGACGAGATTTTGAAGTTTATCAAATTAATGATAAAAATTTCAGTCTCGTCTCAGTCCCGCCTAAGTCTAATATGACTTGGTCTCGTCCTGGTTCCAAATCAAAATATCTCTAATATAGTCTTTTGTTTGTCAGAAGAAACTTTCTTATTTTTACATTGAAATATTTATCTTCTCGGGAGTCTCGTTTCCATACGTACCGAATGTTTCGAGAAGCGGCAGTGACCGATACACGCTTAGGCGTTCTTGTGGAATGGAACATCTTGTGAGTCTTGGAAGTTTTTTGCGTCTTGAGAGTCTTTGGCGGCTTGAACGGTTCCTAATTATTTTCCAAGATGCTTCTGTCAAACTGATTTTTTCATATTTTGACCAAATTGTGTACAATTTTGATAACAGGTATGATGTATGAAAGAGCTACTCAATCTCAATCTCAAGGATACTAAAACTGAGAGCCTTCACATCAGCTGTCCTTAGATTGAGGTTCAGACAGACCGACAAACTTATAGACCGACCGATAGACATATAGAAGAAAAGGTAGAATTGAGGGACCAGAGCTTTCGCGTTCACTACAATCCTTATCTAAGTAGCCTGCAATACTCCAGGACTCCAGAAGTTCAACTCCAAATCGACTTAGTTTGAAAAAAAATCACTAGTGATCTAAAAAATCTCTAGAGAGCACATTCCGTTATTGTTTATCCTTTACAATTTGGCTGAGTAAATGACTTAATGATTAGCAATAGCATATTGCAGAATTAGCAACTTGTGGTCATACTTTTCTTAATCAACGGTTTATGTTTAATTTTAACATTGCCCACTTTTGATATGACTTATTATTATTCTGTCTGGATTTTCATTTATAAATTCTTCAAATCCAACAAATTGCATTTATTATCATTTAAATAAATTAATTATAATTGCATAGATTATTTATTATGCTGTTGCTGTCCTAGTTACAATTTAATCGCAGTTCGTAATCAACACAAAATCCGTGTATTTAAAATAAATACTATAAGATAGCAACACTACAGTTACATTGTTTCATTTATTATTATTTTCGTATTCAAGCCAACAAACTTTAACAGTTAAAAACAATGTTTAAAGCGCCTCAATGTGACATTTCTGTTATAGCTGTCACTTGTTGCACAATATAACGTTTTTAAAATATAAATAAATATATTGTATGTGTTAGCTGTACGCGCGGACAAACACACAACTTCATTGTTTATTTAACAGCTGGTTGGTTGGTTGGTTAGACAAGCGGCAATCAGGAAGGCATTTCCAGACAATAGGATGACTCTATGGCACATCGCGCACCATAATACAGCTTTAAAACCAACCCAAACTGAATTACAATAGTTACCGTTTATGTCGTGCATTTTGAGCATCCAACTATAATGCTGAGGCAGCAATAGCATCAGCACTCAGCACTCAGAAGCCTCGGGGCAGCAGCACTTTGTGCTGCGAAATTCTTAACGAAAAAAAAAAACAACACAAAGTTCAGAGCCATTTGGATTGTGGATTCCATATCGAGATAAGCGTCGCGCAACAACTAGAAGAAACGACAAAACAATAGTGTTGCTTTGTGTGTTATATTGGAATAGGGATAAGTTTTGAGATTGCCACACTTGGTCATATTCTGAGATTTTTTTTATATTTTGAATTTTTCTTTAACGTACAAAGTAGAGTATTTTTCATATTAATTTTCTATACTTTGTTGCTAAGAGTATATACCGAAATTCCTTGAGAACTTATAAATTTTATTCCAACTGCCCGCAACATAATCACTGCAATGACTTTATATACCTTATAACTTCCACACCTTTTATTTTATTTCATTTTATTTTATTTTATTTTATTTTATTTTATTTTATTTTATTTTATTTTATTTTATTTTATTTTATTTTATTTTATTTTATTTTATTTTATTTTATTTTATTTTATTTTATTTTATTTTATTTTATTTTATTTTATTTTATTTTATTTTATTTTATTTTATTTTATTTTATTTTATTTTATTTTATTTTATTTTATTTTACATATTTTTTTTAATCTATTAATTTTTTTTTTATTTTATTTCATTTTATAATTAAATTTTATTAATTTTTTGTTGTCTCAAAAAATTTGATTTAACAATGAGAAATTTACTAAAAATTCTTTCCTCTCTTTCCATATACTGGACACAGTTGGCAACACCAAATGCACCATTATTGTTCTTCAAAAACATTACTTCTAATCTCTTGAAGTATCTCTGGGCATCTTGTTGTAGTTGTCAGTGTCTCGCTTATAAGTCTTGTTCTGAATTTTGAATTCTAAACAAAAGTTTTGACAGCCTCAGTACACCACTCTTTTTGTTCAGCAAAACAAAAAGGCATCGGTATCCCGTGATATATGTACGGTACGTAGTATATATCCCTAAAGCTGCCAGAGCGAAAAATTAGGACAACACCATCCAGATCAAATCAGCAATGAGATGATGCCCACGACGCGACGTACTACAACGACGACAAACAACACATTTCTCATTCAGTCTGCGCCAGATTCAAATTCAATCACGATTTAGATCTGTGCTGTTTCAAAGTCAAATCTAAAACTTTAGAAAAGAGTGGATGACGAGTGGCAAAGGGAAGAGGGGTTGTTTTCTGTGTTGTGACGCCCACAAAAGGGATCCGCGAACAGGCTGTGATGCTTCTTTTGTCATCTAGGCGTGTGATTAAAATTTAAATCAGTAATGTTCCTCCCGCTAGCACTCCAGAAGTCGATGGCAATACAATGTTAAGGCCACTGACCATGGCCATCATCAGAACAAAGTCGTGTGTACACAATACGATACTTCTCGTGTAATAGAAGCGCACTCACATTGTATCGATGTCGGTGTGTCTCTGTTTTCAGGACTTCACCGTATTCAATGGCCCTAATCCAAGAGTCCCTTTAATTTGATCAGCTGCTAGTGCTGCTGTTGCTGTTGCTGTTGCTGTTTTGCCTACGCTACTGCTAGCCGCATATAATATTGCGGAGCTAGGTTTTCCTGGTTTCACGTGTTTCGGTTGTGTGTCCAATTAAGAAAAGTCTCGCAGATAAAAAACTACAGATTCTCCCACTTAGATCACGTTCGATGTTTTTGGCCTGGCCGGTAAGCAAAACAAAAATACTATTTATCTACCGAGCCACCCTCAAGGAAACTTTAATACAGCAAACTCGTAGATCATTAACAAAGTTATTTGCAAAAGTATTGAAGTTCTGTCGCCAAGCAGCGAAGTAGCCTGAAATTCACTTGAACGTAACAGTGACCAAGCTGAATGAGCAGGAGTAAAATAGCAGGAGTAAAATAGCTTAGCGTAAAAATAGGTACCTCCCAGAATATACACTGCCGCAGACCGAGTGCTAATGGATTTGCCTTGTATTCCTTGGGAAGCCCTGCAGCTATATTTAAGCTTATGTAATGCTCCATGTTGTGTCTTTTAATGTGCAAATGACTAAATGAGCAAGGACAAGGTTACGGATAATCATGGTTTATTACAACCAAATGTGGGCATTATGATGAAACGTGCAATTAAAACAACAACGGGTTGCTCCCGCATGTGTAAGAACTTGCTGCACCTGGAGAAGATAAATTGTGGCAACTTCAATACCAAATAAGGGCGTGATTGACAGGAAAAAAATAAAAGTGTGAAAAGGGCTTGTCTAGATTATGTGTTTTATTTTTGGATATCTGTTCAGGTTGAGCATAGTTTTGATCATAATAACGATGTTGGGTGTATTGTTTTTTGTTTAAATGAACGCTTTTATTAAGAAAGCGTTAGGATAGTCAATAATACATTCTGAAGAGCAAAGGTAATGAATTTTAAAGTTCGATGGTCAGCTCTTTTGTTCATATACCAAAGCCTTTTATAAAAGCAAAAGGTTAATGCATCCAAATATATCTGTTGTCAAAATTGTACACAATTTGGTTAAATATTAAAAAATCGTTTTGATAAAAGAATTTTGGAGATTAATTAGGAAACGTTCAAGTCGCCAAAGACCTTCAAGACGCAAAAGACTTCTACAGATGTATGACAAGAGCGCCTAAACGAGTATTGGTCTCTCGCTTCTCGCTACGAAACTTAGACTTTTTTTTAGACATTTGGTACGGATGGAATAAGAGTCTGACATTTGGGCCTAGGCTTACCGAGAGTCCCGGAAGTGTTTCCATTAAAATCATTCAAAAACTATATTAGAGATATTTTGAGTTGGTGCCAGGACGAGGCTGAAACGAGACCAAGTCTAATTAGACTGAGGCGAGGCCAAGACGAGATTGAAATTTTTATCATTAATGAGATAGGCTTCAAAATTTCGGTTCGAGGCTAGCACAACACACAATACGACTAAGACACCAGATGTCGAAGACAGGAGGCTAAAGACTTCTAACTTTGCATTCATGGTGATTCCGTAGAAAGAACATATTTTAGAAGATCTAAAATATATCAGGATCACAATATTGCAAAGTTTCTTATAAAATCGTTTTTTATTTTGTACTATAATTTTTGTATCGAAGGATGTTAGATAGATAGGTATGTAGTTAACGTTTAGTTCGCTCCAATAATCATTAATTTGTTGGAAATTGCAAGACAATCTAAAAAAATATTTGTCGAGTTCCCCCTCTACACCTACATATCTTGTTACCAACTTTAACATTAAAATAATTTTACTCGAGAAATCTTAAACTGAAACCCGCTTTTAAACAAAAAAAAATCTAACCTAATTTCTTATCATCTATATTTAATCTTGAGTGAAATTCAATTCCCAACAAATCCTTGACACGAAATAAAAATGGAAACCAACACATCAGCATAATTATAGCCAAATAACATTCATTCGAATCATGTCTCCCATTTAAAACACACGGTCCGTCGCGCGCCATCGTCGTCGTCGGTCGGTCTTTGCATGCTCCAATAGTTTCACAAATCTAAAACCAATATTCTTAAGTTTCAGCAGCGACAGCTTGCTTGTGTAGGCGGTCCAAATGTCGACCGAATAAATTCCCAAATCGCCGATGCACGAACATATACCGATTAAAACGGGCACCAGCGAGACACGCATTGTTACAGCTGTATAGTCTCGCTCCTCTTGAAAAGTATTCATTTTCAAACCCTCCTCCTCTACCCTCACATAAGCTAAACATGCAATCCTGTCCCATGACACTGGCCTCCGCAAACAAAACTCTGAACAAATTTGCGCATTCCACGGACTGCTCTGGAATACATACTTTGGCATGCCACCGCTACATCCAGTTCCAGTCAGGTATTCAACATGCCAGGGAGCAGGCAGGCTCGTTAGGTGACATAGAATTTATGTGTCCAAGTAAATGGCGCACCGATTACACACCATCACCATCACCATCACCATCGAGCCTGTAGGCGGCAGGATCAAATGGTCAACGCGACTAATTTCTTATAGGGCATTAATTTTCCACTCATAAAATTCTACCCTGCCCTAAACGACCATGCCAATCAGTTGGCTTGACCCTATTGGTATATCACCATCAATCGTTGATGTTGGCCCAATGTCCAAGAGTGTGACTTGCACTTAATTCCCGATAAAGGATTATTTCAATCCATGGTCTTCATCGGTCTTGCTCTTGGTTTAAAAAATAAATCCTAGTTACTCTTAATCGGTCGGATAGTATTGCAGTTCAGAAATGTCCCACATTTGTGTCCACCACTAGCCGCGTCCACATCGTTATTGTGTTCTGTCATAAACATAAACACAAATTTGTGCGCCCACCATCGTCATAATCATGGTTCCGCAACGGAGTTGCAACGCAATCACAGTCAAGGATACCCCGCGAAACCGATAGAAGATCACCAGTCCATTTCTTTGCTCAAGTCTGGGCCAAAAACAAAGCGGTATATCGCTGCCAGTTAAACTAATGGCTTAAAAATTCGCACAAACTTGAAGGCGCAACATTAGAGGCTGATGGTGATGGTGACGCTGCGGTCGGCTGTGCGTCACAACGAAATGCAGGCGAGACAGGTGAGGCTTAGAGCGGTAACAATATATACCGCTGTTGACGACGATGACGGTATTTAGAAT
Source organism: Syrphus vitripennis (assembly GCA_958431115.1). Taxonomy (NCBI): domain Eukaryota; kingdom Metazoa; phylum Arthropoda; class Insecta; order Diptera; family Syrphidae; genus Syrphus; species Syrphus vitripennis. Next base: position 11,224,227 of record OY288108.1, on the reverse strand, counting down.
CCACCGCACCGCAGCGCAACATTGGAGCAGAGGTCACGCGGTGTAGGAAGTATTATAATATTGTGAACGACGACGACGGATTGTGATGATATTTATGGTTGCGATTGAATGACGCCTCTAAGGCGTTTCTTCACATGCAACAGAAGAACTCATTCGTATATAATTGATTTGTGCCCTGTTCAAGGCGTTTTGTCAGTAACTAATGGAATTTCACCCAAGCTATGATCTATTGATGATAAATGAACAAAATGAAAATTTGTATAGAATTTATTCGAACATCAACAATGATGTGTGGTTTTTTGGAATCGAAGGCTATAATTTAATATGGAAGGAAAGTGATGTGTCGCCTTTTAGGGAAACAAAACTATGAGAGGGTTTTCATTTTTGATTAATTGTTTTTGTATATTAATATTTTCGGTAAATGCACGCTGAAGTAATTAGGAAAGTTTTTTGTTGAATTTGCTATCAACATTCTTGTAGTTCTTCAACTCAACGGTCACGCTATTAGGATCTAAATTATGCGTAGATTTCACAAAATAAAAATGTATATTAATTTATTTAGTTCAATAATGGAATTTTTCTTGGTGCTGTAGGAGGCGCATGGGTACACGGAAACGCTTGTAGCTACGTAGCCGGTTGCTGTTATCGCTGTGCTTTTAGGTTTTGTAAATACCTTGCCTTCCAGATATCATTAACTTCGCTTCCACATTCAAAATGTTTAAGAAATTTATAATGCAGGAAGGTATAGAAATCTCAGTCTGTGAATTAAGCCTTCCCGAACTCCAAGCTCAAAGCTTTATGGATTGATTGGTCAGCTGCTAGGTAACGATACTTGATAACAATTAGCATTTTCGGAAGTACTAGAACTAGAAAATAACCTGTCAACTGTCGATGGTTGGTAGTTGAACGGGGCTATGCGAAACAGAAGAGTCGATGGCGAAGAAAAAGAGGAGGAAGAAGAAGAAGAAGAAGAAGAAGAAGAAGAAGAAGAAGAAGAAGAAGAAGAAGAAGAAGAAGAAGAAGAAGAAGAAGAAGAAGAAGAAGAAGAAGAAGAAGAAGAACAAGAACAAGAAGAACAAGAACAAGAACAAGAACAAGAACAAGAACAAGAACAAGAAGAACAAGAACAAGAAGAACAAGAAACGGTTAGGTGATTAAAAATCTCTACTTCTTCAATGATGCAAGAAATTTGGGCAACAACCACTTTTGCAGTTTACATCCACAACCAGTCGTTGATACTGTATGCAAACCAAGAGTAAGTTTTCAACAATCGAAAAACAATTCAGCAGAACCTTAAGTTTTACGAGTCACCTATCGCACCAGCTCCCGCCACTATTTGAAACATTGTGTCCGAGGTCGTGTTTCGTCTGGAAAATAGAAAGAAATACCTTTAACGTATGGTGATCTTCTTATTCTAATTTTTAAAGCATTAGTTGTTTCTCTGTTGATGCGTAAATCAAAAAGTTGGTCAGATTTTGTTTATGGAACAATTGCAACTAATTGTTATAAATTATCACCCCATGAATCAAACATAGAAGACTTTGCACTTGCAACAATTTTAACAGGAAAACATTTTGATTTCACCTATTACATTCTTCTTGCTTATAAGCCCTGTCAGAGCAACTGCTCGGAACAAATTTAAAAGAACAATTATTCGGCCGAAGCAACAAAAAAAAACAACCTCCTGCCAGCTAACACATCCAATTAGAATCTTAAACACCATCCATATAACCGACAACGAAGACTCCAAGTATGCATATACCTCTTAGAAGATCAGTGTGAATTCCTCGCTGCTATTGCTGCTGCTGTTCTTCAAAATGTCGAAACAAAAAGAATAATGAATTCGAACTTTTTTTCGATAAATTGGCTGCCAGCCATCAGGTGAGAAAAAGGCACCACTCTAGCTCCTTATCCTCATTACGAGCCAACGCCACAAGCATCTCCGACACCAAATCGAATGCAAATTAGAGAAATATTGTAGCGCATCGAGCACCATTGAAAGGAGCAACATAGCAAAACTACAACCGCAAAGCATCATCAGGAGCAGGAGCAGCAGCTGTAGATATATTTTATAAAGGCAATCGGAACAACTTCTGTGCTCAGGTCACATTAACCATTCATTCCATTGCGGTGCAATGGAACCATTAAAATTGATCGAAGCATCCAACAGAATTTGAATTCAAACCCGAATCCCAAATGAAGAGTCAAAGAGTTGTTGCTTGTATTTATATTATATGCAGGTATGTATATAATATATACCTCGGATTCTTCGAGGCCGTGTGTTATTGTTGATTCCCTAATCAAATTGGCCCGCTGTCATTGTGTACCTTCGAAATCTATCCCCTGAACCACTCCACTCCACTCCGATGCTTCATTTTCTTGTTGTGTCGTTTGTGTTTTCACGATGCGAGATTAATCGCGACTCGTTTGCATTCATTACATGGCTGAGGTATGGAACAAGATGCTATTGCACTGCAGGCACAACACCACCACCACCCTTAATCTATGAAATAACCAAAATAGAACTCACCGGTTCAAGATGTGAAATACTCTTTCTGGGCTCTAAGCTGAAGCTCATTGTTATGTCCGCGCGAGCAACTTCAATTTCAACTTCAACTTCGACAGCGGTCGACTGAATCACTGGAAGATGATGATAGACTTTGTGGGCAAACATGACTTTGACGTGTCATCTATTGGAATCACAGCGCAACTCCACCAACTCGCCACTAACAAGCTCTCCAAGTGCAGCAATGCGGATTGTGTGTTTTGTGAAGAAATTCAGTTGACTTGACAAAGTGTTTGATGGCCGTTCGAGATAAAATTTTAGTAACTCTACCTTAAACCTGATGATTATACAGAATAGAATAATGAAATAGGTTGATAGTAGTTGTAGTTGAGAAGGAATTTTTTGACGAAAAAAAAAAACATAGGTACCATCACTTGAAATGTAACTCAAAATAAGGAGACAGAAGATTTCACATTGGATATGACGAAGATGATATGAAGATATGATTGTCATAAAATGTATTTGCCTACGCTTTTTGAATTTAAAGTTTATAAATGTACTAGTTGGCAGTCAGGCATCTACGGTACTTTTTTAGCAGCAACTCACTTTTTGGGGAAACTGGCTGGCAAAAAGAAACTTCGTTGCTTGTAAACAATTTTTTGTTGATTAAAAGTATTTTGCGGGCTCCAAAGAATTATCGAAATTTTGTCCGAGAACAACCAGGTGGAATATTTTTTTCACCCGCGAGAATAATAAATGGTCAAAAAATAAATTTTAAAAAAATTTCCAGAGAACAATCAAGTGGGTCTTTTTTTGAAAATTTGTTTACACGACATCAATTATTCAAAACATAACTGTCAGACAAATTTTTAGAATTTTTTTGACAAATATTTTCCCAATTTATTTCTTCACCAAGTTTGGTTCTTTCCTGGAAAAATTATTTTTGGACACATTTTTTGACAAATTTTCTTTTTAACCATTTTCTTGACAATTTTTTTACAAAAATTAATTTTGGACAAACATTTTTATCGCCAGAAATTTCAAAATTTTCGACATTTTGGGCCCAGCATTTGTTTTAGTAGTCTGAAAAACCCTTGGAACTTGCAAAGTACATTGAATCAAAAAAAAAAGTTTATAATGGCGCCTGCCTGAATATACTATACTTAGTTGTGTAAGCAGGGTAATACATTTCTCAAGTTTAACAGTCAAGTAAGATTCTCAAAAAAAATAAAAACGTTAGAATTTCAATATTTTGGCGTTTTAAGGTTACATCTTAACGTAGTGAAGCTGAAGCTAAAGAAAAATAAAAATAAAATTTTTAAATAGAAAAATTGAAAAAAATTTGTTTTTCAAGTTTTTCAAAAATTCAAATCTGCGAAAAATAAGAATTTTTTATTTTGTCCAAAAATATTTTTCGTCTGCAATTTTTTTTTTAAAACAAAGTTTACTCATAAAAGAATTTCAAAAACAAATTTAGAAAAAAAAATATAGTAAAAAATACAATATGTCAAAAATTTTGAACTACGTGACCTTTTGTGGGTTCAATTTTCTTTTTCGAGCTCTATTTATTGAACAACTAAAAATTTGATGGTTACACTTATTTTTGTTAACACAGAAAAAAATCAAAATTGCTGGATACGCCTCTCATGCAACCACCTGTCAAATCATGTTTATATTTCGGTTAACTCCTACAACCTCAAATATGCTTTGGTAGTCTGTTGTGCCGTATAATTCTCCAAGACTTACTGGGGACTTACATGCAAAGCGACGGAGTCGCAGCCGAAACATCTTCAAAATTTTTAATTCAATAATGACATTCAACTGCAGACGGAGCTGCAGTCGGAGCCGCACTGGTTCGCGAACTTTTAAATTTTGCTGTCAGAATCAAACGACTCTATGCTGCTTTACATAGGGGTTGAAGTAAATTTTAAACTCTTTTAAACTCAAATTTAAAATTGTAGCTTTCAATAATTTTGGTTTTTTGTTTATTGGCTGAAAAATATAAACAAGAATCAAATCAATTAAAATTAAAATTAAAACAATATCAAATATTTCATATTTCATTGCAAGTTTTTTAATTTTTTTTGTAGTTTTCTATTTTTTTGACAAATCTGTCACAAAAAAATGACACCAAACCATCAAATGTCAAAAAGCTGTGCAGCACATTGGTAGTAGCTGCGGCTCCGATTGCAGTTGCAGCAGGGTTCAGCCAGTTAACCTGAATATTTACACATGACAACTATTTAAAATAGGGCACCCTTTAATATGTCTGACAGATGTCACCTGGAAGTTCAATCTAAATGTCTAAACATAGAATAAATCGATAAACCTGTTGACCATTTTTTTCTACATTTCAGTTCTTTTTTGCGATTGAGGGAATTTTATAAGAAAATTAATAAATTACGAATTCATACCGTTGTTGTTCAAATGTAAAATAACATGATATCCCGTGGAGTTGGGATATTTGCTCCAATTTTTTTTTTTTTAATTCTATTTTTGCTCTTTAATGTCATGTTCATATCGATGTTATTCCATAAGCTTCAAGCTGATGACTTACAAAAAATCCCATCGTTAGTTTGTCAACGTCATATTACAATGTTCCATATTTGGGAAATTTTTTGCTGCATGTGCAACAACAAAAAATTTACAATCACTCTACATGGGACAAACTATTTAAATAGCTCGCTCATACTTATGTCTAACGAGTAATAAATTCCATAAGATTATGGCACACTGCAGACTGAAGGATGCTTGAGTAGCTTTTTGATGGGTGAATAGTCAAGTGGTTGGCGTCGTTGTCGCTTCTTGTCGTCATCGTCATTGACGGTCTATACGCTTGTCAATTCGACTTTAAGGTAGACGTGATGTGACTAGTTGAGAGCATCATCATTGAAACGGAAGCCCTTTATTTCGTCACGAACACCAATATGTCAATATGCCATAGATCGTGTTGGATTTATGGTCTGAGTGATATAATAAAATTTTCCATCACAGGCTTGGTCTTCCTGCACCAGAGTGTAAACGAAATTCTTAAAGGTAATCGTGATATAATTTTGCAGCACCACAAGTCCGCTCACAGATTAAATGGCATTCTTAATATACAGGGATAACAATGGACAAGCATCTTAAGTGTGCAATGAGGAAAAAAAAAACTAAAGTTAGTTATGCAGGAACATTTGAAACGCGGAAATGCATCATCGTAACTTTTTAATAGCTTCTTCAAGCTTTCAAACTTTTACCATTTTTTTTATTTTAATTGAATCTTCAATAATTGTAGTAAATGAATTTAAAAATCAATTTCGGAAGTAAGGCGGTACAGGCTATGTGATAAAGTGCGTGGAGTTTGCAACACCATTTTCAATTTTTATTTCTATTATTTCAAAAATTCTAACTTGTGCTGTTTTGTTCTAAGTAAATGCGCCTGAGAACCACAAAGATGCAAATATCGCATTGTTGGAATTTTGCAATTCCGAAGACTTGAAACAAGTTTTGGGAAGCGCCTTGGAAATTTGAATTTGAAAATGTCATTTTGAATTTCCAAACAAAGTGCTCACAAAATTGCTAACCAAAGAGTTTTTTAACTTTTCAAAAAAATTTACTCATAGGGTTTCAACTTTAATGACTGAAAACAATTTTAAATTTTTTCAAAAAAAAAAGAACGTATTTTTTGGTTTTCAGCAGCTTTTTGGAAGTTTCGAAAATTTTGTAAATTTCGTAAATACATAATTTTTTATCATTTTTCAATTTTGCGAAAATTGAACTTAAATTTTTCGTGCTCATTTGTGTTGCCATGTGAGTAGTAGCTATAAGCTATGTGCCTTAATTTGTGATTGATTTGTTATTTCCAAAAAAATCTTACTTGTGCTGCCCTAATATTTTTTAAATTTCGCAAATTTGGAAGTTTTCGAAGAGCCTTCTTTTTTGGGGTTCTAAATTCACAAATTCAATATTTTTTGAATTCCCGATTTTTTTTATTTTAGGATGATCAATTCGCAATTTCTTGCCTATTTATAGCAATTTTATCACAGAAAATATTTTTTTTATTTGATGACTAAAATTATAAAACTTAAGTCTGCATGCCTAAATATAAAATAGAAGTTTAAATAAAAAAACAATCATTGAAACCAATTTATTATTTAGCGCTTTCATTATTTTTATGAGCTTCAAGCACTGTGATGGTCAACTTATCACGAGAGTAAACTCGTGATGTCTCATTATTTCAATCGAATTGCACTTTCCTCTTAGATATATTGTTTAATTAACCACTCAGCTGTGCCAGTGGAGCATCATCAGACACAGAGAGTTTAATCGGCTTTAATATTATTTACCACACCAACAAATAACAGTAATTATTTCATTCTTCTATTAGCCGCTAGCTATAAAATGGTCGCAATTAAAAATATTACAACTGCACTGCGCACGGCGCGCGCGGCGCACTTCACCAATCCTTCTGTGAGCAAAAAGGAACGAAGGTTTTAAGCACAGCGCGCGCATTCCAGACGATTGGACTGCGCACAGAGTGATTGGACTTAATGTGGCGATAAGAATCTGCTCGCGTCCAACGTCCGACATAGTATGGTCGTCGTCGTCATCGTCATCGTTTTCACGTTTGGCCATTTCAAACACATTATATTCACTTCGATTTAATTCAGTTTGCGGAACATTTCGTCTACTGACCTAATTTCAGAGGGGAGGGGGGAGGGGGTCTTCATCCCAGTCCACTGACCATTGTAACAATACGCAAAGAAGCTTTGCATGCACACAGAAGATTGTTGTGCATTATTAACCGCACGTTCTCAGACTAATTCTCACTCAGATGTTATCGGATAGGTTCTGAAGTAGTTTTTTTTTTTGTTCTGTTTTTTTGTTTCCGTCTGTTTAGTTTTAAGGTTTTCCTATCAAGATCCAGCAGCATCGTTAGTGGTTATATGGAAAACGCCAGTGGCACACATATACCCTCTGCCATCACGACGATGAAGACGACGACGACGATGGACGACCCTCTCTGACGACTTCCACGACACACTCTGGTATTACCTCATAAAGTTGGCTAAATTGCGAATTTAAATTTAGTGCAAACAGTAAATTTTGGCAAAATTAGGTCAACATGTTTCTTTTTTCGCGCACTCTGATTCTGAACACCTGAGATGGAAAAAGTCAAGTTGGAGAGTGAGACTTTGATGCTTAGACGTTATGCAAGGAATTTTAAGAATATTAATAAAAAAATTGTATTGGCGCAGTCATTTTAATTTAAAATATTTATGAATTTCATTTTGCATTTTTTTAAGGAAATATTTTTCATTTTACATTTACCCTGCTTTTGAATGGAATATATTTATGAATTTTATTTGATTTTTTTATGCTCCTGTGCTTAAATAAGCCAAAAAGAGTTAAGGCTAAAAAATATGAATTAAAAAAAATCAAAATTCTCTAGAAACGTTTTCAAAACATTGTTTAGTACTTCAAAATATATACACTTCAAAAAAAAAATATTTACCCGTTTTTGAGTATTAACAAAATTGAAAAAAAAAAAATGGCAGTACTAGCTTCGCATTAAAAATGGCGGCGCTAACTTCACTCACATATAATCTAGGCAACATTCTTTTCTACTTAATGTCACCTGTTAGATTTAATGAGATAATCATGTCGGTTACAGAATCCGCAACATTCAATCCGCCGTGATTCAGAGTAGAGCTCAGTCTTTTCTTCTCACATGACATGAGTAGATGGGAAATAAAGCACTGCATTGTGTCCACAAAATTACGGCTCGAAACGAGCCCGAAACGAGGCTAACTTCAAGCCATTCGAAACTAGGATAAGCATAGGCTTATTGGGAGTCTTGGTGATCTTGAACTTGAATATTAATTACTGCACAGTTTTTTACTAAAAACTTCTTTTGAACTAAATTGAATTAGGGGAAACTGGTTTTATTCTTGCATACCTAATATTTCCCCGGAAGCTAAGTCGTAAGTGCCTGCTGACAAGACCCTTGCGACTTGATTGAGCACATTCAGTGAAAATTCAATAGAATAATTCTGCTACCGTTACACAAATTAAAATAATTGAAAATTCCTGCACATACATTATGTAGGTATTCATTGAAAATCTCAAAAGAAAGTATTGCTCCAAGCGGGCGACACGACCGACCGACGACGCGCGCCGGCAACTGACGTCTTCGATGGGATGGCAACATGATGACTAAGACGATCAATATAATAATCTACCAACCATGATGGTCAAGGTCCATGACTTAATGTTGCAAGAAGAAATCAAAATTCCTTTTGCGGTCACATTGAAGATTCAAAGTCAGAGTCCTGCCTGCGCGCGCACAGAAGTAATCGAATCTTCAAAGTAATGGAATTCTTCTGTCAAATCAAGTTCGAGACCATCCAGAAACCGCCAATTGTTCCAACCAACCGATGGCGATGCTGGTGCGGTGTTGCTGATGTGAGTTGTACAGCACAAATGCATATAAATATTTTCCTTAATGAAACCAAAAACAACATGGAAGGCCTAGATATTTTACACAGAAGAGTTGAGTGAAGCCAGCTCCCTTGCTTCAAAATAAAATCCATTTGATAATACTGGCGTCTTTGGTTACCCTTACCCTTTCCACCAATATAGCGTCAGAAACAACATTGTGATTGTGATTCACAGCAATTTGACCCCACAAGAGCGGATGGACGGACGGACGGATGGACTAACAAACAGACCAACTGCACAACGGATAGATATAGATATGAGCTATAAGATTGCCAGGCTAGAGCTTAAATGATTTCCTCATTGGGCAAGGTTACCCTCCCGAATCGGAGTGCGCGCCGTGATTTTCGTCCATTTGCGTAGCGCGAACAGCACCACCGGAAAACGGTGCTAATAATGACTGCAGTCCAGGCATTCACGAGGATGGGTGATGCGGTGGTGGTGGTCTTTATGGTTCTTTATGGACTCTTTTTGATCCTCCTTACAGGCCGGATTCCACGCGAGAGAGGAAGGAACACAACAAAAGATGATTATAGGTTTTGCAACTGGTGGTCAGCTGGCACGCAAGGTATTGTTCAATAAAGCTTATGCTGGGCTGTCGAATCTGCGCGATACTTATCGACGTAAATATTTGCTTATTTCATAATAATTGGCAATTGAATGTCGAATGAGAGTGCGCAGTGCGACGACCAACCAAAGGATGCTAGAGGCACATCGAGTGAGGGTTTGAAGATTTTTTTCTGGTGTGGTTTTGGTGGTGGTGGTGGAATGGCATGATGCCATTTGTAGCTGCAAGGCGCGAGATATGGCAAAGAAAAGTAAAAGACACGAATGCGAAATAAATTGAACAAACACATGTCTTTTTTTCCTCTGGGTTTTTTTTCGAGAGAGACCGTTAAATATTTTCAAAGTGAAGAAAGATACTGTGAAAAGGAGATGCATTTAGCTTTATTAATGGTGAAATGGAATGCAAATGTCATGAATCACTTAACATGAAACAACGTTTGGAAATCTGATTTTGATATTTCTCGCATCATATTTACTTGGCATGAGATTATTTTAGATTTATTTATTTGAGGAATTGATAGCAGAGTTGTAAAATACTGCAGTACTTTGGTAATGCAGTTAATTAACTTATCAATTGACTGCAAGTTAATACTGTGTCTGGGTACTTTAACTGCAAAATAAAAACAGTCAGCAGTCAGTACTAATATTTAAACTATGCAGTTATAAAAAGCAGTTAATTGACTAAAAGTTAATTCACTGCAGTACTTTTTAACTGGTCTTAGTCTTTTTAGTCAGATGAATGTCTTCAGTACTGCTAGGTTGGGCAAGAAAAAAAATATAAAAAAAAAATATATATAAAAAATCATGCCAGAAGAACATGACTGAAGATATCGGTGATATCATCTTCTTCAAAAAACGTAACTGATTCCATTGCCCATTTGCAGCTAAATAAGTTAATCGAGTTCAAAGAAAAGTAGGTGTTATTATTTTATGATTGCGAAATTTATTTATGACTGATTTAGTTCCCAAGATAAATTCAAGTTCAATATTTAAAGATCAATTATTCAAAGTGATACAATTTAGGCGATATATACAAAAAAATAACAAACTTAACTAGAGGCAACATTTCTAATTGTGTGAGCAAAATTATTTAGCTCACTTAATCCGTCCTTTCATATTCGCATAGAGAGACAGAACTTGACCTCAAAACAATTCTTTTTTATTAAAATTATTTCGTGAGAACTATTTATTTCATGCAACAATGTTTTGGCAATCAAGCGAGAAACCTTGACTAATTCCCCCACATTTGTGGAACCACAAGACCACTTTCATTCCTTCCATATAATTTGCCATCAACGAATCAATTTTCCATTAAAAAATCATCTCCAAACCAATAATTTCCCCTTCAATGGACTTGGCCGACAACTGTGATGCGACGACCGACAATGACGACGCGACGGTGGGTAATAATTGTGGCGCGTTGGATTACCTTAACTTATACATTTCCTCTCTGCCTGGCTCCATTCATCATTATCTTCATCAACTCCTTTGACTAGAATTCAATTGAATCGCGAATGACATTTCTCCTTGAGTGTCTGCAGCGAATATGGAAACCTTTTGGGTGAGATTAAAATCATGAGTGCACTCTCCGCAGACACTTTCATTTTGTCAAATAATCACAGATGTCATATTGATTGCTTAGCTGAGACATGTTACCACTTTGCTGGTCAACCAGCAAACTATGGTTTGTCTTGTTCCACCCACCATATTGAATTCCAGCTTCTGTGTTTGTGGCTGCATAACTAGCCATCATGGGAATCGGGTTAATTGCAAAAAAAGTTACTTCTTTGCACTTTTACTAAAATTGTCGTGGCTGTTGTGACTCAGAACGTGCGTTCCAACTTCAACCAAACATATTCATTCCAACCGTAACGAAAGACCATGCAACTACATATATACTTATTTCGGGATCAACGGAAGAGGTTAAGAGAGAAATTCCCAAAGCCATTGCATCCCCCATGGGATGACCTTATACTAATTCCAGATACTGACACGGATCCATCTTAATTAAGTGCAACACTCGACGAGAGATTGTACTAAAATTTAATAGCAAATTCGTGTATTTGCCTTCAGAAGTCGAAACAAAAAACATTGGGATTGTCTTGGATTTTAAGTCGACGAAGCGATGGGACAATTCGATGGATGTTACAGGTCTTGGGTATTATAGTCAAATCCAGATGTGTCTTTGTTTCATTTTGTTTGGTTTTTTTTGTCTTATTTTCGTTTATTTTTAATTAAATTCAATTAATTATTGACACATTTCATTACTATTCCATTACACATTGCGGAGTTGAGAAGACAGATGAAAAGTCGTCGGTATGCTTACCATCGGTGCACGCGGCTTAACGACAAAATCGAAAAACGTGAGAAAGTTTATCTTTGGGATAAAAGTCTACATGGCTGTATGATGCAGACAGAGACTGCTGTTTTTAAATGCTAACGTGGTTTGAGGGCGTACAATAAATAAATCCAAGATCAGTCTCGCATCTTTACTTTGCTGCTATAAATAATGCAGTTTAGTTACAGTAGCAGTTGCGGTTACAGTTGCAGTTGCAGTTGCAGTTGCAGTTGCAGTTGCAGTTGCAGTTGCAGTTGCAGTTACAGTTGCAGTTGCAGTTGCAGTTGCAGTTGCAGTTGCAGTTGCAGTTGCAGTTACAGTTACAGTTGCAGTTGCAGTTGCAGTTGCAGTTGCAGTTGCAGTTGCAGTTGCAGTTGCAGTTGCAGTTGCAGTTGCAGTTGCAATTGCAGTTGCAGTTGCAGTTGCAATTGCAGTTGCAGTTGCAGTTGCAATTGCAATTGCAATTGCAATTGCAGTTGCAGTTACAGTTGCGGTTGCAGTTGCTCTTGCACTTGCATTGCAGTTGCAGTTGTAATTGCATTTGAGGTTGCAGTAAAAAAAGAAATTGGCATTCCAAGTGCCTTTATTATTAAAAAATAAAAATCCGCTCCTGCATTTAGAACAGCATCTCCCAAAAGTCTCTAATACCCATTTAAACAGGGTTCACATTTTTTTTAGTATGTCGGTTCTATTCTTTGACGGTCGGTCGTTTAGCCTGACATGCCATAGTGCCAGTAGTCGCATTTGCAGTCAGAGAGAGGGGGAAATTGTGAAATTCTAGTGTAAATCGTGTTTCTGATTCCCTCGATTGTACCTACCATACAGCAAGTTGGTTCGGGGTGTAAGTGGGTGGTTTGGAAATAATTAAATATGCGGACGACAAAACGTTCCTTTTTTGTCGGCTTGTGCTGGTTTTTTGGTATTTTTCTGGATCGTGATGCAATTTTTTTTTTCTACTTTTCTATTTTTTTTTGGTCTTCAGCTTATCTTTTTGGTGTGACGTCTTGTCTAGAGGGGCTTTTGTAAATGTCTTTAGCTTGCGATTCATTAAGTTTCATCAAATACGGAAGCAAATTGAATATACACGAAATGTTAACGCCATATAGTCATCGCCACCACCGCGTCCGTTGTTTAGTATATTTAATACCAACAACAAACAACCGTGATAGTCTAGGGGTGACCCACATTTTTTGGGTGATTTTCGTGTGACATGAGAAATGTTTTTTTTTTTTTTTTCTTCTAGTGTAGTGTTGTGTAGCTGGGCTATTTACAAATGAACCTTACTATTGCCATAAACTAGAAATTCTTAAGCATAGCTGTGTGACAAAGAAGTTGGTTAATACCAATACAAGTTTTTAAAATGTGGTTCAAATATTGGAATGCTGTTAAAAAAAAGTAGGAAAGGCATGTCGGTATTAATGGAAAAGTTGGTGGATGAAAAGAAATTCAATTTTTTTCTTAACAAGAAACTATTTTAATGAAAACTTATTAATTCAAATTTATTCCAAGGTCATCTTTTAAGAACGCTAACTCTTTGTTTTTGTAGACTCGTAACAGAAGAAATATGACCTGCAAAGTGTCAGTCAATAATCTTAGAGCGTCAGTTTCTTTCATTTATTCAGCAGCCACTAATGATTGATGATTTACAATTTTTGTTTTCAAAATCTTTTTCAAAGATTCCATTATTAACAAATATTATTGGAACAACTTGACCTTTTAATAAAATCATTCGCTGTGTAAGAAACAAAGATTATAAGTTTGACATTTAGTTTATGACTTCTTCCAAGTGTAAGTTCTTTCTTTTCTTTGAGTATTGAATTATTAGCTTTCGATTCCCAGGCCAACACTCTACCTACAACTCGCAATAGTAAAATTCCAATGTTAATAATTAACCACGTTAATTTCACAGACCAAAGAAATATTTGTCTGCATATGTCTGGAACTTGCATTTGTAAGGATTTTATTAAAAGACTTTTTATAAACAAAAAAATTTTCGTATTCTAAATTTTAAATGGTATCCTTCTTAAAAAAAGACAATAATCTTATTAAATTACAATAAGTTTTTCTTGAGCTATAGTCGAAACCAGTACCGTATTTTCACATTTTTTTTATTTTATTTAAGACCAAAAATAGATCTTAAAAAATCGGTTTTTACTCAAAAAAGGCTCCGACGATTAAACAAAAAATTCAAAATGAATGTTGGCTCATTTTAAATTTACAAAAATCCATTTTTTTCAAAAATACTTTTTTCGATTTTCTTAAAAACGGTCAGTCTGATTATTAAAATTTTTATGCAAAATAAACTAACGTTTATTAAAAGTGTTCAATACTTAATTTTCAAAAAAAAAAAATTGAGTTTTGAAAAAAAAAAACATGATGCGTTCAAAAGCTTTCAACAAAACTTTAAAATGCAAGCTCTACAGAGAGTTTATTTTTAAAAGTATTGGTCCTAAAAAAGAACTCTGTAGAAGTCCCAAATGTGAATTACTCTCCACATTGAGTTTTAAAAGCATGGTCTCTTTTCTGTGTTTGTAGCTACCTGCTAACTCAAATGAAGTTTGGACGAAGAAATTGATAAAAAAAACAATCAATGCCTTTAAAAAAAATTCCAAACAAAACCCAATTGTGGAAAACATCCAACTAACAATTCAACTCTTCTGTCAGTAATTTTAACGAATTACCACTTTTATACCTTAAGTATACGAAAACTTCACCCTCTTATCATCAAAGATCATCAATCAGCTCTCAAGAAACCAAGACGCCCGCCCTCCCAAAATGACTATAAGCCCCATATACATTTCCATGAATAAGAGAAAAAAAATTCTTATATTATAACAAAATGAAAATCCCCAGCTCTGACATTAATTCCATCACCAAACACAGCCAGCCAAATGTCCAAATACCGTATTGCAACGGTATTACAAGCACCTATTGTATAATATCCCACCTAATTGCGCCAACAAACACCACACCACCACTGAACTTTTATTACGCCCGGTTCAGCTGATGGCCGCGACTGGGGTTGCACAAGCGCAAACATTGAAACAAGAGCACTCTGAGCTGAGATGCAAAAATTTCCTGCTCCGCCGCCGCCGCTGCCGAGTTACTTCTATACCAAATAATGGAGGTGGAGGTGCCACCGGCAAAGAATATAGAGATGCCCAGTACGAGAACCATTTTTTTTTTGTTATTATTTTGGAAGGCTTATTCTCAGCAAAGGTACATCAACTGATTCTAAAATGAACAGAACCACAAGCGGATTTGTTTTTAATAAATATAAGCAAACATGCCTAGGGCGGCAAATTTAAGAAGAATTTGTAAATTGGAAACCAGAGGTTCACATCCTTTTGATGACGAACCCTACTTTCAGGAAAATCGCAAGACTGGGAACTCGGTCCCAGTTACAAAATAAACCTTCTTTATCCTCAAAAATTTTATAAAGCAGGTGATCTTGCCAATAAGTCCGTCTCCGGAAAGAACCATTGAATTAGATTCCTCGCGCTACGTTTCACTATCTTTCATCTTGAGTATTAAGGAAGTCCATTGAAAATTCAAATATATTCCGCGAGCTAGTTTGCAAAAATGCCATTTGCATGGTCTTCCCCCATGGAAGTATATATTCTAGAGGAAACACCTAAAACCTTAAATACAACGAGGAAGATGGAAGGAATCCAAGATCCAAAAGAAAAAAAAAATACAAACAAATAAAAAGACAAAACAAAAAAAAAGAAGAGCAAAACGAGGCAAATAAAATCACAATCTTCATCTGAAAAGTTTGCTAAAAATGAGTCCAGGAATTGTTTTCACAGGCCAAAAGACGAAGAAGTGCCAATGAAAGCCCATTTAGGGGGGAAAAGAACTGCAGCGTGGTGTTCCTCTCAAGCAGAAGAAGAAGTGCAAATGGGTATTCTGCTCGCCATAGATTCTTTAGCTGGTTCTAGTGGTGGTGGTTGCTAAGCCAGAGCCACTGTTGTGGTATAAACACTGAGCTACTCTTCTCCACCACTGGCAGATCGAATATCACTGCCGGAAAACATATAAAAAATCGTCTCTTAGATCTGTTTTCTTCTATGGGTCTCTAAAGTGAGCCAGAGCTGGGTGCTATAGTCGCCTAGCCACCGACCGCTAAAGGTGCTCATTCGGATCGTTCAGGTACCTCCTAATAATCAACTTAGATGAGAGTTTAGTGCGCGCGCACATATAGCGCTTTTGCCATCTTAAGCATGCACATGCCATTTTGCATCTAATGATTTACTATCTGATCAAGAATATCTAATTTATTGTATTATGCATGTGAACCTGGGCATGCAAGTGTAGCTTTATAGAGGGTACGTTTTATCTACATACATATATCGTATATATAAAAACTGTTGAACTGAATTAGAAGAAAATTACTCCTGTTTTTATTTTAGGTTTCCTGCTTAACTTTTTTAAACGCGCAGCGAGAAGCGACAGAGTGCATTAAATGGAATGTGCGGGAGTATATAATTCTGTGTGAGAGGTGGCTTAGAACTTGGAAAATAATTGCAACGGAAGTAAGAAGCACCTTGTGATTAACAACAAACAGAGAACAGGTGATCCGAATGCTGAGGGAATTCTTTATTTATAAGGTGATGACGAAATTTGTATCTGTCATCGAGTTAGGGAACAAGAGCAGGAAACTATAGTTCAGATTCTCTGGCTCATGTCTTAAGGATAGGCCAGGGCGTAAATTACACGTAGTTACTAGCTTTGTATGTAAAATACTGCATTTGCAGTATTAATGATCTTGACTACTAATACGGCCCTCCCCTTTACCCTTCAGATCTGCTTGTACTCAAGCCTCACAATCTGTGGAGTTGAGAGAGCTTAACACATTTGTCAGAAACTAAGAGTTTTTTTTATTACTAAAAAATTGTAACTTAGAAAATTCTACACAAGAAGAATGCCCGGAAATGCGATTTTTGTGTAGAATTTTATAATCTTTAAATTATGTTTTGGCTTTTTTTCCAATACAAACTTGATTTTATTTTTTCAGAAATAACTAAAAAATGTCACAACAACACGTGGCAAGTGGTAAAAGACACGCAGCCAGCGAAATTAAAAAAAAAATTAGATATCATTAATAACATATTTAATCTAATAGTGATTATCAGTACGTACCTGACCTATAGTGGCGAATGTCAAGATCCCGAAAACCAAGCATGCGAAAATCCAAATAGACAGATTCTGTAGCCCAAAATACCGAACTCAAAAATTCCGAATCCTAAATTGTTCGGGATTAACTCTGAATTTTAAGTATAACTTCATGGGAAACATATTTTTAATTTTTTTTTTATTTATTTAAAAACACAGATAAACTTTGATTTTCAACACTCTTTCTGAAGATTTCTAAAGGAAACAGTTAAATGATTAATATTTAAACTAAGAAAAAAAAAATGTCGGAAATATTGTTTAATATTGTTTTAAAAAACCTTCTAAAATTTAATGTCATAAAAAAATAAAAATATTTTTTTTGGTAATTATAAATCTTAGAATCTTGATAGAGTTTTTTTCTTTTCAAAATTTATAAACGGTTCTTGTGTTTCACCCTTAAAGGAATAAAATTTCTGAATGCCTCTAGGATCTATCAATCATCAATTCTTTGTCCCAATCTTGAGAATTTCTAAAATCCAAATATTTCTCGGATACCTTTGAAATGTTGTTACATGAGCAGAATTTTAAAAAAGCTGCTTGCACTACCTCGTATGCAAAAGTATCTCAGATACCTTTAAGACTTATCACTCGAATACGGGTGTTGATTAACCACTGATCTCACTTTTTTTTTTGGAAAATCAATATATTGAAAACGGTTTTTTTTAATTCAAATATTGTCTGTAAGTTAAAATTAATAAATTTTAAAACTTACAGCCCAACTTTGTATACATAGAAAATGATTTTTTTGAAAAAACTGCTCAAAACGGAAAATTTTATTGGAAATTTTGGAAAATGTAAATTAATAAATTGCGAACCAAATAATTCTAATTCTTTTATTTTGTAATTTAATAACTTCGTGCGACATTTCCTCTTTAAGGAATCACCTATTAACCTCAAGTCCTTAAAGATAAAGAAAATCGCTACATTGGTTTAGAAGTACAGACACACCAGACAAAAGCTCATCAATGTCCTTTAATCCAAATGAACCTTATCTCACTTTCTAAAAGTACAATCTTTTGCAATAATTCTTAATTTTTAATTGCAGAACTGCTACTTTTTCGTCCATTCACATTCTGATATCAATTTGTACAATCAATTTTATTTTTACGATATTACCATATGCTTGATAAATTAAATTATTTTCAGCTACTGAATATTAAAGCTAATCACTTTAGATCAATTACCATGCCCATCAGGACATCTAGAACCATCAGCATTTTCTGGCGTAATTTTTAATCCGACAAAGGAATTTGTAAGGCCCTTTAGCAGAAAATCAACTAAAACTAAGTATGACTTAATGTGCAAAACGAATTGATTTTTTTAATGGTTCTACTGTAATTAACCCACTTTAAGATAGAACGAATTATGTAGCTTGAGGTGCAAATGACTAGAAGATGTACCTACTGGCAGAATTAGTTACGCGGTTTCCGGTTGGTGAATGGTGAATGGTGAAACTAAAATGCACAAATTTGAATTGCACTTTAAGTGTCTGCATAAATCTTATGACTGTTTTATTCTGAGCTTTTTTTTTTGTTGTTGTTGTTGTTTTTATTTAAGTTCTTAGGTCATCTTATGAAGATACCGATGCTTGATATTTCTAAGAACTTGAAATAGCTCTTGTGACGAGTGAAATGTATTTCCTTCTTTATGTCGTCGACAGTAAGTACCTACTAACTGCTACACATTTATAACTAATTTTAAGCTACTTGGGATTTTTCATTAATGAATGCTTTGCAGCTTCTATTTCCATTTAGTGTTTTCAATTCAGCAAGAGTTATAGGGTGACCAAGAAACTAATCAGAAATAATAATGAAGTCAATTACAACTTAGATATAAGTTTAAATAGAAATATTTTTTAAGAAATTGTTGTTAGCTTATCTAACCCACAAACATAATACTATAGGATTTAATTATTTATAATGATTTCAAATCTGTCCATCTGTAGATTTCGTAGAAAAGTAAGTAAAATTAATAAATTAATAAATAAATAAATTGCATGTTTATCAATTTAAAATTGAATCTAAAATTGTGATGACGGGAAATTTAAATTTTGTTAATCCATTTTTTTTTCCAAAAGTGAGTTGCATTTAGTTTAGAAATAATTTTTGTGTAATTTTTTAAAAGTGAGACACCCTGTAAAAAGTGGGTTTGTTTTCTTAACACAAACGAGGAAACCTTAAATTTACCTGTAATTTAAATTTGCAAAATGCGAATGCTTTTGGCGAAAACCACATATGAATGACTAAAGTGATATTTTTTTACTCTAAATGGACTAAGGCTACTTTTATTTTTTAGCTATATTTAAATTCGATAATGACTCAATTTTTGCAAACATATTCTAATGGATTTTGTGTGTGTTTTTTAAAGATAATACATTTCGAAAGGTATCGGCAAAATAATTACATCATTATTAGCAAAGATATTTGTTTAAATTAGTTATATAAGTTTGTTAAGTCTATAAAGACAACAATGCCTTAGGACCTAAAGTAATTTTGTCTTCTTTTTTAAATCGACTTAAATTTAGTAATTAACTGAATACTCGCAGTGTGGGTTTGAGTATTTTTATATATTACTGTTTTATGTGCATGGAGATTTACTAGAACTTTGTCAGCTGGAAAGATCTCATTACTTACTTCAGAGTTCATACAATACTTGACTTTTCTAAAAACGGAATGTTGGAAATGTTATGAATTATTTTTTTTTGTTCACAGATTAAAGATTCAATATTCAAGATTCTGATTTAAAGTTCAAGATTGAATTATATAAATCGAAATTAAAGTCCAGGCCAAAGATCCACATTCAAGATATAGATTTAAGACTTGAATTTATATTCGAATTCGAAATTAAAATTTCAGATTCAAAATTTAAGAATTAGATTCAAGTTTCGGATTCAATATCCAAGAATAATAATATAATAATGTTTAAGAAATTATTTATAGAAAAAAAAGATTTGCTTTAGCAAGTTTTTAAAATCTGATAATCAAATTTCAAAAATTCCAATTTTCAAATTCGTATTTTTTTTTTCCAAAAATTCAAAAAACCTTAAGTTACTAGTTTGAAGAAAATTGCTTCAGTGGCTTAGGCTGTACTGCTAAGGTACAAATATACATATTCATATTATAAGCCAATAACTTCTCGCATTGGAAAAGTTGTATCATTTCTCTTGTTTTATAAGCAATTTTTCTCATTGGCCCAACCTTGAAATAAGTTCAACAAGTTTCACTGAATAATTTAAATCCTAAGCCTTTTACTTTCCATAATAATTTTAAACGATGACAATCATGATAGCTGTCCAAAACAATACTACCACGCACTTCTTTTAAATGCATCTGCATCTCACTGCACTGCACTGCCACTCTGATGAGAGGATGACCTAGCGAAAGTCTTCTGGACATTTTTTTTTTGTTTTTAATCTGACCTCAAAAATAATTTCATGTCGTATAAAACAAAAACCAAGCAACTTTGCAAAGCAAAAGTAAAACGTGCAAAAATTCTGATTATGATTCCATCTCACGATTCACTTTTATGATTCGTTATTTATTGCTCTGCATTGTGTATATGATGAGGGAACTATATATTATAGGCAAATGTCCAAACTCAGTCACCACAAAACCCTCCTGATTCACACGACTTTCCAGCGCCAGCCAGCCAGCGTGGAAAAGTGGTCACTGCGCATATAACGACATCATAATACCATATTTTTGTCCCAACAATCCAACAGAAGAGTGCGTCCGTAAATCGAGTCAAGTTGTTGAATTTCGTTCGAAAGTGTGTGATGTTTTTTCTCATAATGCCCATCAAGATCCCCCCTTTCATTTTCATTGCACACTTTGCGGTTGCGCGTCTGAGCTTCGAGTCCAGTGAGTGACCTTTCCCCGCCTCACTAGACGGCAAAAACATGTCGTCCATCGAATTCGTGTGACAAATGTAGTTCTTTAGGACAAATGAGAGTTTTTTTTTTGTTCAATTTTTTGCACTAGCCACTGGCAATGAGGGGCTTTCACACTTTCTCATTGTGGCAGACAAGAGTCAAATAGTAAGTAGTAGTGATCAATACGGGGGCAATGATGTTAATCCTAATTAATGCAGTTTCTGTGCCGCCCCTGTCGCGCACCTATGACCATCACAAAAAAAAACTAAACGAGACTTATTGGCTTCTTATGTAGACTTTGTATTATAGTAAAAGTCACAAGGTGCATGTTGTTTGTTGATCATTAACGAACATTCAAACACGGAAAATTGAACATTATTTGTCCATAGATTTTTTGCTTTGTTTTAAAAGAGTTGTAGGCAAGGAATTTATGTTATAAGAAATACTAGGACAGGAAATAGCCGATACTTCAATGGACATACGCCTTTATATTTTTTTTTGTGTTTTTTTTTTTTCTGTATAGAAATAGTTTTGATACAAGAATTAAGAGAATGTATACTTACGTATGAAAGTATTTTTTAATGAACTCAATTTAATGATTACATTTTTCACTATGCGTGTTGTAGTCGTGTAGTTTAGAAGACTTGTAGATTTTAAGTTGTCTTTTGAGCAAAGTGTAAACCTTTAGTAGGATTATTGTTTCGCGTTTAACAAACCGCAGCAATTTACTAAACTAACGTTTAAAACACATTCTTTTTGTATTTAAAATTGGTTGTAGATGAAACTAAAATGGCCGAAACTTTTGTAAATATTTATTTTAATGGTTTTTTTTTTACTATTTTGACATTTGTGTTAATACTGATGGCAAGTTAAAACAAATTCAACTAAAACCAATTTTTGCTAAAAAATGCAAATACAATTTTTCGGCATGACAAATTAATCTGGATTGCAAACCACCCCTGGATTTCATCATCTGTGTTCTTAAATTGAACGAAAAAAATTAACTAAGTGAAAGTGAGATAGCAATATGGAAGATGTCAAACTTCACTTAAAAGCCCTTCCGCACTATCGTACTAAGTTAATTGACACAATGTCACACAAATATGAGAAAATGATAAATGTGTAACTTAAAACTCGCTTTTGAAATTTATTTGCAGGAATATGGTATTTTAGTTAATTGGTTCGTTTATTGCGTTTTAGAACAAAAATTGTTTGGTGCAACCGATAAATGTCTTCTTAAACTTAATCGAAGCAATAAATATTTAAAAGCGTTTCGTGCAGCCGGGCTAAAGTGGGATGGTGCAAAATTGTTTTCATTGAAATTTGACATCTCATATTTTGCTATCTAACTTGCACTGGTAAATCTTTTTCTATCAGTTTCAAAATCAGATGATAAAATTCAGGGATGGTTCACAAACAGTAATGGATGCTAATGGCCGCGTTCACATTGCGCTGAGATATGCTATCTCAGATACTCGAGTATCCGTATATGTTTGTGAACGACTAAAACCGGATAGGTTAATTTAGCTGTTTGATTTGAATTCAAGTCAGCTGTTTTATAATCAGCTGTTTTTTCTCAAGAGATTACAACAACACAAACCAATCTGGATTGCTTTAGATAACTTTGTGAACGTGGCCAATGAAACCAGACAAATTTATCACGCCCATACATTTTAAAAGAACTTCAGCGACTTTTAGTGGATTTTGCTTCAACTGATTCGATACAAAAAATGACTCACTCTCCCTAAAAATTTAATTTCAATATGTATCGCTCGCTGTGAATATAATATGTACCTTAATGTTAATAAATACAGATATGAATTGAAACTTCAAGGGAAATTGCAATATTATTATAATTTTCAAAAGTAGTTTAAAAGCTTAGATCTGATAGATTGTAAAGGTCAGTGATGAAAGTAAACATGTACATGTTTGTTTTCAAAGGGCGGTCCACTGCCACCAATATCTTTTTCTCTAAACTACTAAACTAAAACAGATTATAACAGAACAAAGGAGATAGAACAAGTTGATAAAATCTGCATCGATTTCAGCAGGGTTTTTGACTTTAAGCTCTCAATAAATGTCTTACAAATCCCGCCCATTCCATTCGCAACTATCCTGGTCATTCAAATAAACATAGCCAAAGAAAACTTTGAATTTTTTTATCTCGAAAATGCTGCCATTCAAAAATTTTCATCGCTTGCAAATATACAGAAGAGGTATTAGACAAAATGTAACGAAAGTTGCCAAATGATTTCTTCCAATACATCCTTCCAATTTTAAAATTAGAATTGCAATGTTTTTTCCAAAATATCAATCAATCAGCTGAACAATTTTCGAATTGAAAACATTACCTTGTGCCCAAGTCTTAGTATTTTATTTTAATTTTTATTAATTTAGTTTATTTATTATGTTAAACCTTCTTGGATCAGCTTTATCCGAAGATGATGGGCAGTGTTGGAGTACCCGTCACTTAAATTTCTTCTTAAATTGCTGAAGTCTTGCCGCAATATAGAGATACACTTCCTTATTCGTTTTGAACCTTTGGTCAATAAAACGAAGGTGATACTATTAATTTAAACGTACAGAAATCACAAATTATCCCAGAAGCAGTTACCGAAGTGCAAGTATGTTTTTTGTTTTAATAACTTTCTGCAACCACACACGAATCTTTATTTGTTTACATATTGCTAAGCAATAAAAGATCTCTAAAGGTTCATAAAACAGCTAGAGCTATAAAATAAAACAACACTCTTTTAGTCTCGAAAAACATAAATGTTTTGTATCATAACTATGCCCACCCTCTGTAAACTTTTATGGCCCTCTCCATCATCATAAGTACATTTTTTTTCAACCGGAAGCAAATTATTAGCCGATTATAGTTATGGCCATTTATCTCATTAACAAAATTACATAAAAACCAAAAGAATTTAAGCCTCCTTTCGCGCGCCGTTAGAACGGTATAAAAATCAACCTAACACCAAACGCATCAACAAATCTAATGAGATCAACAACTCCGAAACACAACAAAAGTATGTAGTTACAGAAGACTCCTTTAATCTCCATGACATAAACGTATCAATTCCTTTATCGACAAATTACTAGCCATAAAATTATACAACAATCTCGAACCTTTTCATATAACAAAGCAAAAGTCAACAACCGGAATGGCTCTTCCGACAACACACTTACCAACCATTTATTACCTAACTATTTCAATCAACTGGTCAAGACACAGCCAATAGCCATGTAACAAAAGCCTATCAAAAGGACGAGCGACGTTCGTACTCACGTTTTCTAACAAGTTGTGCAATGATGTTCTTCAATGTCGATCATATATGAATCCTCTCTGCAATCCATGGAAAAACAATGAAGAACACGAAGAAAAACGCCACCACCACAAGCAGGCAGCAGCACCACCATCGCCGCCAACAACCAAAGGACTCTCCGGCAAATGCGAAATTTAATGATCACCATTACCGTCCCAGTAACAAATTGTCTGCAATAACTTTCCAGCAATGTGGCCAGTTCTCTAGCTTCAACATAAACTCCACTATCTCTCGTCTTCATCGTTTAATGTAAATTATCCGACAACGAATGGGAGGGAGCGAACGAAAGAGAAAGCCCGAGACCAGCCGGCGGCAATAATCTAGCGGCTGCCCTTAGCTCAGCAGCAACTAAAGCAACAGCAGCCCTCCTAATAACTTCCATAAAGAAAGATCTACGAGCAAACAATTTCAATGGCATCCAAAGCTATCCAAGTCAAGCAAACCCAAGCAAAGCCAAGCCAATTCGAACGAAGTTAGGCGGGAGCGCGTAAAAGATGAACATTTCACCACCACTATTTACCTGTCAGCGGGACAATAAAATGGCATCAATCTATGGCAATTGCTGAGGCTCTCCATCCAAACCCAGGCACGTCCATGACAATAAAATGCACCAAGATATAGTGATGGCAGAAGATGCGCTGCTGAGCTAAAGCTAAAATGAGATGAGCTAAGCTGAGCGGCTTCCTCATTGGAAGCCATCCTCATCCCAAAAAATCTTCTTCACTATACTGATCTATTGATCTCGAGATCGATTTATTTACTACTGTTACCGATGTTGCGACAGCTTTGGACACAATATGCAGAGCTTCCCAGCTCGCACCTTTTGTCTTCATAGTGCAGTGCTGTGCAGTGCCTGGCCTCAAAATTGCTGGTGGCAGATTTTGTTATTAATGGCGCCACCATCGGCCAAGTAAAGCAACCAGCCAGTTAGCCAGCTCTTATGTATGTATACCCAACCAATATACCAGGCTAGACGCGGAAGCAGCAGCGTCAGGAACAATTGATACCTCATGCCATCATCGTTCCCGCCGGGACAGGATAACCACAAGTTTTGCGATTTTATTGCCGGAAAAGGATGACAATAAACTGGACCATGATTTATTCCCTGTCATAGGATGCTCGCTCGCGGTCTATGTGCTGCTTGCGATCGATGGTGCACTTTTGTATATTCCTCCTCTCCCGATAGGATTTATTGATAGAATTTTCTTCTTCTTCTACTTTTTGTTTTTTGTTTGCTTTCATGAATATGGCTCCGGATGGGAGAGGGAGGATATGACCAAGGATAGAAATTGGATAACGATGCGGGTAATCGGTTGTAATTGTTTGCCGCATTCTTTGTGGGAAATAAAGTGCTGACATGACACAAGTGCAACCAGTTGAAAATTTCAATTGGGGGTGGCAATGTCATACGAGAAGATGCAAATATTTTATTTATTGTTTTCTATTAAACGGGCAAACAATTGTGTTATGGTTATATCCATTGGGAAGATTATTTTGTGGAGCAGTTTTGTTGAAACATTGTATGGAATGGTCATTTTCTATGGGTAGCCAAGAACCCACAAGCTGAGGCCATTGTTTTTACGTGAACCTGATGGGTGAAGATCTGTGAGTAACGAATAGAAGTTTAAGTTCATAAAGTAAAAGTGGAAAAAAATACATACATAGGCATTTGGTCTCTGAACATTGTTCGATGTAGAAGATTGGATGATAAGCAACTATAAGGTCATTCAATAGTTCAAATTCTAGTAAATTATTTTTAACTGTTGTCCAAAAGTTGTAAAATGAAGACACATAGAAATTATAAAATAGGAAAAAGCAAGTAAATAATAATGAAATGAGATATTGGCACGATTCGAACCGGTTCTTCCAGGAGGAAAATAACGCTTTTAAGGACCTGATGTTTTGACAGCGTGACTGCATTTCCACAATACAAAGAAACCCTTGATTGGGAGAAGGTAAACTTCCCTCGACTTTTAAGGCATTGGTCTTTTCTGCTGTTTAGCGATGAGAATCAAGAGTATTGACATGAATGCAACGATTTCGGCTACTTCCTTAAACCCACTTTGGACTTCAAAGTCCTCTGACTTTATGGAGAACGTGACATTTGCATCCATTGATTCATAGCCTTGACATGAGCAACAATGACCTCCTGGTCATTTGCTCGCTCTAAAAGGATTCTGCTCTTACTTTACTTAGGGCAGTAAGCTCAAAAATGTGTCTTCAATTTACAAACTGCTTAAGAAATGCTTCCGGAAAGCTCTCCAAAGCTCTCCAAACTTGCTCAAATGAGTGTTGGTCCTTATAATTACCTAATCATTAAAAATTGAGAAATACTCTCATTATCATAATACAAATTCTAACCTCCCTCAGTCGACACTGTATAATTTTTTTTACCTGCGAATTATCGCATAGGAAGGCGGCTTTATTTCTAATCTCAAGCCATCAAATTCAATCCCAAATTGATGAGGGCCAAGTCTTATCTATCCGATAAAATAGATGATTCTAGCCGATAGCTTTCCATTCTGGATTTACTAAAACATTAGATTCTTCTATCCAAGCCAAGCGGCAATTTACAATGTTAGTTGGACGTAATTAATGCGAAGAAATTCAATTTGCCCCAAGAAAGTGCCGATCTAAAGGTTCAATAAAGAACCATTAACCGATGTTTGTCGATCGCCAGGTAATTTGTTTTTTTTTTTTTCATTTTTTTTCAGCTAGCGCAAGTCAGCTACGCTTTCTGATGCAGTTGCAATAGAAAAGGTGCGAAAAAACGCCGTCGGCCTTCATGATGAGCTTCAACTTCAACAACACTGAGCGATAGAAAGAGAAAATCCAATCCTAGCCTAGTCGCAGTCCGCCATCCAATGATAATCATAAAAATGCTGGTAAAACATTCCATTGGAAATCTGACCGGAGGAGATGTGAATGCGCGCTATATACAGAGATGCCGATGCTGATGATGATTATGCTGATGAACGCTTATTTATTATTGGTACAGCAAGTTCTCAATTGCCCGGGCATATCGAAGCGATGCGATGGATGGCATCCCACAGTAATGATGCGATGAGAGTCCTTCAAAATCACCCCTAGAGCGATGGACGAATTTGAAAGGAAGTCTCGCTGGCAAATGAAGAAATGTTTAACGAGTCTTTATGATGGTGTCTGTATATATTGACCAGACCAGTTCAACTCAGATCGATTAGCATTTATCCGTTAGACACGGCTCACACTTTCGCGCAAGTCAATTTATTCGTGGGAATCGTTTCGGTCTTGTTTGCCGATTATTGTGTGAGATATGGGTCATTGGGTATCTAAGAGATTACCATTTTGGATTTAGAGTGGTGTGTTTCATAGAGCAAAATGATTTCGGAGTTGATTTGCTGAATGATTTGTATTCTCCTGTGTTGTAGTTAGGATTGAATTTATTTTTAATTGGATGTTTATAATTGCAATCATTTGATTGAAAGTGATTATGGTAACGAAGTTGCACTTTTCTATCGTTGTGCTGCCATAAATATTTTATAGTGATGTAAAGAAATTTAATTTTGCTTTCCTTTATTGCAATAAAGTACAAGATGTGAATGCAAAGGAATACTTTTTACAAGATTGTAAGAAGTTTCCAATCGATTTCAAATTACTTCAAATGGAAGTTTTTATTGCGAAAAATTCTTAAGTCCGATCAAATCATTTTTATGCTTGAAATCTAAAAAAAGTTTTGATATGTTTTATCGTTAGCCAAGAATTTTTAGGTTTGATTTGATCACCATTGTTTTTACTGAAATGAGATTGAGATTCCAAAAATGCAATTTTACTGCAGATATGTATGTAATAACTTAGCTTTCCTTTTTTCTGTTAGTTTTACAGTCACATCACAAATACATACCTGTACTACACGGAGGACTGATGGAGATGATGGAGAGAGAAGTTGAAATCAAACTTTCTTATCTGTTCAAATAAATATTTGTGGAGAACCAGTTGAAATGGTAGAAATTTTTCGATATCTTAGGAATACTGTTTCTAGTTCAAACCGTTAAAAAGGATAATGAGTGCATTGCAAGCAGGGCCGGCCCTACCATATGTGCAAGATGTGCAAATGCACAGGGCGCAGAGCTGCAGGGCCGCAAACTCACAAGAAACCTACATTCATATGTTTTCGTTCTTTTTATATTAACCTGCTTTATTTATTTTTTTTTTGTTAATAACTTTTTTTACTATGTCACTATCAAATAATTTCTAAACATGCGAATTAAACCATTTTATCATTTTGCAAAAAAAATCATTCGTATAAGTACCAAAATCAACGCCAAGAATAAATTAATTCAAACAAAAAAGATTCGAACTTCCTCCATACGTGCAAGATTTTTATTTGCCCGTTTCACTCGAAAATCCCCATACAAATAAATATACCCATTTTTATTTCCCATACAATCTTTTGAGTAGAAATGTGCAAATTTCAGATTTGCACATATGGGAATTCACTCAACCAAAATTTTTGATAGAAAAATGAACTCAAACGTTGATTTTTGTTTGAAATGAATGTATCCCACAATAAGCAGTGCGACCGACGTAGACTGTGCAGATTTAAATCCTGCACAAGAGCAAAATCTCTCAATCTTATGCGCTCAAGTCTTTCAAACGAAATGAATGTGGGTGGTTTTTTTTACTGTCAAACAGGATTTTCTCTTTTTTTTTCGCTTGGTAGTTTGATTGAGAAGATATGAGTAGAATATTTCAAATAGGAACCGCTTCAAAGGCATTCAAAAGCCTACCTCATGGGAAATGTGGAAATGGCTTAAGAAACGAAGTAGGTAATGAAAATAAGGAGCGCAAAAGCTAAATTTTTCACAGGGCGCTCGTTTGGGCTTAGCCGCCACTGATTGCAAGTCAAGCTATGCAATGGTACCCTTTTACTGGGAGCATTGTGCCGGGCAAAGGGAAACTAATGTACAAAATAAGTCCGATTATCACAAATTTATTACGCATGGCTAAAACATTTTTTTACCGATTTATTACAAAATATGTTTTGAACGTATTCTTTTCCGTTTTTTAAACTTTCACATGTCGTTTTTTAGATTTTTCTGATCGGAAAAATGCTTATCAATTTCAGAAAAAACCAAACCTAAGTTCACTCTTTAAATCAAAACAGTGGAAACTCAGTTAAGTGTTTTCTTTCTCCAATTTTATTTATTTTCATTTTAATTTTAATTTTTATTTTTTTTTTTTTATTTTTTTAACAGGCAAGGCGTCAGTTCTTAACAATCTAATTATCGGTCTTCATCCATACACGAATAATCAATAGTTAACCACCTAACTTTTTTGTCTTGAATCAATCAGCTATTATACTATCATGTTACCAAAATAACTTTACTAAACATTCAAACTATCACACTGAAACAACAAGTGACAAATTTTATAATCAATTTATCATAATTTATTAATAACTTGAAAGTTTTTGTTTTGTTTTCAATTTGATTCAAAGTTATTTATTCTTTAGAATATCACTCTCACTTTTCTCCATCATCGCATGGCTTTTCATCTGAAAGTATTTATTAATAGATATGTCATCTAATTTCCATTGTCTTGGCCAATACAATGTCTTTTTGAATTCTATCGATAGGCCGACATCCGATTGATGACGATGATCCCAGTAATTATTGTTTCATCGATGGTTTATATTTATTCTTGATTTAGACACGCGTGTCTAAATCTTGCAAATTCTTTGTAGTATTAACGGGTTTATAAATTTCGCTATAAACCTGCTCATAATTAGTAACTATTAAGTTGTTATTTATAAAGGGAAAGTCATTATAAAATACCAAAAAACAAACAAATAATCTAATAAAAATAAGAATTCACTTTTGTTCTGGAGTTTTATGATTTTAAGTCTTTTGTTAAAATGCCAAAAGCCATTACAATAATGTTTGTCAAAAATTAGACCACTAGATTAGTGGACTATGGATAGTTTTTATACAAACGAGATATTACGAGTAACTGTTAGAAGCAGTTTAAGCTGAAAGTTCAAATGAAAGTAAATTTAGTTTACGGTTTTTGCTCGCATAAATAAACTTAATAGATATTAAAAAAGCTAAGCTGTTAGCACCTTTTGAGAAGTAATAAATTAACAAATTATGTATTTATTTATTCTAACTGTAATATTTCAACAAACAAAGTTGTTTTGGTTTTTGTTTCAATTTCAGTTGTAGGCTGTAGTATAAGCCCTAGAAAAAAATCTTAGGAAAGAGGGAAACTAGAAGCAGTAAATTTACTCGATAATTTGAGTACAATCAATACAGCTTGCTTTTTCACTTGGGTTCAAAGTATTTTTTTGTTGTGCTGATTAAATTCAAAGACAACAATGGAAAGCAAAGCAAACATTTTTTTTTTTAATTTGTATTAAATTCCGGATGTAATTACTCAAGATCTTTAAAATAAAAAGATAACCTAAATTATTTAATTAGCAGTTGAAGATCTTAACAATTATCAGAATTCAATTTAAAAAAAAATGTGACTAATGAGAGTATATGTAAGTACAAGGAGAAAAGAAAAAAAAACAACTAAAACTCTTTACCAATAATTGAATTATACGCCATAAACAACAATTCTTATTTTAAACTTTTCTTCTACAACTAGCAAAGAAACCAGATTTACTATAAAATGTTTTCTTTAAATTTCACTTTCAATAAACCAAGTTTTTTTTTCTATTTATTTTATTTTATTAAATGGGAGAACACAAACATGCTAATTTGAGTTTTAATTAGACATAAATCATTTATTTTAATTGAGCCTATAAATGCATCCTACTTATTTAACCTGAACCATAAACAAGTTAGTATAATGTATCTCCTCAAGCATGTATGTCAGTGTTTCTGACAGTTGGTTATAAGAAATTTTAAAGCAAGAACGGACTGATGTGGAATACGAACACAATTTGGGTATTTTAATTGAATTCTATTTTTCTTCAGTTGGGAGGTTTTTTTATGCAATTAAAGTATTGGTGTGTCTACGAGCATATCGAACAGGCTATAGTGTGTTTTATATTCATATCAAACTTTATAATGGAAAGAAGCATGGTAAAGGATATTTAAACGATAAAAGGTAAGATACTTAAAAGCAACGGAGTACTTTCTTCAAGTTGCCTCATTTTAAACAAAAGAGCTGAGGTACGAACCATTAATTTTTCGTTTTGATATCATTTTCATTTATCGTATGTCTCAAGCTAACTAAATGCAGGTGTACTTGCATTTGTTTGATCCAGGAGTTTTTGTATTGTATTGTGTGCAAGATGGCATTTTTGACGTGAAGTCTTCCTAGGACTATTTTTTCTTTCTCACTTTTACTGTCATGCGAAGCACTTTCATTTCAGCTGTCTTAAATGGGGTATTTAGGTGCCATAAAATTTTTCATAATTCCAAAAACACAGCTTTAATCTTTTTAATATTTTAGTTTATAATAAATCCCATATTGAAACTTATGTATTTTTTAAAATAGTATGCCTTATTTAATTTTTCTGGGAAAATAAAAACTGATATTTAATTAATAGTCAGAAAATCAAAAGTTCGACCCTGGGCTAACTTATACACGAGGATATAGATTATCCCTATAATGAGGTACCTATTTATTTAAATTTTTCAAGAAAGGATTGGTGGAGTTCAAAACGGTCAACTCGTTAACGGTCCTTGTTAATGGTGATATACCTATACCCAGTCGTACTTTACAACTCCTTATGAGCCCAAAGCTCTTATAAATGTCCCCAGTATTTTTTACTTCCTCAAAATACTTGTCCTACATCAACCGTACGTAGTTCACCAAATGTTCTACTTTTCCTTTGATTTCCATCTATAATTTCAAAAAAGAAAAATCCAAAACAAAAATTCCGTTAGATACACATTCCATAAAAGACAAATGACCATAACTCGACCGATGTCTTTTGAACCCTTTCCAAAATTATTGAATAAACCAGAAACAATAAGAGCAAGAATATAAAAAATTATATGAATAATACAATTGACCCCTAGAGTATTGTTAGAGGCATAGAATACAATATTTCTCATTTCTCATTTGCATTTGGCCATCATCACCATCAAGAAACAATTGAAAGATTCCGCACCTTTAAGAGTGTTCCAATTCCTTAGGAAAACATTAGCGGGACGTGTGACCATTTTTGATCCGAAAGCAATCACATTATCGCCATAAATCAAATGTGTGCGCTGCCATATGCGGGTGCAATTTTTTACACAACCATCATTGTTGCTCCTCGCCATCCGTCCATCCATCCATCCAAATATCCAGCCAGCCAAATCTGGTCAACAGTTATCTTTCTCAAGCCCATTCACCACATATGCATATAGATATAAATGTAGGTTCGATGTGCTCTTTGAACGACTTCGGACATCGTTCGTCGTTGGTTGTTGTCGTGGACCATCCATCATGCTCCAGCATATCAAATCAATTTTAATTAAATCGTTTCCCACTGCCACCCGCGTGTCTGTACAACAACAACAACAAGAACAAAAACAACGAAAAAACACTGAGCAAGAACATCAGAACAGATACAGCTGTTGACCAACTGCTCCAGGGTTGACGCGGTAACACCTACAAGAATGTGATTTACAGTTAGGCTTACCCCGAAACCATCCAATGAACATCACCAAAGAAGGACTTTCGCACGCCCGCCAGTTAAACAAATCCAAATTTGAATAACAACTCGAGAGCAGGTAGCTCCCCGGTCCGTCCACATCTTGCATAACTCAAAGTACTGCTTACTTCTCGTCACCGTCACCAC
This sequence comes from Syrphus vitripennis, assembly GCA_958431115.1. NCBI lineage: Eukaryota > Metazoa > Arthropoda > Insecta > Diptera > Syrphidae > Syrphus > Syrphus vitripennis. The sequence continues at coordinate 11,191,182 of OY288108.1, read as the reverse complement.
ACCAATCTACTGGTTGATCCACAAACTTGGACGCCTTCTCGACCATCCATCCATCTATCCCAACCATCTATTCAGGCAGCAAGAGCCATGGCAGGCCTTGGGAGAAATGTTTATTTTGTAAATTGTCCATGGACACTGTTAGAGAGGAGCTCCGCAACTTCAGCTGCATAGTCAGTGCGATGTGAAGCTGTGGTTTAGCTATATAAGCCAATGGTTTGCTTAGGTTAATGGTTCACTAGCACTCTGAATGCACAAACGAGCAACGGACAATGTGCTGGACCACCACCATCACCAACCATCCACTCAGGGTTCAATCAGTCGTTTTTGAATGCACACCTTTTGCTTCATTTAAACAAGATGTATTGACCATTCCGGTGGTGGAGGCTGGCTGATCTGCATTGGACAGGGTACTTGATGGCGGCAACAGCGGCGGTGGCAGCAACTGCGGCCGGCATATAGGCATCAACAGCGGCTGCCTAGTGCAATGGTCAGCTGAAGTGTTGCTTAAGTATGGGCGGATTGAGGGTTCTTGTGGTTTGTTGGTGTAATTTTCCCCATGATGATATTTCTGGTGCAGACAGGGGAGGACACCCATTTGACATGCCATTTTTTGCAGTGATGACTATGAACTTTTAGGGTCTTCTATAAGTCTATCATCGTATACATATAATATTGGCATTCGTCGAAGGTATTTTATGATAAGAGGGTACATTATGATGGTGCGGGTAATGATGCTATTATGTAATATTAGTTTGCAATATTCTTTGGTATTTGATAAACAAAAATACCAAGCAGGGTTGCCATGCTTAAATTTTACATGGCTGCTTGGAATAATAATATTTCTTAAGAATGCAAACAAAAGTGGATCAACATAACATCATAAATATTCAACCTTACTTGAGTGACAACTGAGGATTTCAAGCCGTTGGCCCTTTATCAAAGTGAGAAAAATTAATACATCCTTCTCTTCTGGCGTATAGGTACTTTAAATCCACGTAAATATGCGGCGGCGGCGTTAGAAAATAAAATCTAAGAAAAAAACGCCCAAATCAGTTTTGAAAAAATCGCCCAAACTTTTTGTTTTATTGCTCAAAAATAAACAAAATGAGAAAATCTTCTTTTCTTTTTCTTCAGTTTCATTACGACAAAATTTTGCCTACAGTTAAAAGCACCGAAACATTGAAATTCTAGAATTTTCCGGCAAGTGTTTTGTTTTCACAATTCTTTGTGCATCAAGTCGATCATGCTTCAAATTGTGTTACGTAACATTTCAAATTAAACAACAACAAAAAAAATCCACCAACCACACAACAACATCCACCGACCGGCTGAACAACACTCATCAAAAGAATGTTTCAATCTTTGCTTACTCACGCCTTCATGTAATCAAAAACGGTTCAATTCATGAACCAAATTGTTGCACAATAGTCCACTTCTTCATAATATATGATGCCTTCAGGTGATACTTACAGAATCGACAAAACGCTCAATTCTATATGAACCTCTATATACACTTCAGCAACATCAGGAACAGTGTGAGAATACAAGTACATTGGTGGTTCAATAGAAGTCCATCGTGTCGGTCGTCGTTGTTGTCGTTCGTATTCATCGTCATCGTTCTAGCTAGAGAGAAGAGAAGAAGATGAGATTCTAGAAACAACTTTGGCTATAAATATGATGATGATGATGGCCATAGCCGTGGCGGGCGATGCGAAAAGCGATGGTGTAGAATATGAGGCACGCTCCATTGCACCGAGAAGAAGCTATTCATCATCGACATGTTGATGGTGGCTCTCGAGAGTGTGCACAGTTTATGGGCTATTTTCCAACATGATTCGGTTGAAACTGTCTGCGCTCACGTAATGCCATGGATATGCGCGATGAAGATCGAGTTTTATCCCCCATGATAACACTTCTGCTGGCCTCGACATTGTACATCATCTATCGACAGTCGACACACACAAGATGACATATTACATGGCGCACCAAGTTCTCTCAAATGCTGCATCTATATACATTATTATATTATAAACTCACTTCACCTTCGCAATATTCCTTCCATAGAGTGAATACCGTGCAAATTAATAGTGTCCGATGGTCATTGAAGCTTTTGGTCATTTTTGCATTCTTGCTGAATTGCTTATATGCTTCTTGGGCAGCAGCCATCAGGAAGTGTATAAGTTATAACTTATAAGACTTTTGATTCGAAACAAGGAGGCGACTCTATTTTTGTGGCACAGGCAGACTGGCACTCTACCCTCATGTCGTGGACTATGAATTATGTTTACCTAATTGATAATGGATATTTGATTTGAAAATTCCCAACACACGCTTTCGAAAAGGAAACAAATTGCTGATAAACATCAAGAGATTTTAATTATTGATAGTTCATGCATTTTAACATGATGTAATTTTTTTTACAAAATTTTGTAAACTTATTCAATTTGGATTCCTGTCTAAAATCAATATAAATGTATTTCGCTAAATTTGCTGAATGGAAAAATTGACGGACCTTACTTAAAAGATCAATTAAAAAAAAAAAATATCACAATTTTATGCCGGAGGTCTGGGTTCAATTCCCAATCTCGAGTATCACTGGTCAAGAAAAGAGCGCCACTCAACCTACCTGAAAAAACGCGCACACCGGAATGGTCGAGGGTTGTAAGTCACTGAGGCATTGGTTCTTCTTGGACTGTTGGGTCAGCGAAATTTATAATTTTAATCCTACCGAAAATATGGTTAAACTTATTTTGTTTAAAATCTAATCCTCATATATTTTGAAGTGTTCATTTTTTCACTATCATATTCACTATAAAATGGTTACTTCGCAATATTCGCGAATGGCAAACTCGATATTGAAGTATACAAAATTGGAAGAGTTTTTTTTCAAATTTCTTAATATTTAAAAGAAAATGCGAAGAAAATATGGCTTCTTCGCAAATTTTGCAAATTTAGTATACATTTTGTAAGAAAATATAAAATGTGGTTTTCACTGCACCTTTGTATTTTTTATCATTCGTTCGACAAGATGACCCCGAAACAGAACGATTTTTCTTTCGCAAATTTTTCAACTTTAGCAATTTTGTTTAAATCTCTATGGCCCAAGGCAAGCACATGACAGAATTACTTGGTATTTATGGTAAACCTAAATCAACCGGGTTTCGCAAAACAATTTACAAATTCTTTCCTTCAGCCATGGCATTAGAAGTTGAACAGGAAACAGTTTAATTTATGAATTGAAAAATTGCAAACAAAATAAACTTTTTGCAAAACCGTAAAATTGAAGCAAAAAACTGCTAAGTTTGGTACTTTTTCAAATATGTTCTTATCTCTTTTGTACAGGTCGAGTACATAATAAGTAATACAACTTTTTATTTTTGGAAAATATAAATTTTGAAATTCTTGTTTCACTTTTCGCAAAATATGTAAATATGTTTTCGAAAAAAAAAATTTCCACATATTATGCGGATTTAGTTTCTTAAGTCAGGGAAGAGCTAAGATTTTGAGGATAGTGAAAATTAAACAAAATTTCGCAAATTTTTTTAAATTTTCGAATTTAGGTATTGAACAACCTAACATTTTAAGAAAATCAAAAATGATTCTCTCAACTTTACTTTTCGCAAAATGCATAGATATGAACTTGATATTTCGGAAAATCGGAGGTGAGGTAAAAATTTTACATTTCGCAAAATTTGCGAAATTGCATTTTTCACCAACGTAGTAATTTCGCAAAAAACAAAACTCTTCTGTGTTTAAACAAGTGTGTAAGGAATATGAATAGGACATCACCTGTCAAAAATATTTTCATACTACCTGTTACATATTATCAAGCCATTTCCAGCCTTTCTTTGGAGTACTTTAAAGACCAACATCCAACGCAAAGGTGGAAACTGCCCCATAATAATTCTAGGCTAACTTCGTGCAATTAAGTGCACGCTTTTCTGCGCGTGAAACGAATATAACCAGACAAGACACAGTAGCATGCCGCAAATCCCGACGGATTTACATTAAATAAATCATAACATTAAGGAAACACAGTGGCGTGCACTTAAACATCGAGGAAATTTCAAAACAAAGGATTTCCCAAACAAAAAACCCTGCATCAAAGAGATACTGGCACTCGGAACAAATTCTTGACCAAAAGGTGGCGAATGGCGATGCTGCTGCTGCGCATTCATCTTGATAGCTATAGATCATTTGTAATAACAAGGCTGCGACTGCCGATATACCTTACCACTCGCTTGCTCGCTGCCTTGTCAGCCGTGGCTGTCAGTGGTGCGGAATACGCTTGCGCGCACAGCTGTAAAATTACCAACAACAGCATCGCCCAATGCATTGTAATACAATTGAGCGCACCTGTGTACTCCATCTGGACCATGTTGCCTGTTGGCAGTGTCCACGAACTACGATCCCGTTTTAGCATGCCAGAAATGCCGCACAACATCGTGATCACTACTGCGCAGCAGTGGCAACAAAAAACCTATTGGACGATTTAAGACGCGTGAAATTTTCATTCCCTTTTTTGGAAGCACCCAACCACCGACCGTACCGTCCACCATACAAGACACAAAGACTCGCCTCTGGGGAAAAATTTGCCTATAGGGGATAATTCCATCGGGCTCAAAAAGCAATCGTGGGCCGTTGCTTGGGGGATTTTACAGTGGCGGCGGCGGCCGGCGCGGCGGTGGTGGTGGCATGGCAGATAATGAGAACCTTTGCATCTCGTGTGGCTTAGTTTGTGCTTGGCCAGACCCAGAACAATCGACGCGATCATACGCATCGTTGACCATGTATGATAATCAGATAGCACTATGTTTAGCATTATATTTTCCAAGCACTGCGGCAAGGTGGCCGGGTTTTATGTGGTAAGTCGCCTATAATACGAAAGCGACTTACATGGATCTCTGCGTTGGCCAGCTTGGCATATCGAGTTCGAAAAGCGCAAGCATAAGCACGATCAACTAAACACCCTGATGAGTTATAGACTATTTTATTGGCCGAGTTTGTAGCTGGTTTAATGATGGACTCTTTGGTAATTTTTATGCGATGCAAGTCTATAAATTATGTATGCGGGTATTGCGGGTAACTGGAGAGTTGGGGTGGATTGTTGTTAGCAGCATCACGGACTTGATTTATAACGTTTAGTATAAGCGCACCATAATTGTTTGCAAAAAAAAAATGGTGCGTTCCGTGCCAAAGGAAGCGATGTGTAATTATTATATTGGAGGCATAATAAGAGTATGTGGAATTTTTCACAATAAATAAAGGACGTTCCTCTGTTCAAGCTTGGGAAATGAAAATTTATATACATTCTGGTAACAGTTTCTGTATGAGGCATTATTGATTTGGCGATAACTTATACCTACATAAGTGACGTCAAATAGCATTCTCTAAAATAACGAAAAATGTGCTCCTTGTCCTTATATTTCAATTTCCCCGTAGACAAAGATTTCTTCTTTTGCAATATAACAACTTAACCACCAGTACCGTTGTCATTGTTCAAATTCTTGAAAAAGAGCTATACATTCTTAAGCAATGCGAATTCCCTTATTTATTGTAATATTCATATAGTTTTTCTTAGTTTTTTTTTATGGCTAGATTGTGTGCAGCACGGTAAAATATAATTTGTATCAGCTTGTGAATTTAAGTATTTAAGAGTTTATTGAATTTAAGCACCAAGAATTCTTGAGGAAAATATGTCATTTTTATTTTACTCAAAATAGGAGCCTTGGAAAATAGCTCAACACCATATTAAAATTTAAATAGATTTAATAATAATAAATATACATGCATAAAAAACGTCAGTAAATTTATTCAAATTTGGGTTTGCAATATGTCTTTGACGAATGTAGGTACTATGATTTTAGAACATTGAGTTATGAAAAGGAAGTAGAAGATGTTGCCCAATTTGCCCAATAGATTAATTTAAAAACTTTTGTCAACTATAATCGGCATAAAAATTTATCAAAAACTCCTCAAACATGGGAAACATATTATAAAATTTATTAACATTCAATATTTTCCAGATTTACTGTACATAGATTTTCCGTTTTTTACTTTTAAACTTTCAAATCTCAGATGTACAGATTTTTCTATTGTAATGGGAAAATTTACACTCATCCTGTTTAGAAAAAACTGAACTCGAGATAACTCTTTAAATCCAATTGGTGGCAACCCTGCATGGTTTTAATAATGAAAAACTTGGATTAAACTTTCCTTTGAGGTATTGTATTCCTACCTTCGAATTAAATTTCAAAAACATTCGTGATTAACATTCAAATCAAATTTTCAAAAACTAAAATATTTTGTTTCAATTTATAAATCTCAACATAAAATTTAATTTAGACTGGTTAGGAACTGCAACTTCAGTTACCGTCAACGAAAAAAATTGGGAAGATATTTAGGTCCACGAAGCTAGACCGTTGGACTACAGGATTTTTGGTAATTCTTGACGAGTTTAAAACTTTGGTGTGATTTTTTTTCGCCCTTGTACGGTACTGAATATTTTCGTTTTGGCATTACTGCTTTTTGTTGACAAAGAAAAATAATTAGGAATGTAAAAATTCGGCCCCAGATTTGTTCCTCTTCTTCCCCAATGACTATTAATTTAATGAAAAATTTCGTGTTCTAACGTAACGAGAAATTTGTCAAAGTATGACAATTGTAAAGATGTCACGACATATATGTCATAATATGACAAATTTGTCATTTGTCTATTTTTAATATCTAAAAAAATTGTCAGACTAATGTGACAAATTTGTTAAATTGTCACCTGTCAATGTTTATGATATACATATGTAGGTCTTTATTGTGGCCCCAACATTTCAGGTTAAGAAGTAATTGATAAATAGAACATCATTTGGATGTGCTTCTTCTGGTTCTTTTTCATATGACCTATAATTATGCTAAACAAAACACAATATAAGATTCGAAGTATCCTCCACACTCATCCCTCATTATTTCGTGGAATATATACTTACATAGATCCAAATAACATTCCAAATTATAAAAATTGTTCAGTCTCTGTTGCAAAATGAAAGCCCTGTTTTGACGCTGCCATCTGCATCAAACAATTCTTCCTAGAATTTGGAATAAGACTTGAAAGTCCAATAGTTGCTACTTCCCATTACTGCACCATCACAGGAATAAAATTCATCAGTATCTTCTCTCATCATCACGCTTTTTGTGTACTCCAAACATCTCACAATAAAGACTAACTTTGATAAATGCTCATACTTTAGTTCAGTTATCAAACAAAGCAAAAAAAAAAAAGTTGGAAATCCGGCTCCATAATCTGCGTTCATCCAAGATTTATAGGTCAATATTGAGTAAGGAAACGAATTGCGGAATTTTTTTCAGTAAATGGTGGGATAAACTCTTTCCGCTGCGCCGAACCGCTACATTCATTTGCAGTAGCAGCAGCAGCAGCCTGCAGCAACAGCTGTATCATGTGATGAGCTAGGTTAGTTAGGTACTTTGCATCCGTATGCACCACAACAACTCTATCCACACTTCGAACGTTAAGCGCAAATGACTCTATTTTAGCCCGAATTCGATTGATAGAACCTGTTCACCCAAGCAAAAAGCATCATCTGCCTATTAAAAACTCTGAGGTCATAATTCAGTTCGACGAATACATTTATGCTGCACTGCACTGCACTGCGCTAGTGAGTAGAGTAGATCCTCTGCATCCTTTGGCCTCAACTTTGACTATACGAAATATAATAAATGATAATTATGTTTTGTTTTGATTAATGCCGTCATTAAGTTGCCACGTCGAATGCATGTTCCACCAGAGAATGTAATTGAAATAAATTCTCTGCTTGAATGCAAGCAATTCTGGGCATATTCTTCTGCAAAAATACCAAGCGTGAAGAAAGTCTCTTCCTCCTCTAAGGCACATCTCAGTTTGCGCAGAGAAGATGACGACGATCGACGACGTCGGCGACGACGACTTGGTGGCAATGGTATCGTCGAGGTTCGATTTCATGGAAGTTTAGGAACCGAATTGCTTATACTTATCGCCGCACTTTTCTTCTATAGCAATACATGTCGATAGATGAATGAATAGATTGGTGAGCTACGGTATGCTATTATAATGCGTTGATATATGTTTCCGCCATCAAGATGCACACTGTGTTCTTATAGACTGCACTAGCTATCAGGCAAAAATAAAACAACAAAAACCAAACAAATCCAACAACAAACAGAAGGCAGAAGCGACACGGTTCTAGGTTCTCTAGAGTGATGGATGCCGAAGTGCAACCCAAATACGGAATTTATAAACACTATCATTTAATTATGGCTTTGATGACGTGGCTGGAGGACACAGAGTGACCTAGTGGGTAGTTAGAGTGAGTGAATGTGGTTTCCTTGTTGGCCCTTTGGGGTGATTTGTGGAGACGATGATCCCCTCTTGTTGAGGATTTATTGATTGCTGGGATGCCGCCGCCGTGCCGTGCCGACCGTGTGTTGCTGCTTCTGCATCATCGTTTGGATGGATTAAGTGGATGTTTGGATTAATTTTTTTTTTTTCTTATTTATGCTTTCGAGCTATCGATGTGAAGTTCATATGGACAGATTGTAATTGGATACAGTTAATCATTAGATATTTGATGAATATATGATTATATAAGGATTATGCCCATATATTTTAAAAATATTTAACCGCATGCGCCTCAATTTATCGGAGTTAAATTGTATGAACTTAGCTGCTGCAGGTTCAGGTACAGCTTCTGTGTTTCTAACAGGGACTTTGTTATAAAATAAATTTGCATTTTTGAAGTAACTCATATTATTTATTTAATTTATTATCCCTTTAAGACGATTTGATTTAAGGCTTAATGAAAGCCAGATGAATAGCCTGTAATTACTTAAGATAGGATAGGCATGCTGATTATTATGATCAACTAAACTACCAAATAAGCTTAAAATCCATATGAAGAGTGTAGAATTTTTATTACTGTACAATTAAATTTAAAACAAAAATAGGAAATTAAAATAAACCCGAATCTCAAAATCAGTCTCCAATTATGATTTTTTTTTTAAACTTTCATGTGCGGAGTTTCAATCCTGATGCACATCAGTGCACATATGTAAATCTACTGAACTAAAATTAATATAAAGGGTGTTTTTAGAGGTATCTAACTTTGAAATGGAATGAAATAAAACTCGGACGTAATTCAATCTGGAGGTCCAATTATTTTCGATTAATTTTTCCAACATTTATGGCCATATATCGGCAATAACGCGAATATTGCCTTTCAAGGGGTCGATCTTTTTTTTAGACTAGTGACTTCACATATCCCCATAGAAAATAGCCTGGCAGCGTTAAATCCCAGAATTTTGGACTCCAATTCACTGGTCCGAAAGGTGAAACTATGCGGTTACCAAACGTTTCATTTAATAACTCAATTGTGCCGTCTTATTAAAACCACAACTTCTGTACATCATTGTTGAGGAACAAAGAAGTCAGTATTATTGGCTCTATAGCGGTCACCATTGACTGTAACATTCTGGCCAACATCGTGATTCCATCAGCCTATAAAGCACACCAAATAATAAGTTTTCGGATTGCTTTATTTGGAAGCGTTGTTCAGATAGACTGACATTCATGATTAAATCAAATTAAAAACAGCTGTTAAAAATGTGTTGCCAACTTAAAGTTTTATACATCAAACTTAGCCTTCGGCCAAACCATATTAGGGCAAATTCATAGAGTCAAACTTTAGACCCAAATCCAGCTGGCCTAGACCTGGAGTCTAAAGTTAACACTACTACAATTTTAGTACTATTGCCTGTCAATTCATAGAAAAAAAAAATTGAACCCGATATTTCATTTTACTGTGGCTGTTTTGTTGGTATAGTTAGGTAAGTACAAAAAACAAACAAATATATAATCGCAGATTAATGATAATAAGGAAAACTTTAAGAGATCTAGAGACAGAACTGTTTCTAGTTTTTTGACGTTTCATGTTGTTTTTTTTGACAGGTAGAAAAAAAAAACAAATTAGTCAGAAAGTCAACCGTTTATAAGGATTGAGCTCCAGTTTATCTTTTGTACCTATTGCCTATGAATAACATAAACTCCAGGTCAGCTTAGTAGAGACAAAAAGAACTTGTCAGACGACTATGAATATGCGCCATTAACTTTAATTAAATAAATAATTATTAATTGCTTTTGTTTCTAACTAACTATCTTACTTTCAAAATTTAGTGAATGTTTTAACACGACAATTTTTACAGATTGTTGCGATCATAATTTAAATCAGCGCTTTTGACTGCTCAAAGATCCCCTATCGCAAATGACAAACATTCAACTAATATTATGACACTTCAGGTGACAGCTGAGTTTGACAGGTGTCAAATAGCTCTACCAACTTGAAACCACAAAATGATTAACCCTCTATATCTAGGAACAAGTTGAATAAACTTTTATTTGTCCCCCTTCAATATTTCAGGAAAGGATTTGCACATACAAATGGAAGAATTCCTTATATTGTCTTAACATTTTTGTCCACAAACTTCTAATCACCTGATATTTTAAGCAATTCCTTCAACGTAACATCGGAATATATTCCTTTTCAGAGCTAACCTTCCACAGAACATCATCATTATTGAATCAACTCTCTTATCGCAAAACAGGAAATACTTACTTCGGTAATAGTTCACCAAATCTCATGTTACCTATGCCTTATGCAATATTCCTCGTATAATGTCAATCTTTTTCCAAGGGCAATATCCTCTATTTACGAGTAGCTTTGGCATTGGAATTTACCTAATGATCATCGAATCCATCATCGCACAACCATATCGATTGCACGAACTGTATAAAACAGTCTTGATGTGATATGTATTCTCTTTGGCCGGTTGCTTTCGCCTTTTAACAACCTGTCCTCGGTGGACTGTGAGTGAAATTGATCTGCAAGCAATGTGACATGACAAGTCTTAACTGTGTCCGTTGACCATATTTAAAATAGATGACCATACACTCGGCACATGTCAGTTGTTTTGCGGCCCAAAATGAAATAGAAACCACAGTGTACTCGTACTATAAGTATATAAGCTTTAAACCATAGTTCACTAAATTCACTTCTTCTTCTAGCTATTGCGGAAGAAGACTTGGATCTTGTCTCGTCAAAAAAGAATTCTCTGATCCAAGTCTCCGAATGATGGGTGGGACAAAATTTAATAGGATATCTCACCGCGCGCCGTTGTTTGTTGCTATACAACGAATGGTTGAACATCTTGTCGCTACACTTTTACTATTGCAATGTCAGTTTGTCAATTATGAAAATGGTCAGTAAAAGGATCAACTTGAACATTGAAAAGTAGATTTGTGGTTTCTGATGGGATTTATTTAAATGTCAATCCAAATTGTTAACTTTAATCCTTTTCAGTTGACTTTTGAAGATTTTTCGGAGTGGATATGCGTTGACTGGAATCAATGTTAGGGAACGTTTTAACTTTTATAATAATTGGAATTGATTAAGAAAAAAAACAAAAATCTTACATTTGGCAGAAACAAGCTTAAAGTTATACTTTTCTTGTCATTAGAATTAGTTAAATTGCTTTTTTTGAACTGATTCCGTACACTTACATTCCACTTGGTTGAACACCTTTTTTTAAACTCACAATCAGTTTAATCCAAACAGTAGTCGCAGCGTCAGGAACATCCATCTGCAAGAAAATCAATCGAAACGGTTAATCCAGTTTGAGCTGGATTGAGCATTCGGTTCTGTAGCAAACAATTTAAATTGTTCCAACTTCAAATCAACTTCAGCTCCTGCCTGCAGCTTATCGTCACCGACGATGATTTGAAAGATAATGACAATCGGTGAGCATTCCTCTGGAGCAATTTCAAGCCCATTGAGTCTATTATGCTCGCTCATGAATTTCAGATGAAATAAAATTAAACCTCTGGTTTTCAATTTCAACGCATCAGTATTATAGTTAATTTAATGGGGAATTCATTTTGTTTATTTTGGCTAATTGCCTTTTTTGAATTGAACATTGTGCGAATGATTGCTTGCTCAGCGGCGGCGTGGTGGCGCGGTGGTGGCAATGACGACGAAGACGACTAACTCCATCTACAGCAGATTAGTTCCGCATTGATCGTTTTCTGCGGTTTTCGCACAAACAGTGGGAGCTCACTCTGGCTAAGTAAGTAAGTAACATCGTCTTTTAACAGAGCTATTTAAGATTATTACGTTGATTGGCAGGTTGTAAATGATTATTAACCCGCTGATGATTGATTGCTAATTGATGGTTAAAAAGTAGCGTGTCGATGGTGATTATACCCCTACTGGTAGTATTTTAACAACTAAAAGATGTTAAAGTTGGCAGCCTTTAAGTGCTAAAAGAATTAATTTAGTTTTACAAAAACTACTTTAATTTTTTTTTTGTTTGACTTTAGAATTATGATGAAATTAAAATAGGTCTTTAGTTATCTTTCTGGTAAAAAGTTCGTTGAAAAAGAAAAAAAAAAATCAATAAAGTCATGGAACATATAGCAGCTGCTTTTTTTTATATAAATGTTGGCGTTCTTGCCACCCTAAGAAAAACATTAATTTTCAACCCTAAACATTAACAAAAATCATTCAAATTCCATACTTAAAGTTTTGAAAAAAATCACTTTTAAATACATTTTATTGTTCTTATTTTTTACTTTTGAAGCAAAAGTTTTAGTTCCTGGGAAGTTAAGTTTTCATATAAAAAAAATATTTTTTCCTCAAGTTTAAAAAACTGCGAAAACTCAAAATATTTCTTGACCCCAGTTGAGGTTTTCGAAACCAAATGTTATGACGAAAAACATTTTTTTTTTAAATCCTTGCGATAGGTGAAATGTTCCATTTGGAATTAGATTTCACTTGAAGTATAAGCTAGATCATTGTATATAAATTTGCATGGTACATGAACACGTTCCACACGTGTCGGTCGGCCCCCAAGCGATCACACACCTAACTAATTTTCTGGTTCTTATTTCTGTTTATATATGTACAAGTGCGCCTCAAACGACCACACAACACAGCTGTGTGGAACGTGCTGATGAGAGTACTATGTATTACAAATGCAAAGACTAGGCTTAAAGCGCCATTCATATGAGCTGCGACCTGCGTCTGCGAATTGCAAATGGTCACTGAATTTGACATTTCATTCATATGAGTGGTCGCAGACAGCTGCGAACCACACAACACAAAAAAAGGCCAACAACTTTTTTTGAGGTTAAACTCGTGCGAATAATTTGTTCGCAAATCTGTGGAATGCGTCTTGGTTTTGTGGACTGCGAATTCACGTTTGTAAATTCGCATGTCGCAGTTGTTGATAAAATGATAAATGTTCGGTTTTTCAAAATATTTCGGCAGGTGCGATTTGTTTCGATATGTTTCTTCTTTGCACCAAAGAGATAGTGTGCTGGTTGTTTTGGTAGAACTATAAATTTTGGCAAAGTATGAATACTTAATGTAAACTGTTTTCACACGGGATTATTTGTAAAACTTCTATAGGGTAAGTTGTAACAGATAAGAATTATGTAACTATACTCTGTTCACCATAATTTGTCAGTCCAGGCTTATGGGCGATCTTTTGTCAAATCAGTGAATGCTGTGTATACTTACAAAACACGGAATTCAGATAACTACTTGCCCTAATTTTTCTGAATAGCCCATTTTAACTCTGGTAAATTTGTTAAGATTTTGTTATTTCAGAAGTGATTCAGTTTCGATGGGTTTATTAATTTTTCCTACTAATATTTTCTTATAAAGTTAAGTTTAAGTTAAATTCTTCAATTCAACATTGTTTTCAAGTTATATCAAAAATATCAAAAAATGACCAGTGTGACCATTGTCTCAGAAATGAAAATGTTAATTTAGTCTGCATTTAAAACGCATGTTAGCGGCTCAACAAATTATAAAAGTTAGCTTTATTATGTATATGAATATAATGTATGTTTTTCAGAACTCCCAAGGAGATATTTAACTTCACCCACTCTTGACCCAGATCACCTACTTATTCAATGGCGCACCCACAAAAAAAAACCACTTTCTTTATGCATTTCTCTTTCCTTGGCCAAAACTTGCATCTATAATAAATTGATTTCCGATCTTCTTGTTCTGTCCGGTATCGGTATTCACTTAAAAGAGAACCGATCACCATCAACCACTGCACGCATTTACAATGCCCAAGTATCAGCCATGCATCGAAGCCCCACCGCCGAGGACAAGTAGCTATAAGATGACAACCCACATTAGGTGCATCATAAAATAATATCCATTGAGTTGTCTTAAATGAAAAGGGGTACTTTATTACCGCCTACAGAGATTATGACTTGTGTGTCATAATAGAGAGGACAGGACCATACACATTACAACCAAAGGACATCCAGCGACTGCGGCAGCCCGCAGAGTTATTTCAATAAAATTGTTTCGTATGACATGCACGTCATCTTCGGCTCCTTATCGGTAGTTTCGATTTGGAGTGGTCATTCATTGGTTTACGAGCCGCCTTTGATACGGAATGTTTAAGTGCGCACTTTGGAACCACATAGGAATAAGTATATATCCAAAAAGAGAAGAAAACGAAAGGAAACAAAGATTTATGACTATGCCCAAGCTAATCCCTTATTCAAACATTGTTTTCAATTAGTTTTTTGCTCCAAATTGGATATAGTTTCTTGTTACGAAATAGCGAATAACCGGCACCTGCATTCATTGCCGCCTTCGCGCACATCCAGACATGGCAGGAGCAATAAATTTTACACACCGTAACCACACGCCAAACAAAAACGCTTTGCGCACAAAGATTCCACACCAGATATTGCTAGTTTGATAAATATCCAATTAAGTGTATCAGAGTGCAACCCAGTGAAGAAAAAAAAAAAAAAACTTTTACACATGATTGGAGAGCAGGGCGAGGCATAGTCGGGCGCCTGATTTAATTCGCAAGAGGTACTCTCTGAGATTCAATCAGCCAACATGCTAGGTGTTAGAAAATATTAATTTAGATAGAGACCCGCGATGGGGATACCATAGGATAGAAGAACTCACGGAACTAAGTCAAACGCAAGCCTCTCGATTGAGGTCTCTTCATTAGTCCAGGAACTGAATATTGATAATATTGCATAGGTATATAGAAAGAAGATATGTTTTTAGTCTTGCGCACTAGCTGTGTGGTGATTAGGAAATGGGTTCCTGATTGTTCCTTTGGGATGAAGCTTGTAGTTGGAAATGCAGCATGTGCCAGGAATTCATTAGGCGAATTTAGTTAGTTTTGGTGATAGTAATATTAGTGCAGGTTAGACAGAGTGCAACTCAAACAAAGAGATAAAGCTAGAACTTCTAGGTTTTGAATTTGATTGCAGATTCAAGAATTTGTTGAAACAGCTTTGGATTATTCCAAAATATATTTGTTATAAATTAATTTAGTTTTTCTTAACTAAACACCTATCCGTCCTAGATTTTTATGGAGTCCGGAAGAAACATTGTTGACGTGTCTCTTTTTTCGGTTCCTTTTATTTATTGAATACTTTTAATTTATTTTTAATTGATAAGATTCTATCTCGGTGATAGAACGATTTAGCCGGTCGGTCGCAAGGAAGTCATAGTGCTCTGCTTCCGAAGAAACTTATGCAAGGATCGAAGAAATGAAACACTCCTATCACAGCTACTCTACATCTACATATCCCATGACGATGAGAGAAGTTCAATGTAGCATGCGGCGAGATAAGCATCAACACATTGGACACAGAAGCAGAAGAGGCCGCAAGTAGGTAGTAGGAAAATTTCCAAAGAGCTTACAGATGTCCACAGTTCTGAACAACAAAAGACGCAGCGATCACTCCCAGTTTCGGATGTCTCCGAATTTTTTGCGAGAATTTTCTGCACCAATTGATGGATTGAATACGAGAACAGGTCAGGAACCAAGACTCTTATCATACGAAAGGTTAGTCAAAGTCAAGCGATTGTAACCCTCTCACGTAGACATGTAGAAGATCCAGCTGACCTAGAAGTACTTGGCGAAGAATGGTCGAAGAGGAAACAGCACAACTGGGGAAGGATCAGGACCGTACACGATGGCGGCGAATAGGAATAGTAGAGGTTATTGTTAAATTTATTAAGTTCCCATACATTTTGATCCATGCATTTTTACCCTCGGGAGAATATTCATGACATGATATACAAGGAAGGAGGGAATTTTACTTGAAATCTTTACAATACCCGAAAATTCCCCAAACTCTTTTGATGTGGAAAAAGGATAAGGCAAGGCAAGACTTGCAATTTCCAAATAGAACAGTTAAACAACGTCTGGACTGAACGACTCCATCTTGGAAAAAATGGAGTTTCCATACAAACTGTCGATACTATCCAGCGGAAAGTAATACCATTACTTCCTAAAATTGTAGCACTAGAACCAAGACTTCCTCCTCTTCCCGGTTAGTGAGAATATTCCTATGGTGTATCTAGGCGTGGTCCGAACTGTGTGCTTACACATAACAGTCTTAGTTTTATAATTTTAAGCCTTTCCAATAATATCGAGATATGAAAGCAAGAACTCGTGAGCCCAGACGTGCAATTTTGTTGTATTCAGAAAGTCTTGTTAAATAGCTAAATAAGATGTCAATACGATGGAAAGAAAAATTATAAATTGGCCAGTTTATATTTCTAAGAACTCTGAGAATATTCTCAGTGAAAATGACAAAGATTGAGAAAGAAATATAAACAACAATTCTCAAAGAAATAAAAATTGTTGTTGTGACGCCTTTTAAAAATACAAAAGCAAATAAAATTAAATTATTTTCAAAAGTCAAAGCTATCACTTTGTAAAATTGAGAAATCGAATCGAAAAATTTTCATTCTCAGGGTTTTGACAGTAGAATTGAGAAATTTGTATGAGAATTTTTGTTTATATTTCTGAGAATACGAAGATCTCTGAGATCTTAGAAATATAAACTGGCCAAATGATTCAAACATTTCGTTATTCAATATCAGATCAGTTTAATCACAATCAACTTTCTTCAGGGTTAAAAGAACGATTAACGCGTACTCCAATCCTACACGCATATATTCCTTATCGATGTCCAATATCTAAGAAATTCATTCCGCAGATCTAATCTTCCTACTTAGATATCTATAAAACTTATTTAAACGAAGCTAAGTAGGTGTTAACCTAGTCTTAAATTTTTTATAAATTCTTCCTGAAACAAATCCTCATCAGCATCACATTGGTAACAAGTTTTTTTTTTCTATACACTCTCTGTTATCAGATAGCAAGTATTGCAAGCTTCTTTTAATTTGAGTGTTTTCAGTAGAAAGATACACAAATAGTTAATTAATTATTTATGGACATTTTACCGTAAATGCATAGGTATCGCATGAAATAAATGTTCAACATTTTTATCCGCGTGCGCTATTCCAAGTTTGACTTCCACAAATGTTTCGAAAACATGCCAACCGACATAAAACTTTACAAATGACAGAAATCCCAATCAGATAAGGCACACACTCGCTTAGCATGGCATCCGTCGGATTCGGATGTAAGTAAGTATGTATATATGAGGATGCAAGAGGATACGCACGAAGAATTTTATCTTAGATTAATGCCATCGAGCACTACAACTATTAGAACCATACTACAGTGCTAAAGAACGAGCGTGCGGAATTTACGCCTCTCACTTAAAAACACACAGAAGTCATGGCGCTTCGCTCAAAACTTCCTCCAACATATATCTCAGTAACACTATAGTGTCTTCTACAGATATACCCTGTTGGATATTTATTGAATTTAATTATAAAATCACCTCCTATCTTGGAATTATTCATTTTGACCCTTCGCAGCGATAAAGTACCTCTATGCCAATACAATAAACAAACCGATCCAAGATACCGGCGCGGCGCACGATACCGGAGGCTCTCCGCCCACAGCCTAATTCACATACTTAGTGCAGAATTAATTTCAATAATCTGTATTTTCTTTTCTTTTCTTGGCATCCCTCATCTAGTGGAGAATGATCAGGACGGGGATTTCGTAATAGTTGGGTTGTACCAACAAAGAATTTGAAAAAACGAAGAAGAATCCCGAATTAGATTCCAGATAGATCGTAAATTCCGCCCGTACTGATCTTCACATATTCCTTGGATGATAGTGTGTGGTCATAGATAGTACGATTTGGGTTTCCTGGCTTCTGGCTTTTTCTTTTCTTGTGGTTCTATCGTGGGGCATAAATATCCACGATTCTTAGGAAATGCGTCTTCAAGATTCCCAAATGGCATATTATGGTCTCAGTTCAGTTGTATAGGATTGGATCGACGTTGCCACAGCTAGCCAGCCAGCCAGTACAGTGTGGTAATAATCGCAGTTTAAGAATCGACTACTGGGTGTATAGTATAGGTATACGAGTATTTATTTTTTTCGGCAGGCAACCCGACACGATAGGATCGGAAGAAGAATCAACATCGCTTAATCTTATTGCATGATAAGGGCAAGAAGCGCACGAACTACGTGTGCTTGATGGGGATTGGCATTGAATATGGGATAAGAAGTCCCGAAGAAGTCCATGCCATCAGAACATAGAAGACACAAGATACGGGCAATAGAGAGAAGAGAACTTCTATATCGTGGTCTTGCTGATGTAATGCTGGGTTGTTTATTTATATAACAATTTGCGTGCTACTGTACTATGGTGATCCTTGGCTTTGGAGCTGTTGTCAGCTTTCATCTTGAGAAAATATGTTTTAATTTACTTCATGGCAATTATTTGGCTGTTAATTGTAATATAGCATAGTAATGCTAAGGCTTAGAATGAATTGATATTCAGTGATAAATAAAAAATAGTTGGAGATCGTAAAAAGGGTACTATGAAGATCAATTTTCTGATACGAAATGTACTTCTTTTCCCTCAGCCTTAACTGCCACAAAAATTGAATTTTAAGTTTCGTTTCAGCTTTTAACAACCTAATTTGGTGCTGAAATTGTTTAGTTAAAGTTAAATAAGTGTAAATTGAGGATAAACATAACCATATCAACAAATTAACTACAGAAGCAGAAAAGACCTCAAGCATATGAAACAGTACAACCGTCACAGCTCCTAGCAACAGCTGGTAAAAGACACTGATGAATCTGCACGTTTCGATTGAGAACCATCTCAAAAGGAGCAAGGAGCAATTTTCTGCGGTCTTAAATGTATGTATCTATTGGTAACGCCCAACCGAATTGGATATTAACAGTCGAATCGGGAAAGCATAGCGATTGGAACTCTGTCCAAAATATGGAGAAATAACTCTATACGCTTGGACAAAAAGACGAAGTTGCAAGTGGCAGTCGAATGGCGAGCGGACTGATCTTCCACTTGCTGAAGCACGGTCGAAGAAGAATCAGCACAGCTAGAAATAGCAAGCAGCAAGATTCTATATTCTAGGTCCTTGATTCTTCAATCTAGCAGCTTAATTCTAGCATGAATCTAGGAGCTTGATTCTGGCACCTTTATTCTTACAGCTTGACTAAGAGTCAAGGTAATATTCTCGTTACTGCTATGTAAAAAGATGGAGCCTTGGAAGAAAACCCTGTTCATAAGGTCCTATCGCAGAAAAAAGGCAAAATTCCTGGATCAATCAAATGAAACGACACCCGCATTTAATTAGTCGGCGAAGAGGGAAAGCTGTGCTCTAGTCATTAAAAGGGGGAGAACACTCTAGGAGGCAGATTCTATCACCTAGATTGAAGCGCAACAAGCATCTAGATAGCTTCATTCTAGCAGATAGATAATAGAAATTTAAGCAGTTTGATTCTGCATCTTGGTTCTAACTGCATTCGCAGTTCTATTCCAACCCTTGCAGATTGATGCATACAATTTGAATCTATAGTAGCGGTATTTTAGCAGATAATCTATCAGCAACTAGATTTTAGTCAGATTCTTTAAAATAAGATTACACCCCTTTCCCTCCATCAAATCGTAGTTGTTGGTAACCCTCACTGATGTGGTAAAACTAATCTTAGGTCTTCCAAGAAATAATATCCAAAAGTAGCGAATACACATATACATAGTTCATTCGATAATATCATTCCATTTGAACTTACATCGTGAAATCTAGATATTTGTGGATTCTTAAATTTATTACTTGACTCAAATCCACTCAGTCGTTGGTTGTTGTCCTGTTTATGGATTCAATAATATAACTGCCGCAATAATTTTGCAAAACCTTTTAGCGAACATTATTTCTTCAGCAAGTAGTAAGTATACCAATGTACCTAAGTCTTATAACATAACCACAAAAAAAAAAAAAGTGAAATTGTCCACAAAGTGGAAAATATCCATTGAGCTCATAAATTTTCGATTGGGACATATGGCATGCGATCAGCTCATTTAGATGTCAAAAAAAAAAAACAAGTACTTTGAACCAAATGTTAAAATGTTGCTTGTATATAGAAATAGGTATGGCAAACAAAGGGGCCAGGGGATGACCAACGGACAGAGGAAATTTCTGACCATTTCAATGGACTTCCGTAATTACATTCAAGGACCCATCTCGATATTGCCAAGTGACACTTTAGCAATACGTCGCATCGTTGTCGTTGTGTCGTCGATAGTGGCCTTATCTTTATGTTTGCGATTCACAAGCAAATGGACACGATGGGCATGCGATAGGCCTTGTTGGGCTGCCGCACCGCCATCATCCTGCAAACAAGAAATCAGACAAGATTCTTATCGTATGGTTCACATCAACGCTGTCCTGCGGCACACTGGCGGAAGCATATTATGAAAATATGCTAAGAAGTTGACTGGCATTGCTTGCAAGAATCAAGAAGAACCAGTGAGAGCCGAGGTGATGGGAAATTGCTGTCAACCTAGCTGATTGGATATCGCTATTGCCACAGGTGCTCCTGCTCATTGCTACTGGTCTATATAGTCAAACATGAAAATGGTATTGCATAAAATTGCTAAAAGTTTCACGTGATAACCTACAAAATCCCTCAGGATTTTTCTCGTTCGCTAAATATCCAGCAATGGAACCTGATGATGCAGCGTCCGCGTCGGTCATAGCAGCAATGACGCGCATGGCGTCTCATCGTGCCGCAGATAATGAAAACTCTCTTGAGGCGCAAGCTATAATAGTTAACGTGTGCTTGGACTTGGTTGGTCACATTGGCGCACGAGGGAAAGCCATTCAGGGAGACTTCACTTCGATCACTTAGCAATCGGATAGGTTTTGTAGATTCATATCAGTGAATTTGAAAACATAGAGGTTGGGATTCTGGACGAGCGACACAACTAATCAGCAATCTCCCAGGGCTGCACAAACATCGCTTTCACATGACGGGGGAATTTTGTCATTGTGTATACTTAGCACCAAAGAAAATATGTGGGAACATGATGTGCCGGAGCTGTAGCCCGAGCTGGTGCTGTGTATGTTGTAATCTTAAAAAAAAAAAATATGGCTGGATAGATTATAAGCCCAATGAAACACATACATTTTATAAAAACGGATGTATAGATAAACATAGTTCAGTTAAATTGGAAAAAAAAAGGAAATGAAAGTATTAGTTGTACATGAACAGCAGAAACTTTATCTTGCGGTTATTTCGAAGTTTTTGAAATTAACTGCTGTGTCGTTTTTGGCTGACACCCCATAAAAAACAATTTAACTTTAATCAAATTGGTTTAACATTATGTGGCAATTTGGAAAGAATGCCGACCTGGCAATGGAACATTGATTCCTTTGTGCCTACTACTGTCCAAAACTACGAGTTACAACTACTGATGTTAAACATTAGCTAGTAACTAGTATAATTCGAAAACAATTTCACAATCAAACCAAACATGGCTAAATCCCTGACGGTTGACCAGGGAACGGGCCTTTTTTGACATTTATAAATGGAGACTTTAAAAAATAGAATTTGTAGAAATTAAGTTAAGATTTACATAATTCAACCAAATGCCATGTACTGCTAAGTACAGATCCAACTATACAGTGGAATTTTACGCAGAGTGTAGCACAGTTTAAAATAAAATGCACGACTGGGTCGCACGTACATACTTCCTGTAATGTTTAAACTGACGTTTCTCAAAGGGATCCTTGTGAGCAATAACATCTTGGTTTTAAAGTCTGAGTATAGAAACAAATTTATTTGAAAAGAATCATACTTTATTGTCACAAGTAAAAATATGAAAAAGCCTGAAATTCGTTATTTGAATTAATAAAATAAGCCAAACAAGAATTTTATTCTTAAAACTAAGCTAAAAATAAAAAATTTTGAAAAAAAAATTCAAAAATTATTAGATCTGTTTTTAAAAAAATATTTTTTTAAGTATTTTTATAAAAAAAAGTTGGTATGTACATTTTTAGTATATGATAACATACACTTAAAACCAAATTAAAAAAAAAATATTTATTAGTTTTCAAAAAAAAATTTGATTTTTTGAAATTTAATACAAAAAAATATTTTTTTGGACATTACGATATGCAATATTATTAAGATTATATAAGACCTCCAATAGTTTACGAGAAAACCAAAAATCCGGTTCTATGGAAAGTACCGTTTGTAACGGTTTTTTAAAAAATATTTGTTGGCTAAATTATTAAGGTCACTGAACCCGATTCAAAAAATTTCATCAAAATCGTTAGAGCCGTTTTGAGATAAAAATGTTCTTGAAGCTAAAAAAAAATTGATTTCACCTCTAGGCAATCTCACCAAAACCTTATACCCAAAGTTTGAATAAAATCGCTTCAGTAGTTTAGACATTAGGCTGCAGGTCGGGGTACAGACAGACAGACAGAATTGCGGGACCCACTTTTTTCGCGTTCTCTATCATCGTAATGTTAGGTCTGGTTAATGTCTCGATATCGATTTTTTGCACGAATTCAAAACTTGCCCTGTAGTACCTATAGTCACAAGTGAAAAGACAAAAAATTATGACTTGGTTTGGTATATAGCTCTGAGCCCTCTAAATGGCAAAGTGAAATTGGAGTTAGCATGATTCTAAAATAGACCTTTGGTGATTTTAACTTCAGTAATATGCTAGGATATAGAATGATACTCTATAATAATAATTTAAAATTAGCAAAGAATTATTTTCATCTTAGTAAAATTCCAAAAATGTTTTAATACGTAGGTACTTGATCGAGTAAAATTTTCAACCAAACCAAAAATAAAATTGTACTGGAGGTACCTATCTGTTATTTGTGAAATTATAATTAATTTTTGATTAAATTATGAAAGATAATTCACGCAAAAAAACATAAAGGTACCTGATTGATTCTGATACAAAATTAAAAATTTAACTGTTGGGTAAAAATACTTGAAGTATCTAATTTAAAAAATGTACCTGTGGAATTTTTAAAAAATTTTTATTTGTTCTTCAACTTTTTTTTTTTAATTTAGATTGGCTTTCAATGGTTGTGTATATGTTAACTCCGAGTTAGTTGATCTTGCAAATTGAAATTTTTAGAGTTAAGACACTTAAAGTTTTATAATTAGTATTTGACTAGAATTGTCGTGGGAAATGATCAATTTTTGTCGCCAAAAATCAACCAGCAAGTAAAAACGGCATAAATCGAAATATGTAGGTACATATATTAAAGACAATCCGTCAAAATATAAATAAATAAATATTACCAATTGAAAGGTTCTTAGAAAAAAAAAACTGAAATAAATCTTGCATTGGTAACACAACATGTTCCGCAATAATTATGACAGCTGTTTATGGCAAAGTTAAGTTGCAAGATTTATAGCACAACATTAATAAACATTGTAAGGCCTTGTAAACCAAAAACAGGAACATGATGTGTTTGCCGGTCCTTTTGTAGATACATACATATGTATACTTCATACTGATCTGGTTAGTTCTTTTTTTTCTGGAAGAGATTCCAATAGCGTTCTAAAGAAAAACAACGCGAGGCGGTAAGTAAACGCCCTAAATGGTCAATTGAAACGGAAATTTTAAATTAATTTTTTTTTTTTTTTTGTATATAAATTTTACTTGGTGAAGATTAAAAGTCAGGTTTGTTGGTCACACGGCGCGCCGCCGCGCCGTTTCTTTTAACATCCCAGACAAGCAGTTACCTTGATTGCTCACGTGTTGCATTTGGTTTGCAGACGCATTACAGGTATCGGGCGCTCATTAGACACAACAAGAAATGGTCAGAACATACACTCACCATTATATATTGGTCTATAGAAGGCTCTGTACTACCATACCTGCTGAATGGAAGATGAGCTCGAGTTTAGTGCGGGATTGGAATCTCAGCTGGAATTCGGATCAAATAGAGAAGAGAAGATTTATTAATTAACAACAATCATTTTTATTAACAATGTTAGGTTGACCATTGTAGTGGGTATAATGTTGTTTGTTGATATGGATGTTGTTTCATGATGGTGTCTCTCCAAGTTGTGTACTTGTGGCAGCTACATAATATTGCATGTTTGCATTATAGGCACTTGACTTGTAATTAAGTAGTTTCAGATTGGATTTGATTTGGTTATAGACACTCTTATGATTCACTTCGTTTATAATTTAATATAGTGTGAGTTCAAAAATGGATTGAATCAGTTCCATGTTTGCACATAACTCATTTACAAAATTGGAACATTAAGTGTACATATTATGATAAGTTATACCAGCTAATGACATAATTTATTCGATGGCTCCTCATAGTTGGATTCTACACATGGTACAGGAAAACACGGAAGGTGTTATAGCTATTATTTTTAAACAATATTGTTTGAAACAGAGCGCGATCCAACTTTTGATCGCCGCGTTCTTTGTAAAATTATACAATGATCGCTGGACCGCGCCCTATTTGACAAGGCATTTAAGGTTTTCAACAAGTTTGGCAAACTTGGTTTTTTTCGTTTGGTTTGGGTTTTTTCGTGAAATTTTAATAGGTAAGAAAATTCAGAATTTTTTTGTCATAACTTATAAGAAAAAAAACCCAAGCTTGAGAAACTTCTGCTTTCATCCTGGTGGCTACATTTGACGTAATATTCTGTTGCCCAATTAAGAATTCAAATTCATAGAAATATTTGGAAGAGTAATTCGTCTCATATACGTATACAAGGTGTTCCGAAACCACCGCCACAGAAGAAAAATATGAATTCCTGAGCAAGGCAATTATTTGGATGTAAAAAAATATGGGGAAACAGTGATAACAACTACTGCGAGAGGAAGACACAGAAACATATGCGTGTCAAACTTTTATAAACAGGGACGAACTCATTAAGGTATATTGGAAATATTCAGGCGGTGTATATGTGATGAATGCGGAACAATTTATTTAGCGCTCCTTAAATAAATCTAACCTGCTATTAAGAATTAGTATGAGCTAAACTAAACTTCCAAACTAGTGCCGAAAATGCCCGTGGATTGCCAGAACTTTCCTGAAAAAGTTTGCCTAACCAGTTAAACGTTATGCTTAGTTGGATAGAAGAATTTTAAGCTAAACGCAAACAGAATAATAGAGCCTGAACAACTTTTCACCTACTAGACAACACTACATGACTATTTACCCATTTTTTATCACTTGAATTAAAAATGAAAACAAAATGTAATCCGCCATCGGCAATGCTTGAAACCATTCAATAAATACATATAATTCACAACTCTTTTTTTATAATTTACTATAATTAATTTGTTCAAAGTTTGAAACAAATTTCCCGCAGAGAAACATTCATTAACGACGCAGTGAAACTAAATTCAATCATGCTTAGTAGTTTATTAATATAAAACAACAAATAACAGTTAAAATTTAAAAGCCCTTCCGATAATAATCCTGACACCATATTTCAGGTTGGTTCTTACAATTTAGCCGAAGCAACCCTTGAGAGTTGCATGTCCGCAGAAGGTTCGTTAACAAACTTGCGCACAATGTTGAACTTGGGATGATTCTTGTCTTGCATCAGACTGAAAATGATACTTTCGCTTGTCGTAATGATGCATCCCAATTCTTTTAATCGGTCCAAAGCTAGATCTCGATCCTGATTAAGGCGAGAGCAACAGCAATCTGCCACCAGATTGACTTTGTAATCCTTTTCTATTAAATCAATTGCAGTCTGCTCCACGCAAACATGAGACTTCAAATAAAAATAACGTTATTACTGGTCTTTTTTTTCAAATGCTTAATTCATTTTTTTACCTCTAAGCCAAAGAGAACAACATCTTTGGGTTTCTCGTTCGGAAATAGCTCCTTAATCTTAGATTCCAATTCGGGTATCATCATACTGAATTTGGTTTTCGTAAATATAGCAGCTGCGTGGCTAACGTCCAATTCCTTAGCAATTTTTCCCAACTTTTCTGGATACTGCTCGGTGGCGATTAGAGGAACTTCCAGCGCTTTTCCGGCATTCACCTCAAAATTGGTTTGAGTATGCAATTATGGTTTGTGTATTAAATGGGACATTTGGATGGTTGGGAGAGCTCTGGGAAATTAGTCTCCTCCAAAATGTAAGGAAACTCACCAATTTGTTCACGTTTGTTACCATGTTGTCAAACAACTTCATCCCTGGACGAAATTTATCTTGAATGTCACAGAGGAGAAACAATGTACTTTTTGGGTCTAATTTGCTCAGACGTTTTGCCATTTTTATTCGTCAAATATGCAAATTATAGAAGAATAATAAAATTATATAATGTACTATACAAGAACTTTGGACTGTGGATAATAGGAATATATAATTTTCCAACTGGAACTGGTAAAATTTAGTGCCGATAAAGTCAAGACAAAAGCAATACGAAAACCGAAGACTGACAGATAACTTTTTCTTCCTCAGGGTTGGTAGTTCCAGTTGCCTGCTGGCCCCATTCAGCTATAAGAAAAAACGGATGAGTTCAGTCAAAGTGAGAATAAAATAGAACGCTTTTCTTCTATGTGGGCAATTTACCTTTTCACACCAAACTCAAAACGCGGTTTTCAGATAAAAGTTTTCGAAAACACGAAATGCGTTCACACTGCATATTACGTGTTTTCGTTTGACATTTCAATTTTTTGACAACACTACTGTCAAGTTTTGTATTGAAAAATTAAAAACTTATTTGTGTTTACATATTTGCAACAATAAATGAATGCTTAACAAATTCAACTAATTTATACACACAAAAAGAAAATTGAAGAAAACATGAATATTTTGTTAAACTTCTTTTTCTTATCTGAAAACTCTTACATGAGAATCAGAAGAAAGAAATTACTTATCACAAAAAGTTTATCAACAAAACAAATTAAAAACTCAAATAATATTTACAGTCAGCTGTTTTTAATTTCTTTTGAAAGCATTCCATCAATTTCTTTCCTGTCAATTGTTGGGCGCTGAATATTCCATAGGTGTGTTTGATTTAATTCATCTATGAGTTTCCACAAGTTTTCGACCGGTTTTATATAAAACTTGTAGTTTATGAAAACCTGAAGCTACAAAAAATGTATGCGAAAACTTGTGTTTTCGATTAGGTTTTCATCGAAAAACGATTAGGTTTTCATCGAAAACCGATGTTTTGGCGAAAACCGTGTTTTCGGCTTGGTGTGAATACCGTATAAATTAGGCGCCAAGACTAATAGCCTTTTCACACCAAACTCAAAACGCGGTTTTCAGCTAAAAGTTTTCGAAAACACGAAATGCGTTCACACTGCATATTACGTGTTTTCGTTTGACATTTCAATTTTTTGACAACACTGCTGTCAAATTTTGTATTGAAAAATTAAAAACTTATTTGTGTTAACATATTTGCAACAATAAATGAATGCTAAACAAATTAAACTAATTTATATACACAAAAAGAAAATTGAAGAAAACATGAATATTTTGTTAAACTTCTTTTTCTTATCTGAAAACTCTTACTTGAGAATCAGAAGAAAGAAATTACTTATCACAAAATGTTTATCAACAAAACAAATCAAAAACTCAAATAATATTTACAGTCAGCTGTTTTTAATTTCTTTTGAAAGCATTCCATCAATTTCTTTCTTGTCGATTTTTGGGCGCTGAACATTCCATAGGTGTGTTTGATTTAGTTCATCTATGTGTTTCCACAAGTTTTCGACCGGTTTTATATAAAACTTGTAGTTTATGAAAACCTGAAGCTACAAAAAATGTATGCGAAAACTTGTGTTTTCGATTAGGTTTTCATCGAAAACCGATGTTTTGGCGAAAACCGTGTTTTCGGCTTGGTGTTAATACCGTATAAATGACGGATTTTAGTAGAGCAGTTAAAAAATCATCAATCATCATGATGGGTGGTGGGATTTATCTCCCCCTATTTCGGCGGAGGGAATTTGAAAAAAATACGTTCCGTTTGACAGCTCATTTCGATTAGTTTTTGTTGTTTTCTTTTTCTGTTTATTCATTTGTAAATGTAAATTGGTGTGGGAAATGAGATAATTTGGAAGCTAATTTGGAAATAACAAAATGATATCACCTCATTTGGCATTGTGAAAAGGATTCATAAGTTTAACCACCATTATATTCAGTCTTGAATTAAACAGAACTATTAATCCAAAAATTAATCCAATTATATTTGTCTGCCATAACATCAAAAAATTGGACTAGGCCATCAGTTTTTTTTTTACATAGTGCATTAAAATTGTCATTTGTCATCGATTACTTCAGCTTATGTGTTTCAAATCGATCGAGAACTTACTAAATAATCTATCAGAAAAATTTTCCTGATCCATTTTCCTGTTCGCTATAACTCGCCCCTAACTTGGAGTTTATGTTATTCATAGACAATTTAGACCCGAGTGCAATAAATAAATCGGAATTCAGTCCTTTTTTTTCTATCTGTCAAAAAATGGATTGGATTTTAATGTATTGACAGGCAATAGTACTAAAATTGGAGTAGAATTCTGTTTTTTACTAAACAGAGCTGCCAAATTCTTTATGAATAGCAGCTGTTTCTAACCTCTGTGTTAACTTTAGACTCGAGGCCAGTTGGATTCGGTTCTAAAGTTTGACTATGAATACGCTCCAATATAAATAGCTGATGTGTTACAGTCGTATTTGTAAAACTTGTATCTACTTATGCATGATGTCTAACCATTTTTAAATTGGTATAGATAATGAATATCACATTAATCACGATTAAGACAACCCACATTTGCGTCCAGGTAAAGTGTAAGACAACAGTAAATAAGATCTTTGAACTCTTTTTTTTAAAGTCGGACAATAGTGTAAAGTTAGACAACATGTAAAATCAAACAACGACCCAAAGTTATTTAACACATTTTTTTTAAATTAAGACAATTGTCATTTTAATTGTGTTTTTTGGTAACAGAAAGAAAATTGAAATTGTATAAGAAATCTAGTTTACATAGGTTTTTCGACATGACGTGATAATGGGATTTATAAATGCGTTTTGATTTTTGTTTCGCATTGGTCTGGACAAGCCTTTAGTCGGCACGTTTGTTTGAGTTTTAAGAAATCATGTAAGCGTACCATAAGTCTTTGATTTGTGTTTCCATCTTAAGAGTATATATTTATACAGCACCACCAACCCCTGCATAACAAAATTCACCACCCCACAATGGTTATAGAAAGAGACAACACACAAGCGAAATACCAAAATGTTCATACCATTATATATTCATCCTCTTCAAACATTCATCCATTATATTTCATTGTGATTTCACCACTTAAAAAAAGCAAGGTGAAGTCTGCCACAACATCACGACGAACGATAGTCAAACGGTCTCCGCGTG
Organism: Syrphus vitripennis; assembly: GCA_958431115.1. Classification (NCBI taxonomy): domain Eukaryota; kingdom Metazoa; phylum Arthropoda; class Insecta; order Diptera; family Syrphidae; genus Syrphus; species Syrphus vitripennis. The sequence continues at coordinate 11,161,510 of OY288108.1, read as the reverse complement.
AAAATTCGTGAAAAATCGTCAAAAAAAAACTAAAATATTTTAAAATAAAATAAAAAAATGCATTAAAAGCATCCCATTAAGTGTTTCCTATCCGGATTAAGTGTGAACAAATAAAATATTGCAAAATAAAATTTGGAAAAATGCAATATTTTGGTGCTGTACCTGCTTCTACTGCGGCTCCATAGTTCGACCTCTGCACGCACCATTCGAGTCGTTGATCAAATCAAACCATCTCTTCTGCATCTTCATCTTCTCACCTTCCTTGTACAAGAAGAGAAGCACACCATCATCAACAGCAGCTGCTGTATGTGCGACAGCACTAACAAGGAATTCAAAGTGTTAACTCAGCCAAGATTTAAAAAGAAAAGTGAAAAAGAAGCAAATTTCGTCTAATAATTGTAAAAAGTTTTCAGAAAAAATATAACAAATAAAAATAATTTCTGTTGTGGTGCGTTTCCTAAGTAAAGTTCAATAAAAATTAAAAAAAAAAAAAACGGAAAACCAAAGTGTACTCTCTCTCTCTTGGTCTCTTGTCTCCTCAATGTGAAAAGCGAAACAAAAAGTAAAAAAAAAAAATATTTTTCAGGTGCCCTATCGTCGTGCGTGTGTGTGTGTGTAATGAAATGTAATTCGTTTTGTTGCTCGTCTTTCGGAATTGCCCTGAATTTTCCGCGAATGAAGAAAATAAATCATTTGGGCCCCGACGAGATTTACCGTTCCACATAAAAATTGAAAACCGCCAATGAGTCGACGACAGTCCTTGGATCGACCAGGTGCGCTAATTTTTATTTAATTTTTCTATTTTATTTAAAACATTTTTTTTTTTAAGTAGAAAGTGTCAGACATGCAAATGCATGAAAAAAAATCTCAGCAAAAGAGACAAAACTAGAGTCTGAAGTAAACAAAAATAATGGTCTCTTTCTGTGCCGTCGCCGTGTGCTAAAAATAAACGCATTTTTGTACTATGGATAGGTTCGGTTGGTCTCTTTTGCTCTGATGACAGCAGGTTGTCAATACAGCAGCCATTGATCTCTCTTGTCAAAATGTGTGTAGGGATGTGTTTCGTTAAAAATTGAGTATCTTCTGGCAACACTGTTTTTTTTTTTTTTTTTGTGGAAAATTCTCCGAAACAAATTTTCATCAATGAAAATTTGTATGTTTGTATGAATTGAGAGCCAAGAAGTATACAAAATAAAAGTTTTATTTATTTTTATTATTATTTGCACTCGATTTTAATTGTAGAAATTTAATGTAAGCAATAAAAATATTTGACAACAAACTTTACTGCAGAGGAAAGTGTCGCCATTTTTTTTTCTCATGTCTGATTTTTCTCCTTTTTTTTTTAATTTTTGATACACACCGATGAAATGGAGGTACCATCAGTACCACTTACAAAAAAATCCGTTTTCGTTATATGGATACATACTTTGTTTTACCTGTTTTTTTTTTTTATTGTTTTGTTTTATTACATTTTAAAGCGGCGTTGCCTATTCTCTATTTTTTGTTGTTGTTGTTTCCCATTGCCAATCTGTGAACTTTGAGAGTTTTCTAGAAAGAAAAAAAGAGTAATAAAAATGAAATAGACAAAACAAGAAAAAATACACCCGCTATCTGCTATGCAATTCAATTCGCAATCACAATATTATCTTATAAGCTTCTTTAGCCAAGGTGGAAAAGAAAATATTTATGCTGTTTTTTTTTTTAACCGTTGCGAAAGACAATTTTGTAAACAAATCGTAAAGTTGAAGAAGAGAAAAACTTTTCTTTTATTTTGTTTACTTTTTTTTATATTATTTTTAGCTTTGAGTGTTTTTTAAATAGGTTTTTTCAGAGTAGAAATAAACATGAGAATATATTTTAGTTTTTATAAATTTAATTTATAAAAAAAAAATTGTCAGGGAATATTTTTCAGCCAGTAGGTCTGGGAAATTTGGTTATGAATGATTTGCTTGGATGATGATGTGACGGAAGCACTTACAAATGTCACATTGTAGTCAAGGGATTTTTGAAAGACATTTCCGGTAAGTATTGCATGAAATAGTTTGATTGAATCAATAATTTTATTTATAGATTTTACAAACAATTTGATGTTGTTGTGGTCCTGTTAAAACAATTTAATGAAGATGTAGTATTAGCGCTCGATGAATTCCGGACTCGATTTTGACATTTTTGTTTTATTACGATGAAGACCTACTCTTGATTTGTTCTTCAGATTTGAAATTGGTGGAATATTTATATTCGACAAAATCAATCTCAATCAATGATGGATGCAAGTGGTCGAACAAAGTAGTATCAGTGGTTGAGGACTTCCCTTTGGCGGTTGACAACTTCCAATAGATCCCAAGCCAAAACTTTCGTTTTTAGACGCTTGTAAAAGGACAGGCTTTTGTGAGGACTAATAAACCTACAACTGCATTTTCTGACAAGCAATCCCCTAACAAAGGTATCTCAAACAAGCAAATCTTGAGAAAGACTTGGGATATAGATTAACTATAGAGAAATAATAAATCTTATGTTCGAAGGGTATTTTAAACCCAAAATCATTCATTCATTTATTTGGCTAGTTTATATGTTTGAGAACTACAATTTTTCTCTCTGCTGTTTAATAATAAATAACCGGAAATTCTCAGGAAACGCAGAATTCACAAGAAATATAAACTGGACACTTCATTGGATGATGTTGATTAAATATGTCGAATCGAAGCTCTGATTAACATTGTTAATCATCTCTTATATGCCCTGACTGTATTTCAGAACGAAATGAAATAATTTTGAGGTTTTATTTATGTAGCTGGATTCTATGAGTCAAATTCAAGAAAATATTCAATTTTTCGTGTTGATTAATTTATAATTTGCAGCCGTCCGTCACGTGACTATTTCAACTAGCTTCAGATTCTAAAAGAGGTCAAAGATAATATCCGTCAAGAATGTGGAGGATGTATGTATAGTCAAAAGTTTTGGCGAAAGTGATAGAAAATTGTCCACAAGGAGGATATTATGGAAAAATAATTAAGATTCTATAAATCAGTTAATTAAGATACATATAAATCAAAATTTTTCATTCATAAAAAAATTACAATCAAAGAAAAATGTTGTTTTTTGATTCTATAGAGAAAATAAGTTATTTATAGAAATATTCAAAGACAAAGGAATACTTCTAGACCAGTTGCAGATCACATGATTATTATCAAAACGTCTGTTAAAATCGAAAAAAAAAATAATAGATACATAGGTACCTATTATAAACTTCTGTTCTTTGTTCAGTTTTATTTCACAATACTTAATTGAGCAAAAATCTTCACTTCAAGAAATTAGATTTAAATATCAAAATTTGATAAGCATGACTTCTCTCATCTAACTCAATTCAAAGAAAACCTATAGATACAATAATTGAAGTGATTTTTAATTTCGAAACCACAATATCACGTGTACAAAAAAAAGAAGGAAAAATCAATAATTCAAAATATATATACCTAGACCTACCCACCCACCAATCGCTTACTAAACAAGCCATATTATGCCTCGTCACGTTTATTTATCCTCAAAATATTATTAGTATGCTTAAATTCAATCGATTGCAATCAATTTTACAACAGTATAATGCCATTCTATTGGTCGCCACATTTTTGTCGGCATAAGTTAACTTATTCATTCATTCGAAAAAATCAAATTCCGATAATTCTAAGTAATAAATCAAATCATAACACACCACACTCAACAAGCAATCCACATTTTACTCGAACTACCATGACGATCTAAACTACACCTACCTCAATTCATCGCATTCATCAGTGGAATATAAAAAAAAAAATTCCAATTAACAATAACTCAGCACACAATTTTGCCGCCTGCTGCCGGTCGCCGCCGCCGCCGCTGCTTTATCTATAAATAGTGTGCCCGAGAAAAAATTCCCAACTCGTATATTCGAGACTGGCACGTAACAACAATACAAAAACGAACACACCATAAATTTATAGAGCAGCAGTAATGGCACACCCCCTTATTGTCAGAACTTAAACTACCTGTATGTCTCTTTGACACATGAAACATGAAATAACAAAATGCTCATAATGAATTTTTGTTTGCAGTTGTAAAATAATAATAACTTTAGGCATAAATACAAAAAAAAAAAGCGAAACATCTAAATAATTTTCTGTTTTGAATAGGTAGGTATCTACATATTATAATTTATTCCGGCATGCCCAATTTTTTTTAACTAACCCTGACCTACAGACAATAAAAATAATCATGCCATTTATTGTTTTTGAATTTCTCATGCCAGGCAACAATCCGTGAATATTGAATTACTATTCACTAGTTTTTGATGAAAAAAAAAAACATGACTGCGCGCTGTCATAAATGGTAGAAGCCCTATTGGGCTTACACCTTTTTTTTGGCAGTCAAAACTATTAACAATGGTGGAAATAAAAAATGAATTCTAAAAACAACCCTTTTATGAAAATATTGGAAAATTTATTTTCAGATGTACTTGTCTGACATTTTGTCATCGACAAACGACACACCTAGATAGACAGCCTATTGTTGTTCCACTCACACCACCCACTTACTTTGGTGGGTGCAACAAAGACACAGATCCCTCATTTCACCCTCTCCCCAAACAAAACAACAAAAAAAAAACATTATATACATAGGTTCCTACTTGGCTGACTGAACTTTAGACAAGTGTTAGGTGTAGCGCTTATCTTTGATTATCTTTTTATATCACAAGATATGGGACTAGGTTTTTTTATGGAAACGTCTCTTCCCTTTCAGAGGTCTTAATAGTCCTAATTTTAATTTTAAATGACAATAATTTTGTTGATATTATTATCATTAAATATAATTATTGAATTATCTTTGATTGACTTGGCAGGAATAAAACAAGAAATTAAAAATGTAATTTTTGTCCATAGTGGAGGATGTGACATCTATCTCTTTCATATTTTTCTATCTTCTAGATACGTTAGTTCTGTCTTTTTTCATGAATACAGAATTTTTCTGCTTTGTTTATTCCAATTTCGAAAAGCTAGCGATGTACGCGCGACGACGATAACGGCGGCATCAAAAAAATTGATTAATTTTTTATACCACTCTACACTCTCCTCTCGTTTGCGAGCAGCTTTTTTTTTTTTTTGGGTTGCTGCGATATGGAAATGTAAATTTTGTTGTTTCTCGTTACACTTTTCTTCACCGTCACCGTCGTCGTCGCAATTCGCATGTCACAATACACACAGAATATAATTCTAGAACCACCACACACCATGGATAAACCTATACACTTTTCTCTCTGAAATAAGAGGGATGAAGACGAACTCTAGTTATGATGATTACCCTTTGCGCTGATTTCAGTGTTGCCTTTTATTTGATCACATAAAAAGAAAAAAAAACTGCCATAATTTATTTGACGTTTTTATTTTTCAAATAATACGGTCTTTTAAGAAATTCACAATAAGCAACAAACGTCAAACGCCTCACATTGGCGATATTACCCCCCATTAGGGCTCTTTCAAAACTTACAATAAGCAATTCACCAAACGTCAAAATCGGGGCTTTGGCACAATCACAGTTTGGTAAAGTTCCATAAGGTTTTTTTTTTTTTTATACTCCAAATCACAAACGTGAAGTTCTAGCTGACACAAGCTTTTACTCTCTTACTGTCCTACTGGCCAACTGTCAAACAATTGTAAAGAGCTGCATTTATTGGAACGTGAATTGATGTAAGAGAAAACCTCCCCTGATTTTAAATCAAGTAGCCTTTCCGAAACCGCCGCGATTCTGTCTCGGCGACAACGGAAACAATAACTACATGTTTTTTGATTGTCGCTGTGGCTAATCCATTTGCAGTATTTGAACTAATTGTAGTAGCATGAATCAACGTTAACTCAAACGCGACCAATGTTGCGCAGATATTTCATTGCTGGCAATATGAGTTTTTATTGTTTCTATTAATCTAAGTGGTAAGCCATTTTGAAATTGTTTCAATTATTCCTTTTCATCGAGCAGTCAATATTTTCGGCTATGTATATTTCGTTAACTTTTGGTATCCATAATAAGAGCACTCATCAAATGCTACTACGTGAAAGTGAATCTCCCTTATAGACCCTTGCGTTTATTTGCAATTAATTCAGTTCATAATGTGTCCCATAAAGATCTTAATCAAATAATTCTTTCTAAATAAAAAATCGTTCGTATTATCTATATTTCCCGCCCCTTAAGAATTTCTCATTAAACCTTGAATTTCTATTTAAAAAAAATTGCCGATGGCAACACTTTTACCCGGTAGAGGGTGGTTAATTCGAAATGGTTGCTGCTGCCGAACCAAGGCAAAGGTACATGGAACTTTTCTCTATACGTTTTTTTTGGATTGGAATCCATCTACGAGTATACATTCTAGTTCCCTGCGTGGTGCCTTTAATTCTAATTTGTGTGTTGATGACTGAACATGTATGTCAGCCAGCGGCAAAAACACACTATACTACTGTCATATCATTCGTGTCGCGCGATGTGGTTTTGTGTCATCGACGTCGTCGTCGCTCGTCGCATATAGCTGATGGGCTGGCTGGCTCATGGAACTGGAAGTTCATCTTAATCGATTATTTTGAGAGAATACACCGAGTTAATCGTCGTTATTTGACATCGTGTTTTGTTTTGCGTTATCGTTTTTCATTTATCGGTCTCTTTTACTCCGCTCACATGAAATGTATACTTAATTTGGCCTCTTTTGGGAGGGAAACACATGCAAACAGGGTGGTTATAGAGTTCTGGTACAGGGAGACACAAGCTCATCGTCAACGTCGACGTTCTCGTCCTCGTCGTCGTCGGTCTATCTAAATGTGTGTGTGGCTTTTGTTGTCCTGCGTATCCTGTTTTGAGGGCGCATTTAAATAAAAGAATTATACCGAGAGTCGATGACAATATTTTTGGAGATCCTTATAATTCCTTCTCTACATGTGAGCATATAAGTTTTCCTTTCTATTTTGTGAGGAAAACTCTTTTTTTGGATTTATAAAAAGAAAAAACCAACCAAAAAAAGAAAAGAAAGAAAAACAAGGAGAGAGTGTGTTAAGTTTTTGTAAAAGAAAGTTTTTCTTCCTGCCTTGAAGGACATATAAGTTTTTGCTCGCAAAGAAAAGTGAACTCATTCTTTATTATGAGAGTGTGTTAAAAGTTTATGCCTGATACATTTTTTCGTGTAAAAGTGTAATTAAATTTGTTTTATCCCAAAACACTTCTGGATGATCTGATCAAATTTCAACATCACGAATTACCGTTAAGGAAACAATTTAACGAATTGAAATATTATTATGTGGTGTTAAAAAAAAAAAAAACACATTCTTCCCCCTATTTACTTTGTGGATTATAAAAACTTTTCTTGTGGAATACCTGTATACCTACATTAAGTTCGAAGGAATCCAAATAACCATCAGGTAGGTTACTAAAACAAACTATATCCGTTCATGGTCGCAAGGGTGTGGTATCAATGTGGACATCAGCAGACCCATTTTTCTGTTTTATGTAAACATGACAATTCAAATGAATTAATATTTTTTCTTTCTGGTTATTATTGTGAATGAAAATGTGTTATGAAAATAAATTAAGTCAACTTTATGTGAAGCAAAATTAATTAGATGATAAATATTACGCGGGAATACACATATAAATATATAGTTTCGTATCTATCTGTTATAATGTATAATTTAATTATTTTCTTGTTTTATTTTCTCATGTCTATCAAAAGTTATAGACCTGATTCAAACAAACACTAATTTCCATTCTGCAAAAAAAAAAAACATTTAAAGTGAGATTTTATGTTGATTCTCTGTGTAAACATTGCCAAAATGGTATAAAACAGTTATTACATCGAAAATGTATGCCTGGGTCATAGACTTAGACGAAAGAGCAAGACTCTATAATGGGTTTAAAATGTGTCTGGCAACCCACATTTTGTTTTTATTAGACTCCCGTTGGGTTTTTAATTGGATAATGGAATCAAAGTTGGTTTTAATTTTAATTTAAAATTATTCTTCAAACAAGAAAGCAAAGGTTCTATTTCATGTGATTTAATATCCATTTGAAATGATGTGTGATGATGTCTGATGAAATGCTTTGATATTGATAATTTTGATTATTATTTAAATTTCAATGGAAGTGGTTTTTTTTTCATTGAGATGAATTTTGAAAATATTATAAATAAGAATTTATAAACAAGTTGCAATGATGTTTAAAACAATTAAAAAATTTAAATATAAAGTAAGAAATTTTATTTTGATTTATTATTTATAGATTATGCGCAGACAACTTGAGAACTCTTTTTATTCTAGAATTTCAATAAACGTTAGATTTATGTCTGATTCACAAAGCGACGGGATGATATGCTCAATGGGGATTTTTAACAAGCTGTCATTTTGCGAAAGTGAAAACTTTGACATTTATGATTTGCTTATTGTGAATCAAAGAGTTGTAATGTCAAACATTTCTAAGCTTTCATTGGACCAAAGTGATGACTTTGACGTTTGTGTCTTTTGTCGTTTTCAAATCTATAAGGCTTGTTCACGAGTTATCTGAATGCGTGCAAATAAATGTACCCATTTAACATTTTTGTTAATGGGAACCACAGAGTTATTTCTGCCACCAGCTGTGTGGCTTTGGATTGTATTATTTTATAAGGACACATAATTTAAGTTATAAAATAAACAGTTGTTTAATTAATTTAATACTAAGTTGAAATATTACTATGGTGATTGGTGATTGGGCTTTTTTAATTTGATGAATTTTTGAGCTAACAGAAATCAGTCCTTCACCATAAAAAAATAAATAGCTGCATTGATTCATGAAAAGACTTTTTTTTAGAATTTTTATTTATGTTCATGACCTTGAAGAAAAGGGTCCCAGGGGACCAGAAACCCAGTTGTAAAGTATTTCTATAACTGAAAGCATAACTTTTTTTCCAAACTTCTATACATAAATAATAAATATTTCCATCACGTGACCGTAAAGAATTCAAATTTATCATTGAATATACCTTTATCAGATCTCATATCATATTTCAAACTTTCTAGTCAATATACCTTGACATTGTAAACTCCTTCTTCTGCTTCTTTTAAGATACACTCTCAATCTCAACTATATACTCGTATATTTAAAAACCCAAGAGCAACCAGTGGTGGGTATAGTGATGGTGGTTGACAAATCTCCTTGGCCCAAAAGGTTAACACCGGTGTTTCGAATTGCAGACACTCTCTCCTATTTTTTTTTTTTTTAACATTGAATATTTTCCACATAAATGAACAGAGTTTTATATTTCATCCACGTAGAATCAATGCCCTCAACAAATTTTACAAAAAAAAAAGTAAACAATAGAATAAATAAACGTACCCAAACAAACAAAAGAGATGAGAACTTTGCAAACATCAGACTCGTCGTGCTACGTTTTTTTTTTCTTATATTTTTTAATACTTTTCTAGTGATATAGATTTTTTTGCAAGCAATTGCGAAAAATTTTAAAATGCAAAAATAAAAATCAAATCAGAAAAAAGGGGCGCGCTAACTAAAGACGTCATCATATAAACATCTGGAAATGGCGTAATCAGCATCGCCCTGAACTCTCTTCAGCTTAATGGTATGTTCTACCCTTCAATGTTTTATTAATTTATTTTCATTTACATGTTTTTTTTTTCTTTTTCATTGTTGAACTGCGGTGCAAGGAGGAGGTAACCAATTGAATCTATGTTCCATGAGCCATGTGGTTGCGAATTCGTCAACCCACAAAACCGATACGGTGACAGTATCAGGCATCAAATACAAAAGTGTATACGATGGAAGCGGTGTTGGCGGTTCCTGCCCTTTCAGACTTGGCGACGCCGACGACGCTAAACAGCACCAATACCGGCTGTCACATGATGGTGCTCCACAGTGGCTACATTATGTCTGGCGTTGACTATTCTAAGATTCCCCTTTGTTCTCGGCTTGCCGCACAGTAATCAGCTGAAAACTCGTTAGACAGACAGAAGCCGTTTGACCATATTCAGCATTTTTTGTTTATGACAAAGAAGAGTGCGCGAGCAAAAAATAAAGAAGCCCATAAAACATTTGGAACATATAATATATTAAAACCGCAAAATAGCATAAATTAAGACCGTCATTAGCGATAATAATGTGGGTAGTTGAATGGAATGGTATGAATGAATGAATATCTACGTCGCACGCTGCTGCCACTGATTTTGTGTTTGCCAGCCGTTACCCCGATACGCTACAGTTTCTCGATTCAATAATAAATAATTTAAATTGATTCGTCTAGTGTTTACAATTAGCCGCTCCATTGAATGTTAAAATACACCCACAAGTATCTGGGTATCATATAGATTTGTTCGTTATGATTTTTCTTTAATATACATACACTACGTTTAATTTGATTGAAGAAAATCACATTATTTCGGTATATTTCCGGTTCAGGATTATCAGGAAGACGAGCAGTTAGAATAAAAGGCTTTTGTATCCTGTGAGGAGTATAGAATTAGCAATTATTCTGAGAGACGTCTTGGATAGAATCTTTTACATTGGATACCAAAAGTTCTAGAGTATTTTTTATGTTTTTTTTTTTTACAATGGCACAATACACTCGACTGGGACAACAAATCTCCCACTTCACCTTAAGACCCCGGGTTGTCCTAAGAAAACATCGACAAGCCTCTCGGTTTTATATTGTTCCATGTCTGAGGCCAACTAAATGCCGTTTCCTTTGCATTCATTTGATCTTAAAGTGTGCGAAGTTTGATAGACGTTAATGTCAAAATTCTTCAAAAGAAATTTCAAGCTTTGGACTTTTAATTCTCTTAATTCCTTGAAATATTATCTCTGCATGTCTTGTATTTCCATGAATTGTAATTATCAGTAAGAAAATTGTGTTTAAAAATTAAAAACATAAGTAGAACAAAAAATTCTCGCGCTAACAATTAGGTCAATATGCAAATTGTATTATGTTTCGTTTAATTAAATTCGCCATAAGACCAATTCGTTTCTATCTGACATCGTAATTCATTTCAATGTCGTCTTTACCAAATTAATAACGTCATTTGATACTTTAACTTTGTGTTATAATCTCAATCAATTTCAATCCGAAAAAATCCGGATTGTCCTCCATCATAATGATACAGAAAAAAGACGAAGACAATGCTTAAATTTTGTGATTTAATTCCAATTTAATTTGAACAAAGAACACTTTTGTTGAATGATAAATATATAATAAAAGCGTCTTTTATAAAAATCTCATGGGGTTTTTGTGATCATCCCAGGCATGAATGTGATCAAGACCAATTCTAAGAATCTTACTAATTTAACTTTTTGTGTTCTAACTTCTCTACTTGAAGATAGTTTTTTTTTTTCAAAACATACTGTTGGGAGTAAAAAAATTACTATAAATCAGGAAGTAGACAAAATAATGTACATTTTCGCAAAAAACATAAAAATAATATAATAAAGTGTCAAAATTTTGATTTTACAACGATTTTGTGTAGGTACAGGAGTTTTTGAAACAGTACATTTTTGAAAAGTCGTAAAGAAGTTTTATTTGTTACATTGTGCACTGACTTATGGATACCCTTTTTTTATATTCTTAACACTTTTTTAGTGTAACAAAAAGACAGGGATTTCCCAAGTGTCATATTAATTTTTTCTTTCTTCAAAAAAACATAGGTTTTTGATTTATTTGTCGAATCTTCTTTAAAGTATTCATCCTTCGACACTCGTACTATGGTCACTGTTACTTAGAAACTCATTGAGAGTTATAAGGGTCATATACAAAAATTCCATTGAAAAACATGTTATATCCTGGGACAATAAAAATCATCCAACCCTTATAGGTATCAACTCACCAGTCCCAACGGAGATGGTACGATTTTATAAAATATTTAGAATGAACCATTACGAAACGAAAATTAGATAATAGAAACATTAACCTTATTTCAGACTCATGGTGTTATAGAAAGAAGGAGCGATATCGTAGGCATGTACATATATTTTCCGATTGTGTGCATCACGCAATATACCCTAACGCCTAACCCGATATATTGAATATCCGTATCCGGTCAGATTGCATTAACCTTGTGTTTAGTTATTGTGAATTTATTGAAACTGACTGGTGTTTAGAATCCCAATGGGACAATTATTGAACCCACATCAAAAACATTTTAAAAGAGGGAATGGAGGGGAGTACTTTCAATGTGTCCCAATGGTACAATATCCTTTTCCATGACGCTTATTTAAATATGATGGATTTCAACATGAATAAAATGAATTAGACGTCATAAAATGGGGGGTCGAGTAGTTATTTGCAATCATTTTCTAATGTTAAGCTTTTTCCATTTTTTTTTTTACATTAAGTGGATTTTTTTTTTGAATAAAAAAAAACTTGTTTCGTTAAAAGTTTACCAATATGTGTTATAGTTTTGCATTTTGACAAAACAATTACAAAAAAAAAACCTTCCATACATTAATAACACAATCAAACGTACAAACTAATTATTTATTCATTGTTGTACATTACACATATAATTAAATATTATTATCAAGATACATGAGTGCAAGGAATATAATTATTTAGAGTAGAGCACATATATTTCAATCGTAAAAACTAATAACTTTTTTGTTTGTTAAATTAGTTACTGATGGGGTTTTTTTTTTTTGATATCGAAGCTCGCTAGAGACAATAATTAATTTTTAAATTGTTTCATGGCACTGTCTACTTTGGGTCTAAAATAACAATTATAAGGAAATTAATGTACAGAGATTTTTCAAATTGATAATTTTATAGATTTAGAAAAGAAAAAAAAACCTGCTCCAATAATTTAAATAATTATTATGTTTCGAACTTTAGCACTGATTGTTGTGTACGTATATAAATCTTTAGCTCTTTCAGATTGATCAACTTTTATTGGTCGAACAATTAAATTGTTCGAACGTATTCACGGTGTTGATAGTTATATTTGAGGCACACCATCGTGCACATGAAATGAGACTCGTCATAAAAATTGTGAAGTCATTTGATATTTGGACTGTCTACATTGTTAGCCATCTCACGACTATTGACCCGGTGGTGTCCACAACAATTTCCTTAACTAAGCTGATGAGAGTGCGCGCCAAATATTACAAATCTAATACATAATTATTATAACAACTTATTTGTAAGCGTGCGTGTTTATAGCTGTTTTATTTTTAAGGACTTTGAATAGGACACTAAATTAAATTACATGTATTAGAGAAAAGCGGCCGAAGGTGAATTTAACTTAAAGAGTTACTGAAGTTTCTCCTTCCAAATACGAAAAAAACTCTAACATATAAATCTTTAAGAGGAAAATTGGTCCAAATATCCGACACGAACTAACGCGATTATCAATGGCGCGCTGCAAGTACTATTTTCTCAATACCCTAACAAAAATCAATTCTTTCTTTCTAACAGTATCTTATGAAACCTTAGTCTTTTGAAAGCCCGCTTAATTTTTACTATGACGGCGAAAATAATCAATGAGAGTTAAAATTTACAACCTTCTTCTTACCTAACCGACCGACGATTGTCATGATCGAGACATCCTAAGGCTCTACAGTTAAAAGTTACAACCTAATAATATTACAAAAAAGTTGCTCTTATGCACATAGATACTTTAATATGAATTCCATCACGAATGGGAACTAGTTCAGAAGATAGTCCACAAAAAATGGAGTAATTTTTACTATTGCCCCAAAAAAGCTCAATAAAATTCAAATATTTTTTAAAGAAACATTAAATTATATACGTGCAATACAAGTTATAAGTTTCCATATTAAAGGAGATATGTAATGTGGTGTGATAATCCGCTGATATATAGTAATTTTTACTAGGTACCAAAAAACAATAAGATTCCATAGTTACAGCACAAAAATCCCTTATGTGCGTTAAAAAGTATTTCACGAATGACTTATGCATTTCGGAAGTTTCTGATAACGCAGTAATTTTTACTAAGTCAAACAAAGAAACAATGGAAATTGAAAGCTACAGCCAATTCTAAAATTAATTTAATAGTGCTTAGAGACTGTTAACTCTCATTGTGATTTTTTGATGTCATAGTAAAAATGACTCCATTTTTAACGGAATATCGAACTCACCTGTACACCTCAAGTTGCAAACTGAATCGAGCTGAACTTATGAACTAATTAAACCACAAAAAAAAAACATAGGAAAAACTACGATCATCGATTGCAATTGCCAGAATTGCAATTCCAAGTCTAAATATCGCATCTTTAATGTTAGCAATTTTACACCCAAACAAAACAAGAAGTATAAAAAGGATTTCCTTCTAAAAATATTAACCCCTAATACCTTAATACAGCATTTTAATAAATGTAAGCAACAACACACAAGAAGATGTACAAAAAAAACAATAAATTAACAACCAACAGTTTTATTGAATTCAATTCGAAAACGACATTATTTTTGTCCCTTTCAAACACTCGTAAAGTAGCTATAGTATTTCCCTTATTGTTGAATTTTTTTCTTCTGTCAAATAAAAGAACAATAAATAAGTAAGAACCACCAGCTGTGGCCGGTGGAAAAAAAAATGTATATAATAATATACATCCAACTACAAGTTATAATCTTTGGTGTCCTGCCGGGCTATCTCTATTGCCGGAAAAACTGGTTATAAAGACAAAACAAAAAAAAACACTCACATAAACAAATAAGAAACACGCTTCCCTACCTACCATAACATATTATACCCTATTTCCCTATAGAAATCGTATCCTATTTGACTTAATTCTTTTATCTTTATGCAAATAGCCTGGAAATTTTTCGGGTTTTTATTTCTATTTTATTATTTTTTGTTTCTTCAACAATATTGACTCAAACTTGTTTAGGTGTTTTTTTTTTCGTTGTTGTTGTTGTTGACAAATATGATAATAAATTATTCCTTTGGAAATCCTTTTTTAGATTTCGAAGCTTGAGGGTTAATTTATTGTTTCCTTGAATTTCTATAATTGATTTTGAAGGAAACAAATATATTTTCAATCAAAATTTATATCAACTTGACCTCATTTAGGTGCAATTGCTTCTTTTTCTCATTGCCAGCCACAGAAAATAAAAATGTATGAAAAAAAAAAACGAAAACAAATAACGACAATGAACATGAAACGCCATTAACCCAATGACCAACTGAGATAATCATAAAAATAAATAATTTATGTATTTCAATATGAAGTGTATGCCGAAATTGAGTTGAAGCCAAAAGGGATTGAATCTTTTTTTATGTTTGGTTTCGTGTTTGTTGTGGAATAGAAAGGAATCCAAATTGTAAAGGTTTCTTTTTTTTTTGGAAAAGTGTCCCCAACAAACACGCAACCCCAAAAAAACGAAGGGAAATTTAAGCGGAAAGTAAATTTTCTCCCCGGGTCCCCTAACTCTAATAAAATTAATATAACTGTTCAAACAAAAATATGAAACGCTCTTTAAATTTGCGGTAAAGGTAGTTTAACCTTTTTTTAAGGACAAGTTACTAATTCGTGAAAAAATGCCTTTTTTACATCTGTCTCATATACCTGGTAACAGGTTTTGGATTGTCTGCAGTTGATCCGAATAATTTTGATTTAAATTTGTTGAAGAAGATTGTACCGTACTTAAGGCAAGTTCACACCTGCAAATATGTAAATTTTGAGTTACCTTCATTATTATAATCCATGAATTAAATAAAGATACTTTGTAAATTAGAAGAGTTTTGAACATTTTTAATTAATAAGGCTATTATAATTTTTATTTTTATCTTAAAACATTTTTAGTAATTACATTTGTCGTTTAATATACGACTTAATTTTCTGTATGTTAAATCCTAAAAAAAAACCTCCATCAGCCAATACGTGCGACACTGTAGAATGTTTAATTTTTTTTTCGAAAAGCTATATTGGTTAAACGACCCCATAACAACAAATTTATCTTGGTTTTTATTTTCTTTGTTTAGTTTGGATGTGTTTGAGTGTGATGACGATGGTTACTGCGATTTCTTTTTCGTTCGTTTTCATTAATAATACAATTAAATCAGCGTCGGCGGCAGGGGCAACTACGTCCACTCAAAAAAAAAAAAGAAGAAAATTAAATAAACGGAACATAAAGTCACGAACCTAATCGGTGGTCTCTGATGCTTGACATCAGTTTGTTTGGGCCGGTCACTTGGTGGTTAGGTTTTCTATTCCATGGGCAGGTGATTCGTATATAGGGATGAGTTGGTTTTTACGATAAAATTTTTGTATTTTTATATCAACAAATAAAAAAAAAAACAAGAAACGAAAACGATTTGAGGTTCTTTCTTTTTTTTTATTCAATCAAACTGGGGATTAAGAGCACAGAGGTGTCCATTCACAGGAAGAGTAAAGTGTATTTGACTGATAAGACACACTTGTTTTTTTAAAAAAGTTTATTTTTGTGACGTTAAAAACTAGCGGTTAACTCAAAAATTTATCTCGAATGGCAACTTGATGAAGCAATTTTTTGAAAAAAAAAAAAATTAATAATTTGAAAAATGGAGATCTTTCAAAACTTTAGTACTCGGACATCATTTAGGAAAAATTGGTTGATTAAATGTGTTCACCATAAGGGAGTCTTTGAGGACTGAGGGTTTGAGTTGCATTTGAACAGTCGCCCAAGCGTTCAATACAAAAAAAGTTGGTGGCCTTTTCATGCAGTTTCTGATTTTTTTTAGTTTCGAAAAGAGGAGTGTGGATTTAAAAAAAATAACTAATTTTATGTTCATCTAATACTAGTAAATCTAAAGAACTGTGAAAATTTCATATAACGTCTACCGAAATACTTACATATTTTTTTGTTTGAAAAACACAATTTTCGAATGACTTTCTTAAAGAAATTTTCATCTAGTCTTTCTGTAAATCAACATCCAAAAAATACAATTTCGGATACCCTTCGGGTTAGCCTCGTCTCAGTTGCGTCTCGTGGCCACTGGCCAGTCCTAATAAAGGGGGTCCAAAATTGTCCTGAGGGTTCCTCAAATAAGGGTGCACCACCAAACTTTCTATACAAATAAAACTTTGTTGGGCAATTCATGTCCCTTGATCAATTTTAATAATTTCCTTTTATTAACGATTGTAATCATTTGAAGAATATACTCGTACACGTGACCAATTTTTTTTTTTTTTTGTTCGTTTCTTTAATTTCCTACAGTGAATATGAACATTGGCTTGAAAGCGTCTTTTTGTTTCTACTTTCAGTATATTTTTTTGTTATATGGGGTGCATATTAGAAGTATGGTTAAATATCCAACTAATAGAACGTCGTATGTACACACAAAAACAAAAACTTTGGACATAACTTTTCAAAAATCCCTTTCAATAACCATAATTCTAAAAAAAAGCATTGAATAGCAATGTTTTTGTTGATTCCTAATGGGGGTTGCTCTTGAAATGGCTTTATAAGAGCAGCAACATATAAAATGCTGAGATTATTTTTCATGGGTGGATGTATAGATTTCAATAAAGTGTTTGTCTATTGGCTTGTTGTTTTTTTTTATGTATACGCTATTAAAATATATTTTATTGCCTAAATTGGTCATATTTGATGAATGTAATAGACAGTCCTGAGCTTAACAAAAAGGGATTTTTTGGTTTCTTGTTTTTTTTTTTTCTGGTGATGAATGATGATAAGTTTCAATTCATTTTTCTTTAGAAATGTATACTGAGCATAGAAAAATTCATCTTCAGTTTGCTGAAACAATATATGCATATACATGTGTTTTTAAGTTTATCAAATATAAACAAAAATAATTCAAATAAAGAGTCTCGTGAAGTAGCTTACATTTTTGCTTGGTAACTGCTTTTTTAGCGCTTTTATAAAAAGCATATTACAGTGCTTCTAAGTCGGCCTGCTCGACTGTTCCGTTCCGCCATCAGTAGAGAAAACAGATGAGAAAGTTCCAAGCCTGGTGCTTTTTGTTTTCATTTTTCTCTTCACCCTTGTTGTAATTTGATGGCGATCCATGATCGTCTGCCTAAAACAGGTGTTTTGAGGATGATCGCAGAGCCCATTGAATCCCTCCATTTCCAATCCATAAAGCTGCTTACAGTACATCTATAAAAACCAAAAGGAACAATATTGGTGACAGTATACAGCCTTGCCTAATCCCACATTGGATCTTAAACTCCTCTGACAATTTTCATTTGTGGAGATGCTGCTTAAATAAAGGCAAATAAATTCTCTATTGAAATTGTCGATGTCGATGAAAAGGATGTGCAGTGGTTATCCACATCAAGGTGTTGAAGGTGTTAATTTGGTCCAGTTCGGCGTCGAGTGAGCCCGCGCTCCAGGACCATTGTTGCTATTGTAAGGGTTAACACATTTTCGTAAAAATTTGATACGATATCCCCCTATGTCATTTGTTTTACCTTTTTTTTTTGCGATTTTAACGTATTTGCTTAAAAAATCATTTTCAAAAATGTCAAAACCATTAAAATAAGTTCAAATAATTTTGGAATATTTGAAAACATTTTGGACTTGCTTGTCTAAATGTTGATAGTTCCTTTCTATAAGTCACTATTGATTTCGAAAAAACTACTCGAAAGCAATAAAGTAAAATTCTTCTAATTCATTCAACCAGGCCACTATATTGCTTATTTTTTCATTTCATTTCCTTATAAAAATCTGAATGGCTGCCAAATTATCCCATCAATTTCAATCCAATTCAAAACACTAAACGATGATATTAGTAGACAATCCATAAGTTTCTTTGCTCAAAGCATTCTTTCTTTCAATGATCAATTTTCTCATAAATAAATCAGTATACTCCTTCATGTTCAACAGTTTAAGTGCCATGAATTCACTATAAGTAATTCATGACATTGTCGCTGTTGCTTTTAAGCAAAAAAAAAAGAATACAAATTTGGGCGTGGTAACTAGCAACGTGTATAACTCAAATACACAATAAAATCAAAAAAGCTATACTAGGTGTTCATATAAAAAGCAAATCAAAAGACAAACGCAAAACTATTTAATAAATTATAAATGAAAAATTGTTGCACCCTGAAGAAAATTACTTCCAACAAAACTTCTTTTCCTACAAAAAGTAAAGAGAAAAACAATCTATCTTTGCTTCATGGTTGTGTTTCATGAATAACATAGAAATCGAATGGCAAAAGAGGGTTGGAATGAAATTGTTTCTGGAATGTAGTACTGGTATATATGCAATTATGTTGTATTTTTGTACAAAAAGAATTCCATTAAAAGTAATTTTCCTTTTTGAAATATAAAATGTATTGTCTTCAATTTCAGCTGGGGGCTATTTGGGTTTGAACCAAATAAACCCACTAACAGCTGGTTCAACAATTTTTCATATACCTATGTACATATCTAGTATCTACCCAACATTGTAAGATGATGTTTTCATTAGCAAACTTTGGTGTGGTTTATCGATCTTAAAAATCATAAATATAATCTTTTCAAACTTGACTCCAAAGGTCAGATGTTCTTCTATTGTTCTCTTTTCTCTCATCAGTAAGTCAGAGTAAATATGAGAAAATTGATTAATGATGTCTTACAACACTTACCCACCAACCAAACTTATGATAGGTGACAATCAAAAAATATTTTCAATCATAAATCAAAAAATATTTGGGGAAAAAAAATATTTAATTTAAAATATTCTCGACACGCAAAAACTGTTCACTTAATTCCCAAGAGAACAAAAGAGAACAGCAAACAAAAAAAAAATGAAAGGAATTTGAACAATGAAAAAAAAGGAGGCGAGTGAAAAAAAAAACATTAAGCGAGAATCTCACCCTAATTTCCATGGTTTTCCAAGTTTTCAAATATCGACCCCGAGAGCAACCATCACCATCACCAACAACAAAAACAACACAATAGCAACAACAAGAATAACAACTACTACAATACTTTTTTAAGTTAAAAAAAAAAAAAAAATAAGAAGTAAAGATTCTGAACGACCCTTGTTCCCAATACGCACCATACACAGCACCAACAACATAAGCTTCCGTGTCATGTGTTGGTATATTATCAAACTTTGTGGTGTTTTTGCAAGGGTTGACACTTTCAAAGAATAGGAAATACTCGTAAATAAATTTTGAAGCACATATTATGGGTGGACATTTTTATGGAGTTTACTTTTATAAGGTTTTTGATGTAAAACTTTTGTAAGGTCTTTTGGGTAGTTTCGATTCATGCAGTTCTCTTGCTCAGTTGCCGAACGACTATTAAGTGAGTTTGAGCTGGAATAACCTAGGAATAGCCAGTTTTTCAGTTGCGAATTAAACCTGAGTTAGCTTACTATCAGCAATAATTAAATTTAATATACTGTTAACTGAATCCATTATTAAGTGAAGGATGTATTTCGGAAGGCCTAAGGTCGTGGTTACGGCTAACGACTGAAAAAAAAAATCGGTGAGTTATCTAGGGGCTTAACTTTGGTCTCACATTGAAGAACTGGAATGATTCCAAAGATAGGAATTGTGAAAGTCAGTTAATGAACATAAGTTCAAGTTGTCATGAATCATTTCGTCAAATCTTCTGTCTTTTGAGACATTCAAAGCTCTATTTGATTGACTATTTCATGATTAAATAAAGTATTGTTAAACATGCATAATTGTGAAAATTTGTGTTGATATAATCAAATTAAAGTTCATCAATTGTGAACTAATTATCCCCATCTAACTGGCTTCACATTAAAAAAGTTAGAACTCCTAACCTAATTAAATTACATGGATCTGTAACGGAAAAAAAAACGTTTTTCTTCAAAAAAAAAAACTAGGTACGATGCCTGAAAGTAAAATAAATTCATACAAAAATATTAGATCACCGTTTTCAAATCCTTATAAAAATAAATTTGGACACGTATTCGGAACGAGTGTAATTTTTTCTGATTCCAAAAAATGATTTATTTAAGACGGATAAAAAATAAACATCAATTTTAGGGGTTAGAAAGAATGAATTGAAAAGGCAAAACATATTTCAAAAGAGGAAATAATTTCTTTTAATTTCCGTGACGCTCTTTTTTAGAAAAAGGAAAAAGAAAAAACATTCAATATCTGATTCGATTTCTTCAAAAATGTTGGATTTCACAATTTCAACATTTTTTCATTTATTTTTTTCTTATTAATCCTCAATTATAGATCTGTGGTATTCAACGACCATTCGTTCACCTTTTTAAAACCTTGGTAAACAAATCATAGCTTTTCCAAAAGTTGTAAATTTTTCCATTTTATCTTGAAAAAAGTTCAATCAAGTGTTTTTATAACATCCCTGTTTGTTTTTGCTGTCATTTCACTATTTTCACAGAAATAATTTAAAAACTAACTCAATTTGACTCTGGTATTTTTAAAAATATTTTCAATGGAATTCGAATTCTTGATGTAATGGAGTCGATGATTATCAACTGGAATAATCATGGGTTAAGGTAACCTACTATGAACAAATTGGCCCTTAGTGAGTTT
This sequence comes from Syrphus vitripennis, assembly GCA_958431115.1. Classification (NCBI taxonomy): domain Eukaryota; kingdom Metazoa; phylum Arthropoda; class Insecta; order Diptera; family Syrphidae; genus Syrphus; species Syrphus vitripennis. The sequence goes on along the minus strand of OY288108.1, from coordinate 11,140,042 downwards.
TGCTTTCGAACTTAAACCGTTTGTCGTGATTAATTATTGACCGCAAAAATCGATTTTTGCGGTCAATAAGGAAAAACCTTTTTTTAAATAATTAATTAATCCGACCACAAACCTGGCTAAATCATCACAAATTAATTGTGAATTTAGTTTGTCGTGATGATAAGAGTAGCTAATTTTAACTCGTAATAAAAAACAATTTGAGATTCAAATTTCTGTCGGGGTTAATGTCTGAAGCTCAAAAATGTATTTCCAACTGACAATCAGTTTTCTTCGTAGATATAAGCGTTCGCTTGGCTGACTTTTTTCCGAAAATTTTTACTCAATATTTTGATTTTCGAAACTTTGTAACAGTTTTGTAAGGGTACAGGAGTATTTTAGTTATAACTAGTACCCCCAATGCTCATGTTTATATGCGTGCGAAAAATCGCGTTTTTATAAAATATTTACAAATGAATTCATGTTTGCACAATACACGTGCCTTAGTGTTAAAAGTTTCTAAAGCACGTGACACGGGTAATTAAATACACGCCTGAAATCGACTACCCTAGTTATGTGCCTTCCACATAAAAACAACCAAAGGTCTTCTCTGTTTTCAACTGGCATAAATCAAAATGAAAACTATTTCATCAATCAGACAGATTTAAACGACATGGGTATATCTGCCTATTCCATCTTTTTAACAATTCAACGGACATCCTTATCACATGCTTGAACACTCATTTTTCAACTTCATTGTCTGCCTACTCCAAAGGGAGTAAAAGTGTCAACGTTGGCAGAATTTGGTGGCATGCTTTTTCTTCACCTTACTTTGGCTTTCCACCACGAAACACAGGAACAAGTCACATTCATCGGATGTCCCAACAACACGGTCCATATAACAGCACCCAGCCTTATAGCCCATCATCATATCGTGCATTGTCGTCATTTTGTGAATAATATTCGCAATGCCCATGCCCAGAGAAGTCGCAATCGCAATTAATGTAATCTGTTGTTTGAGAAGAGTTTCAGTTGAATTTTAGCAAAAGCAGAGTGCAAAGCTAAAGCAACATCGCTGAAAATAGAGAGAATATTATTATAACAAGTTTTCTCTACTACTGGCTGTGCTGTGTGTGGCTGCTGATGCTATAACCAAAAGATCAATAAAAATGAGCGGAATTCTCGAATGAACGCTAGGTTTCTGTTTTACTTCATTCTTTACCTCTTGTATCTGTATCACTATACTATACAGACACCACCACTTTATGGAAGGTATACCTATGTTTTGTAAAAAGCCCTTTTCAAACCACACAATTGAGAGTCAGAGTCTCAGTACTTGCTGCTGCTGGTGCAAAATATATTTGAGTGGGCGGCAATGTGTGTGTTTAGGTACTTGAGACATGAAGAAGGATAACCAAAAAAGGACTCTAAACCATCTGCTTCTGTATTTCTGCTGTTGTTGATTTTGGTGTAGGTATAGATGGATGGCAGTCGAGGTCACAGTGATTTGTATCTATCCTCATTTTTGGCCTTTATATGCAGCAGCAGCAGCAGCAGCACCCTCTCGATGTAGAATGTTGCTCTCAGGTAGATACACTTTGGATATGTAGGTATTTTCTTTCAATTTCCTCTTACATTTTTCTTGTTGTTGTAAATCGAGAGAGAACGCGCAGAAGAATAGTATGTCCTTAATGTGGGCTGATTTAAATCAATCAGCTGCCTTATGTTTTGTTTCCTGCTGCTGCTAGTTTTTCATCTTATCCTTTTGTCAAGGAAACAATGGAAAAAATTCTGTTATTATAATAATCCCTCCTCTCTAATGATATCAATTTCTGGAGTATCCCAAGAAATAGCAACAGTTTTTCGTTTCCTTCTTTAGGAGGGATCACCATGAATGGTAATTTATTTTACATTAAGGGTCCGTGTTGAGTTTTTTTTTTTTGTTTTATTTCATTCTCAAAAAACTATTCACGTTTAGCAATTATTATTATTCGTTCTTTTTTATACCTACATTTATATATGAAAATCTATTTATAGCTGCGCAGAACTTAAAAAAGAACCAAGAGACAAAATATAATTCTGTAGGTACCTATCTAATTTTTATATGATTCTATTTTTATTTGCACATTGCAGTTGATTTTTGTTGTTGATGATGCTAATAATGTTGTTTGCTTTCATCTTAATAAATGAGCTTTTCTTATGTGATTTTTTGTTTTCTTTATTTGATATAATCAGGATGTCATAAATTAAGTGAATCTTTTTTTTTTGTTGATGTATACACATTTATGCATCGTAAAACGCACATAATGAGAGAATGATAGACAAACATTTTTTTTAATGAAAAGGCTATGAAAATTAATCGGTTTGCTTAAGGGGTTGAATATTCCTGCGTTATTTTTCATTTGTGTATATTGTTGTTGTTTGCCGTCGAGTTCGGGTGCATAATAATTTGATGACAATAATTGTCATGATTATTAATTTGACATAATTGGATGAAATGATTTGGCAAGAGAAAAGTAAATTGTCAACAAAAAATTATAATATGGCAATACCTGTCACAAAAAAGATGCCATTTTTGTTTTTGTATTGAAGGGGTCTGTTTGATTTTGATTGCTATGAAGTTGTATTTGATATTGCGGCAAAAGAAAGAAAACGAGTTCAAAAAATAATTCTTAAATATCTAATACAAAGTTAAAAATATTTTTCACAAATGTTGGCTTTACAAAATATCACTATTTTACATTATAATGTAGTATGTAACATAAAACAAAAATTTTGTGTGCACAAATTTAATCTAATATATGTTTATTTTTGTTTCTTTTCAGGTACGCTTACACCTCAATTGTTGATGAGTATAAACAAGGTTACATGTTGGAACTACAGTGGAAAAAAAATTAAAATGTCCACATCCAGAACTCAGAAAAATTGTCATTTCAGGTTTTTGATAATAATTCCAACCAGTTATTTAAAATTGTGTTAAAGCAAAATCATAATATATAAAATATAACCTTTGTTCGTTAACTTCTTAACTTTCCCAATTTAAGTCAAAAGTTCTGTCAAATTTTACAAAAATTTTAAATTTATTAATTGTTTTATCAGACACTACGAATTTATACGAATGATCGATTTTTTTTTCATTTTCTAACTTTGACAGAAAAATTAACTAAAATTGAAACGAACATGTCTATTTGAAACTGTCGATCAATAGACAAATACTTGAGGGTAAAAAAAAAGTGTTTCAGATACCTATTCCATCCAAATTCATCACAGCTCGAAATGAAATGATTTCACAAAAATTTGCACAACATCAGGGTGGAAAGACTAATTCTAACTAACAAACATAATTGGAGTGCTGTTACCACCAAATTTTAATCTAATTTAGATAATATGATTTTAATTTAGTGCTACCATGGCATTAAAAGATTAAAAAGGAGATAAGGATGTACTTGTACATGCAATATGAATAAATTGTTTAAAGGCATTCTTAGAGCAAACACAATTCACTTATGCAAATATTTTTTTATAATTTATACAATAATAAATTTAGGCAGCGTTTGATTAAATCTGTTAGAATTTGGCAGTAAACAATCATGGCTAAAAATTCGTTCTTATTCAACTTCAAATTTTAAACATTTTCTGCTTATGTTTTAAATATACAGCAGTTAGTAACCATTCAAATAAATGGCCGACCGACCGTATTTTGTCAGTCAGAATCTTCCAAAATTCAAATTGTGTTGCATTTCTTCTTATGGAGAAGAATTGGAATTTCAACCTACATATGTCAAAATAAGCAATCAAACATTTCGGCATTGAATGCGTTCATCACGAAATGTTAAAGAAGAAATGATGGTTAAAACATATTCATTAAAAATGTTCCAGATAAGATAAAATTAAAACAACACAAAATCAAAGACAAATTCAATATTTCTTTTTGCGAAATTTATTTTATTATAAAATCCAGAAGAAGAAAAAACTATCACATAACAGTGATTAACCAACACTTTCTCAAAATACCATTAATTACAGAAGCTGCGAATGTTCAAGATACAAAAATAAACACCAAGGCTGATAAAATCCTTCTTCCTAAAATGTTCCTTTTCATAAAGTAATGAGGGAAGACGTTTTGAGTTGAGAGTCTCTTAAAATAAGCCTAAGAATTTGTCAACATCGAATTAAAGCACGTAATTTGCTATCAAATCACTGAAAGATTCTCAATGTCACAATATTTATATATTTTTTGTTTACATTTCCAAAGATTTAAGAGCAAGTAAATATAACATTAAAGATTAGAGGACTATCAAAATAAATTTTAGGTGTTTATAATAAGATGTGCTTTTTTAAGTATTTTTTTAGATAACAATTTTGAGGTTAATCAAATAAGCTTTTTTAATTAAGCTTTTTTAATTAAAGTTTGAAATTTTGTTTTGTTTTTAAGATCTCGGCAAAGCACTAAGCAAAGCCATAGTGAACTGAACCAACTCTGAGAAGATTATGATACTGAGCTTCATTTTATATGCATGAATGAAGAACATTCAAATACTTAGTTAAGTTACTTATAGTTAGTAAATTATCATATACATAAATCAATGATTATTTTAGAAATAATAAATTCAACATAAATTAAAAAATCCTATTCAAATTGTTTGTCCATTTATAAATAATGTAAAAAGCAGCAGAATAAAAATCTTAAACACCATCACCAAAGTCATTACAACACCGTAAAATGACACTTAAAGGTTAACAACACTTATGTACGCATATACATATGTAAGCAGATTTCTTTAACGTGTCCGATTCCATGATATTAGCTTAATGCTGTCACACTATCGTCCTGTGAGGTCAAATATAATAATTTCATTATACCTCACTCACTCCCTTCATCAACATAATCTGTTGTCATCTCCTGTTGCTTATCCCAATAGTCTAGGGTGGTAAAGAAGTACATAAACGATAATGACATTATTACCGACGGAAATGGGAATTGATTGTTAATGATAACCTATTCCCATTATCTTAAGTGACATTTACTCATAAAGGTGACAGTCAACATTGAGGGCTCAAATTGGAGTGGTGGGAATTTTGCAGAAATGCTGTTCAACATAATATCTAAAGAACTACCAAGAAAACTATTTTTTTTTAAAGTAAGACCATCAAGTCAAAAAATTACTTTTCTCCCGCGTTTTAACACGACATCAAAAATATTTCATTTGAGTTTTTCTGTCCCAAAATTACAATTGAGGTGTTGCAAGTTTTAAAGAAACAAATTTTATTGAAATATGTCTATTGAGCCGGAAGATATCGCTCTGTATATAGTCAAAAACATTGTCAAAACCTTATTCGCCTTGATATGACAAAAGCTGTCACGAATCTGTTGACAAAGCTCCCATCACTATATTCATATGGATAGTTGGTAGGTAGAAATTTCGATCTGAAGGCAACCTAGCCTGTGAACCAATTGGCGCTGTAGTGCGCCGTTTTGATACCATAACTCACTTGACCTAAGATTGAAAGGGAAAGATTTACATAGAAGCTTCACAGCGGAGTATGTTAGAGCCATTTGGTCGTATTGATCTCTGATCTTCGTCTCAGATAGCTCGTCAAATTGCATTCTAATGTTTGCTGAGCAGGACATTTGCAGAGGAAATGGATTACCGTTTCCCTTTCGTGCTGGTCACTACAACTACGGCAAAACGTGTTGTGAGGAATGTGGGCCATATCTTCCTAGATATAATGCAGTTGGGTAAATTGCTCGACCTTCGATTTGATTCTGTTTGATAGATAGAAAAGATTTTTCCCTTCAAAGCACCAAGAGGAATGTTAACCATTTCCGCAAGGGAGCTATGAAGGGCCTGGCTAGCTCATTAGCCCGTTCATTTCCCTCGATACCACTATGACCCAGAACCCAGCTAAGGGTGACAACGAGGTTAATGTTCAGGCTCGCAAGCTCATCGTGACATCGCTGGACCAATTTAGATGACTATATGGATAGCTAAAATGGTAATTAAAAGAACGGTAGAAGCATAGAGGTACTATCACCCTCACTGTAGAATCTTGTGATTGATAACTAGAAAATCTTACTTCTCAAGGAATACGCTGTATCGGCTTTGCTGATAACATTGTTTTAACAGCCTTGGTGAAGTTTGAAGAAGTTTTTTGTGGCGTAATACAAAAAGGACTGACTATTACTAGAAATGGTGTATTTCAGTGAGTTTAAATTTCAATAGTACCATTTACCAAAAAATGTTTTACCACGAAATGGCAAAGGTATGCATGTATATGCATAATCGAAGCAATGAGATCGATCCCTACAGCAGCAATCTCAAGTATCTTCCACTAGGCTTCTTTACACGTGGCTATATAGAAAGTACTGCTAAGGGAACCATGATGAGACTTGCCAAGCAGGGTACTGTGACAATAAAAGCACTGCGTCCAATAGAGATATTCTTTTTACAAATATGCAACAGTTCTCCACAGACTATAAAGAAAACGCAAAAAATTAATTCCTTTTTTTATTCCCTCATAATTAGTATAGACAAGACAATGCCAAAGAATTCTTCTTTGAGATTTAAAATCTTCGTTGACCTCGATTAAGATTCTTTGTTTGTTTTCCTCCTGTAAATTGAATTAATAAGAAAAAACACTCTCTTCTTTTCATACATTTTTGTATGACTCATTAACATCACCGGGACCCTTGCTATCGCCCGTTTGTGGTTTTGTTTATGTATAACAACTAAATGGAAAACAAAAAAAACTTTGTAAATATTATTAATTGATAGCATACTCGAGGGAATGTTATCCCATTGCAGTCGAATGTTAAATCAAAAGTGTTGCCAACAAAAAAAAAAAAAACAATTAATTACCCTGTCCGGAGCATTGAGTTTGTCGGTCGTTCGCTTGGTGCTAAAAAAAATCTCTCGCTGAAAAGCTAGCTTCTAAAGAGCTTGACTGAGGTTGAGGGCACCAATTTAGTCAAGAAATTTATGAGATTAATGGAACCAATGATGATGACGATAATCGCACGACACCATTCGGATTCGCGGCGGTAACAGTTGCCTCTCATTGCTTCTGTGTGTTCTTATTGAAATTTTGGGCCAAGAGCCAAAATGATCCCATGAATCTCTTCGTCGCGTTGTACCTAGAGCAGATTTTAATTTAACAATAAACTACGAGAACAGAATTTTAACAAGATTCAATAATTACAATTGCCCTGTGGGTTATTTATGAAACAATTAGCAAATAATAAAAATAAAAGAAACAAGGATGTTGACAAAAAAGAGACATCTTATCGAAATGTTAAAATCTGTGACATGTGAGTCAGTGAGGAATATAAATTAATTTATTGAAAAACGAAAGTGGTACACAACACGAGAAGTGACTATTTATGTAGGTAGGTAGCATTTGTATATTTTTATTCCTTCATTTTCTTTACCATCAGCCAGCCAGCGGTACAGCAAAGTAAAGGAGGAGGGTCTGAGTAACTCAATTCAATGTGATTTCCGTGACTTACGATGTTGACCCACATTTTGTGAACCTATATACAAATAAAAATGTATATATTATAGCCTTGTTATGTGCACAGAAGTCGTTTTGTTTATTGTTCGTGTCACAGAACACGAATGCTAACAATTCGAATCTAATTAGTATTTTGCTACTACTGTTTTATAAATCTTATAAATATAATCAGCAAAACAAGGGTAAGGCAACTGGTGTGTTCGGTCAGGAATATATACCAAATAATGTACTTATGTACATGTACAGTGTGCAATCATCTAATGACAATCTTTTGATTCTAAATGGTTGAAGTGCCTAAGGCACAAGCTGCGAATGTTTATCGATTATCTTCTGAGTTTTAAAAAAACGTATTTAGTCGGAAATCTGAACGCGCCCAGCTTGTTCATGTCATAAAATGGGCCGTTGAACGACGAATTCACAATGAGAACCAGAAGGAGTTTCTAAATAATAGATTTACTATCCAAGAATTCCGTAATCAGTCTATTTTGAAGTTTTGTGGTTTTGTTCTTATCAAATGAACTTATTCATATAAAATTTTTAATTTGGTATAGTTTTGCTCTATCAGCGAAAATTAATCGCATTCAAGTTTGGTAATTCTTGTGAATTTTTTCCTCAAAAAAAAAAAAAAAGATGGAATGTAAAATAAATTTGGCAGTTTCCGAAACGAACTTAGGGTTGTTTTTTTTTTGCGAAACTATTTGTTTCTTATATCTATCACCAGTTATCACATTTCAATTTTTCTAGTTTTCAATTATTCTTTATGAATTTGTTCTGTAAAATTCGTTGAAGTAATCCAAGAGTAACTTCATTTTGACAGATTCATAAAGTTCCCTATTATCTTTGACATTTATGTACCTATACTTTAAATTTGACAGTTGCAGTTGATTAAATTCAATTAAGGTTTGTTCGATTTACTGTCACAAAATGTTGAAACTAATTTCAATGTAAGCAGATTCAACTCAGTTTGATTAAAATATGTTAGTTCGTAAAAGACTTTTACAAAATTCAAGAAAGATTTATCCTACCTCCTAAATAAATTATGTACATATGTTTAAACACCCAGAATGTCATTGAATCTTAAATTTCTTCTTAACCTTCTTGACACTGAACAATAAAAACATGTGTTTTTGTATAGTGTCCATTGATGTATGTTTTTGTCACCGCCCTTTTCCTGCATACACATCAGATTCTATTTGTCTAACAATAATGATACATAACCAACAAATGTTGAAACTACATAGGTACATACATATAAATGAAAGACAAAATAAATACCAACTAATTCGCATTGTTCACAACCAGAAAGACAAGAATATTCCCTCAAGAATTTCATAAACTACATATTACGTTTATAATATTATTCTAATTCTAATTTTGATTTACATAAAACCTCCTTTTTCGGAAATAATTTGCACAAGAATGCAAAATGTGAATTTAAGGTTGAGTTTACACTTTACTAAATTAACATCATCCTTATCATCGATTGAGTCATGTTATGTTAATTTACTTTTACCTGACCTGAGCATACAAAATAATTCCAAACGAGCAATCAATATTGATGATTGCATTACTTTTATTTAAATAAATCCCCTTTTAAATCTAATTTGAAACATGATCCTTCTCGTTTATGGTACAGTAAATTTAGTTTGAGTCAAAAAGTGAAATTGTACTGAAAAATTTTCGAAAATTTATTGAGGAATGTACATATGCGTGCAACAGTTTGGTAATTCTTTTTCTCCTTTCGTGTCAATGATGATGGTGACTAAGGTGTAGGAACGCAAACCGGAACCGATTTTTATGTGGAATTCGAGCGTGTCCATTGTGTATAGTTTGCTGCTGACCTCCTTCAACACAATAAAAGAAAAAATATCCGAATAAATAAAACGAAAAAAAGAAAAAAAACATAATAAACCTGAACTTATAAATTTTGTTTTACCGTCCAAGTTTAATGAACCCCCCGAAATGAAAATAGAAAGAAAAATAGATTGAAACAATCATCTAACTTTTTTTATTTCTATTTGGATTCTTCATAGAGATACCATCCTGCATTTTTGTTTAGATAAACATCTCTGACATGAAAAGTATATACCTATCCAAAATAGTTAGAGGGATTTATAAGAACATCATTATTTACACTTCTTTAAGAGGGAAACACAAGATACCTACAACAAGAGATAATAGAATAAAGAAAAAAAAAACACATTCAACAACAACCATTACCGCGCCACCGCAACACTTCTATGATGATGGTGAGAAAATAAACAAACCCACTGCGTGACCCAAGTTAAGGTTTCGTTTACACTTGCTTATGGGTCATGTCTATTTCTGTATATAATGTAGATATGTGGAATCGCAATCAAATAAAAATTTTCCAGCTACAAATAAGATTTATTGCGGTCGCTGACTTTAAAGATTTGTTAAACACCAAATCCTCTTCTAATACTCCTCGTTTACTGAGAATTAGCAAGATAGAGAGTCACAGATTTACGGTTAAATGAGTGTGTTTGGTTTCGTTTAGCTTTTAATACCCAATTTGACAGTATTGCTAATCTTTTGCAGTTTTTATAATTTTTTTTTTTTTGCACGTGAGATTTGTAGATATGCGAATTTTTGACAACGTGCCAAGATGACAAACGTCAGTGGGATTTTGTTGCCGTGGTAGTAATTTTGTTTTTATTTTCTTGTGGATTTCTGTTGGATATAACGTGTGTGTGTCTTTGACATCATTGGTCGAATTCTGTCATTGAAAACGGGAAATACTAATATAGTTTAGCAGTGTTGTGATGTGAAGACTCGTTATGTTTGATTTATTTTTGAAATGTCACAGCGGGACAGTTGGACGACAATGGGGCGTAAAGGTGTCAAATTGTTAATACAGTTTGTTTTGCAGTTTGAATTAATTGTGACAGATGGTTTTAAATTTTTGTTTGTTGTTCTGTTTAATTTTATATGGGATGTGTGTGGAAATAGTGTGACGTCAGATTTATTCATTTGTGACAAGAATGCTAATGAGTGTTACTAATTGTTTCGAACGTTGAGACGTTTTGGTTGGTGCCTTATGGTTGAACTTGACATATAACATGTTTAATTAAGTTTAAATTTATTTTGTTGACACAATAATGATGTGTTCGTTGATGATTTTGTTTATTTATATCTCTCTTTGTTTATAATTGAACGTTGTTCATAGATTTGCTACAAAAAAAATCACAATGCTAATAATTATTTTATATGTGCCAATTTTCATGTTGAACAAAAAAAAAAATATCACTTTTTCTAGGGATTTAGATAACTGTTAGACATGACCTACAGATATCTAGATTTTCGAAATAGCTCAAAAATGAAGCTAAATGCTCCGCAATACATCTCAATGAAGAACCTACCATAAATGACTATTTCAAGATACCAATTCTAATGAAATGACACTACTACATTAAAGGAGTCAGCAAATCGAAGATTAGATTCTTAATGCCTTGCATTTTCACTACATCATGCACATGTACGAGTATAACAAATTAAATAATAACTTCTGATAACATTAATAAAAATTAACAATTCGAAAGTAACGACAAATTATAGATATTATCGAACATGTTTGCCATTTTAGTTTCATCTCATCAAATGCAAATTATAACTAGGTATATGCCTTTACTCTGTTCCTATTATTAAATTGTTTCCTAAGTTTCATTTTTCTATGTGAATTTTAAATTAATCATTTCGTTTGGCAGCTGCAATGCAAAAAAAAATAGCGGCAAATCTATTTGCTCGCAGAATTCCAGTTTACAGTTCGTTTTACTTGGAACTGTTTATTTTTTTCCATTTTTTTCGTTTTATTATGACGAGAGGCATACTACACTCCACTAGACTTCATCATCACAAAACCTAAATGCTCAACTCTCTGGTGAGGCATTATTCATGTTCTATGAAAAAATGGCTAATGTCAAGTGCACGCCAAGAGCAAGCTCTAGCTGCTCGTATGTAGGCTTCGTGCAAAATGCAAAAAGTAAATACAAAATCGTGTGCAAATGAAAATTGCCACAATCAGATAATAGTTTTCCCGCCAAAGTTACAGCGGTTTTGTTAGTGTAGTTTAACGCAAGAATTATAGGCAGTTTAAATTAAATGTCAAACAGCATTTAAACAAAAATAATAATGGCAAATCTTGAAAGACTGTCAGACATACTAAAACGTAACAGTTTAAGATAACTTGAGAAAAAAAAAAACATGAAAATATGCATATTTGTGACGTTAGCCATCTTTACCGCTGGTGTTGCAGAAAAGAAACGTCAAGAGGTACAAAACAAAGAACCCATGTTTAAATGGTATATTAAATTTAAGAAGAAGAAACCAAAAACAATAAGGAAAAGAAAAAAAAAAGAAAGTATAAGTATCCCATGTTGAGCGAGTGTTATTTTTCTTCGATTCCAAATACCAACACCACGATTACATTCACTCAAAATGAAGTCGATTTCAAAATCGATTTCACTATCGCTTGTTGCTTTTGCTTTCGTACTTGTTTAGCTACTGTTGTTTTTTTTTTCCTGCAATGCAATGTGCTTATTATTATTATTGCCACACGAAAACTTGGAATAGCACATTAATAAGTCTTGCTTATAATAATTTATTAAGTATTATTTAATTATTATCTTCACTTTTATCGCGTTGCGACAATGATATGTGTGACGTAGTTAGTCTCATGTGTGCCTATGCCTAGTTGGTTTTGTGTGTGGTTTTTTTTTTATTCCCATGTAGTAAAAATAGCAAGTCATTCCATGAGAGACAGAACTTGATTTTGCATTGTGGCGCGAGAATGTTTTCTTTAAACATTTGTGTTCAGTTGGCTAGAAACATGTTTTTTTTTGTCATGTAAGTAAATACAAACTGTGGGGATTTAGTGTGCGTTTTGAAGTTCTTTGTTGCAAAATTGAAGAATTTAATTAAGTCATATTATTGTAGGATGAAAAATTAACAGGTTTTTATAAGCGCCACCTGATAAAATAACTGGTCCCTTAGGATAAATATTATTTTGTTTTATTTAACACTAGTATGAATTTCTTATGAAAAATAGGAGCTTGTTTTTTTTTTAAGTAATCAGTCTCATTGTTATCCGCTTTCGGTGTAGAATATAGAGTCATTCAACTCCTGACCTTAGCATATAGATCTCGCAAAATGATACTCCAACTACAGAATTCATATACCTGTTTGGTAAATTGAAATTTTCACTAAGTTTCTTCTAAGTTTTCACAGTACTTTGTGAAAATTTGTTGAAACTTCACAGAAAACTTCAAGTTACCTAACACATCTAATTTAAAGGGACCATTTTGTATTATATATTTATACATCATTGATGACTTCCAGTCAAGAAACTACGATCTCTTATTAGTCTTCTGCTAAATAATTTAATGATTTTAGTTTAGATGGAAGATAAGGTCTAAATCGATCTTTCGTAATAGTTAAACGCTCTAACTAAAGGTACCTACTACACTCTATGATTTTTAATTGAATTTTTTCTGGATTGGAATTTTTCTATTCTATTAAATCTGATGGTCCTACAATTTTATGGATGAGAGATATTTTTTTTTTCTTGGTAATGGATACTCTTGGAGAATTCGTTAATTCCTCGCAAGAAACTTCAGCCGGCGAAAAAAACATTTCTGTGCTTGGATGACATAGGCAGGAGTCGACCCCTCACTAATTATCACGCCATGGGCTGTTACTACAAAATATGTAAATAGACTGAACGAAATTTTGAAAGAATTACCCCTTGTGATTCGATACAAGAAAATGTTAACACTATCTAAAATTAAATCATTCATTAAATGTATTATATACATACATATGTAGGTAGGTACATCGAAAACTACAAAAGTGCTGTTTTTCCAAATAAAATTCCGTCACATTTTCTGACAGAAAAATAAAACTCATCCCTTTTTTATTCGATTGTATAAATTATATACCGCCTCCGTAAATTAATTACATTAATTGCCTTTTAGCAATTAGGGCTATATGTAATGTACGGAATGGATTGTTGTGTTTCACTATAACTCCATTACATTTTTTTTACAACACCAAACCCTGATGCCAGCCCGCAGTTTTTTTTTATTTCTACCTATTTGTCTTTATACTCCTTTTATCCTTACAACATTTGCGCGTTATCATATAACTTTTTTTCTCACTCGTTTGTAACTCATTGAAGTGCATTAAAACTCGGTAACACCCCGGTGACACCTACAAGCTCTCTAATGAGCTAATCAATATTCATGAACGATGTCTACTATACGAATAGGATAGATATGTGGACAAACAAACGTACGTACGAGTTAAGGCGACAAGTTTAATTATATTGAGTGCATTTACTGCTTTGCTGTTGTGTATAAATTAATCAAAATATATTTTCAATTTATCTATGAAATGCATATGTTAATAAAGTTATTAGCTTTCTCTAGGCGATATTTTATGATGAAATAATTATTGCAAACGCAAGTACATACGTATGTAAAATAACTTTTATTTAAGTTCGTAATGAAAATGGGGAAGAATTTATAATTAATCTTCAAGTTTTAAAAAACATTTATTAAATCAAACATTTTAATTTTGGGAAAATAAAGTTCAGGTGTAAGCTAGTTCAAAAAAAAAAAAAATCGGACAACAGAATTTTTTCGGCAACAAAAATCTTTTATTGATCTTTCAGCAACACAAAGTTTTGATTTTTTTAAGACCAAGCGTAGATACTTCTTTAAACTATTGTCCAAAATGCTTAAAAATGTCTGATGTGGTTAATATCGATATAACAAATATCTGTATTTGATCTTATTTACTGTTTCTGGTTTCTTCTACAGTATAAACATATTTTTGAAAGCACCTAGTAAAAATATTATTGCATGACAAGCCATTTGTAATTAAATTATAAATATTCTAAGCCATACTCCTATAAACCATATCTAACAATTAATTGAGAAAATGTTTTTTTTTATTTGAATTAGAGTCAGTGCGTCATTTGGTGTTTTACTTTATTAAAGAAAAAGAAACACATTTGTACGTAAAAAAAAAATGTAGTTATGTCAACAAAACAAATCAATATTGTCAAGGTTGTTGGTAAACAAAAATACCATTAAGTGATTGCTTTAAGATAACAAGTATGATTAATGCTTTGAAAAATTAATGAATTAAGAAAATGTATTTTAAATGAGTCTTAGAGTCGTGGTTGAATAAAAATTCTCTTCACATTTTTAAGTATCAATTAAATAAACACTTACTTATAGAACATCTGTTTATCACAAAATAATTTTTATATTTATAAGAAAAAATTCCATAAACATTTCTCAAATAAAAACAAATGCAAACAAAAATGTTTTCTGTTGCTTGAATTCATACAATCCTATTAGTAAAAAAGAAAACATCAATAGACTTTATATTTACAAATTAACTTGAAAATCCCTTGGGAAATCCCGGAACGCCAGAATGCCATAGATTCAGAATAAAGACCGTTCCCAAAAAAAGTTCTAAGCACACAATAAACAATAATTATAATTATAATGGACATGTATGTATATTGTATAGGTATGTACATTTAAAAAGTTGAACTCAAGGAAACGCTGAATTTCGGTGAATCACATCAGTTTTTCATGAACAACAGTTTTTCATGAACAACAAAAACAACAGTTTTAAATTTTACATGTTCGACTGCTCCTATCGGTTTTTGAACAATCATGCATCTACTTTGGAGCCGCTTATATGCATATTACCAATGCAAATGAAAATTAAGCGTTACGAAGATTCGATTTTCGAATTTTTTCCTCTTTCATAAATCTTTTTTTTTTCAGTAAATTCTCCATTTAACTTACATAACTCTTGGAATTAAATTCCGTTAGAGTAAAAATTGTTTTAAAAAAATAAATCCGAATTAAAAAAAAAATGACGGTTCTGATTCACTTTATCAGATTCTCTAGCCCTTCCTATAACATATTTAAGATTTGAAGCCACCGCATTGGTTAACAAATGCCTGTTAGTTCAGAGCAGTGCCCCTGAGCTGTCAAAAAACCAAACATATTTCTTGTTTAACTCCGAGCGTTCAAAGCTTCAATTTTGTTTCTTTTTTCGCTCTGATTTGAAAAGCTGAATAGGAGAATGAGAGCTGTGAAATGACGAATGTCAAAAGTGTGTTTTACAAATTAATCAGAGTATCAAAACAGAAAACGTTCAGTTCCACGTTTAGTTCCTTCTCCTAATTAGATTAAATTTTGAAGATTTCATTGAAATCGGTTCAGTATTGTATTATAATACAGACTTCATTTAAACATAAACGCGATGACACTGCAATTTTTTTTTTCTTTTTGTTAAGTCCATAAATATCAATTTTATGTAAAAATTTTTAAGGATCAAATTTGTGACAAATAAAATTTCAAAAAAATGTTTGTAATATTCCAAAATGATAAACGGCCATTTTTATAGACAAATTATATAGACTATAGAATCCCAAATAGTATTATTTCGACTCCCTATGACCGTCCCTTTCATTTCAGATTTAATGTTTATTCATTCTGATTATGGATAGAGATAGTGGTTCATTTGAATGGGGACCCCTTTATTTGACAAAAGACGTCCCTGAATACAATATATGATGGCGCCACTTAAGTGTTCCGCATATACGCCAGCGACTCAATTAAATAAAAAAATAACGATCACACATCTCACTCTGTGTGTTGTGAAGTTTTATGATTAGATTATGAACATGGGTCATTGGCAATATTGTTATTATTTATTTTATTGACGATTGTCAATAAATTAAGCGCCAAAGCAATGAAATAAAAGAATATTTGATGTATGTATTTATATATCTTAAAGTATAGTGAATGAAGTCTCCAATTTTGTACTTTCTTTTTTGTTTATAATTTTATTTGTGCGTGACCAAGTGTTTATGTCTAACGTCGACGTCCATATCAGTATTTCCAAGAAAATATTGTATATTATTTTTGTTTAAAAATTATTTTGAATTGATTGAATATTCATATGCCACTTATTTCTTCAAATTAATTAATCTTTAAAGGATTCTAGAACCTACTCAAGAATGTTTTGTAACCTCCAAAGTAGTGGGCTATAACTGGAGGGGCTGTTAAATTATGATTTCAATAGGTAGGATATCGTTTTCACAGTTGTTGGTATTATGTCTAACTCAATGGTATAATAGCATTGAATAACATCCTATACTATGTAACAGAATTTCTAAAGAAAAGCTCGATTTAAATTATTAAAGGGGTGACCATATTTTTCAAAAGACGAACATTTAATGATAAAACTAATTTGAAATATAAATTGCCTGTTAAAAGTCTACATAAACTCCATTTCAAGCAATGAATTTCAGTATTATAAATTTTTGAGCAAACATAAGAGAGCATATCATATTTTTCCAAAGAGAAATGTAATTATGGTAGGACTGGTTTGAGGTTTAAAGATAAATTGTTGTTTAAAATATCTATGTTGATAAATTCTTTTTCAAAACATTCAATTTGACATTTATGTTAAGACCTAGAACCCAAAAAAAGAAGAGTTTATTGAGGAATAAAAGAAAGAATGGTCACCATTGTTATGTATTTAGTTCATAACAAATTAACCTTGTACACTCGGAAAGGAAATTTTCATTGGGTGATGATGTGTCAGGACCATAAGACTCTACCAATCGTATACATAATCAAACTCATCTGCAAAATGCAATTACGATGATTGTTTTCCTTTTGTTTGTACGACTGTGGCAAGAAGACTTATGGTGAGCATCCGGGATGTCCTTTAGTCAGTGTGATGCTATGTGGTGTAATAAATGTTTTGTTCATGAGTTGGTCATCGTCTATACGCATCGATAATAATTTTTATTGTGACTTTTCTCTTTCTCGGATAATAATTAAGCTGAGTCCTTCAAATTATTTCAATAAAACAACAACACAAAAAAAAACAACATCCTTCCTCTGCTGATTGAATATGTCAATTATAATTATTTTAAGTAGCTTTTTCAATCAATAGATAGAGTTACAGTAAAGGGTCAAGAGCGTGCAACACTAAAAAATAAAAACATGAAGACAAAATTACGAGGTTGACCTGTCAATATTATACTACTTTATAGTTTTAAAATTCCAGTTTATCAACTCTCGTGTGGTCATTTTCAATCTTTTTTTTTTGTGTACATATTTACAAGCGCGCATTACAGGTTTTACATTTAATGTGCGCGACGTGCGTCAAAAGTTGCGCGGTATAAGCAAGCAACTTAGGAAAGACGCAAAGTTGTTGAGGTCTTATTATTTTTTATATTATTTTTCTCATTTTGTTTTCTGTCTGGTGTTCATGTTTTGTAATTACCTTCTGTCTATATAACAGAAGTTATTGATCAACTTACTAGTACATATGAGATGGAACAAAAAAAAACAGTGTAAACAAAAACATAAACAATTTATTCCTTCTTCTTCCTGATTTCACTTTTTATGAAAAAATTAGGTTAAGCCACTGTGAACCGGAAGAGATAAGATGGTAAATAAGTTTCGATTTTAAAAACAAAATAGTCTCGGAGGTGAGGTTGTAAATGGTATACAACATTATTTTTTCTCGAGTAATGACAAAACTACGACAGATCTTGGTGAATTTCAGCCGGCTGTCAATAATCAAATTGATCAGTGATGAATTTTGAAATTCTATACTTTATAATCCAGTCATCTAAATGGTCGGTCACAAGTTCTTTTATAGTCATTCATTTTCTTGTGATTCATAATGGTCTTCATGATTTTCATTAATCAAAAACTTTTTCAGTAGAATTTTGTAGAATGTATCAAATTTTGATAATTATCTATTATTGTTTTGATCATTGACAACCGCATTAGGAAGGCTAATCTTATTTGGATAAATATCCGTATTCATATATTAAAAAAAACAACCAAAAATCAAAAAAAAAAGGCATTTCAGTCCAAATTTTCGAAAATGGATGAAAAAGTTAATTTTTTTTTTTCAAATTGTGACTTTTTCATTGTTCTTGTGTAGGTTTTCAAAATTTTGATTTCGTCATTGGGTTCCAAACAATTTAACCTAAACACCATAATCACTGTCAAAGATACATTGATTAAATCTGATTTTTGGTTCATTGGCTAAAGCAAGAATTACACAACCTTGCCCTGAATAATTGACATTCTTTGTTAAAAGCCATTTGGCAGCCTGTTAAGATGCTCTCTGTTTTTAGTGAATGGCTTGTAAACTGAGTATGACAACAACTCAGAACATACTACATTACAACACAACCTCCTAAACTATAATTCTTTTGATTTGAAATTCAAATCTTTAAACAGATTTGAATGAATGAAAATTCCCAATAAGAGTGTTGAAACCTTTTAGAAATGCGAGCTTATCGCATTTAAGTGGCCGGGCATTACAAACAACGGCAACATACTTACAGTTGTTTTTTTTATTTTTATCTCGACTGACAAATGAATTCTTTTTTAATCTTTTTGGATTGATTTATTCAAAGCCGATCGACTTGTCAAATATATTTTTATTTGCTGACTCAATAAAATTCAATGGAGTCGGTGTTTGATTTCAAAGGTTATTGATGATACCTACTCTTGCCGATATAATATTTTATTTAATGCCGGTTAGTTGATAATCTGATGAAGCAGATAATTCTTGTTACTTTTTGTTCGTTTGTTTATTTTCATTTTGACATGAGAATATAGAAAAGAAATATGTAAATTATTATTCCTAAGTTCTCCGAAATAATTGAGGAATGCATTATTATTATTATTCACCACTTTCACATGCAATTATAAGGTGATGGGCGAACCAACACTTTTCTAAGTACATATGACTTTTTTTTTGACTGAACCTTAAATCGGAATTAAATATGAAAATTGAATAAATACGTATACATGACCTTTATCCGAATTCCTAATGGTTCCAATTTGTTTTATTTTTCAATTAAAAATTTGTAAAATAAAAAAAAAAATAATCATCTTATGTTTTTTTTATAAAAAAAATTAAATTAAAAATTTAAGTAAAGCCGGTCTGGAAACCCTCTAGTAAGTCATTTTGAAAATTTTAATTTCCAAAACATTTACTTGCCAACCAATTTTTTGCATAAGTTTGAGATAAAAAACATGCATTTTTTAGACTAATATTAAAAAAGCAGAAATATTTTTACAGGTGCTTCAGAACATAACAAATTTCAAAATTAGTACAATCAATCTAGGTCTTTTAGCCTTCTTATTTTGAACATTTCACGTTCTTTGGTCAGACAAGTACTCGTAGTAGTAGTTTATGCCTAAAAGGATAGAGGGTAACACAGTTTCCAAGAACTGTTTTTTAATTGGTCAACTATTTCGGCCTCTAAAACTTCCAGGTGAATTATTGTTGAGTGCACAATTTCTAAAAACCATTCAAGAAACATTAATTAGAAACAAGCTATCTTTGAAATAAGCTAAAACTAAATAAACTACATTTATTTGCCTTTCTTAATTTAGCAAATTTAATCATCCACCCTATATTGGAAGATGCATTTCTCTCTCTTTTTTAATGTTGTTGTTAGACAGTAATCTAATTCTAATCTAATTTGTTCAACGCAGACGGCACAGGTTATCCTATTTCAAAGAAATTAAATTATCTAAATAATTTTTTTCTTTTTTTTTCAATCATCACAATTTTTAGTAAAGTCTTGCCAATGTCAAATAATAATAATTTAAATAATTTTGTATATGCAGTTAAAAAATCTTGAACTAGTTTTACTGCTCTAATAAATAGCTTCAAAAGAAAACAAAAAAACACATCAACAATTTGATGATGCATTCTTCTTATAAGTATCCAAACAAATACCTACCACATAAATTTATTTTCTTCTTTTATTTGCTATACTCTCAATGATGATATTCTAAATTAATCACTATACTTTAATACGGAAACATTTTAGCCGCCCCAACCATCATCAACGCAACCGGTAGTATGATCTAAATGTCAGTCACTGAATCTGTGGTTCCGTTTCGTTGAGAAGACGAAAACACGCCGGCCAAACATATAAAACATCAGAAAAAAATAGAATATAAAATTGCTATTGCTGATGGGCTCTGCCTTTACTGCTGCAAAAAATTTAATTCAATTTCATTATCTTGCCTCTGACGTTCGTTGTACCTATTATTGGGGTTGTCTCTTCTCTGATATATACTATAAATGTACCTATCTCCCTCAGCTTCTGTTATGTGTTGGTTTTCTGTAGTACACACAAATTTCCACTAGAGAGATAATATATTTAACAAAAAAAAAAAAAACTTAATAATTTTAAAAATAACCAAACCAACAAAACGGCGAACAAAAACGGGGTCACTGTCTCCCCTTAGTCAATTTGCATGTCGGAATGCAATTTCGTTTAATTTTGTGTACTGTGATGGGTTGTTGGTTGAATTCTTCGGTTTTAATTCGATTTCTTTTGCAAAGACGACAGCGACATTCATCGCAGCATCGACTTCTTTTGCTCTCAAAGTTTTGCTTTCATCTCTGGTTAAACAGTGGGACAGACCAATAAACAACATTGCATTTTTTTAAATCAGTCAGTTAAAGGCGTATTTTTGAAAAATTCTAGTGGTGTGAAAGAACAAAAAAAACTTGGAGAATAAACTAATAAAAGAATTTCAGCCCACTAACTATGCTGACGAATCCTAGGTTATTTTTATAAATATCTGATTAACACAATTAATCTCGGGTTACTTTGCTATATCACAAGTTTCTATTATGAGTCTTACAAAACACGTGATAATCATAGGTTATACTTGTGAATCAAACGTTATTCAACGAAATTATGCTTTATTCCGAAAAATTAAAAGTTTTTTTAGGATAGTCATAATGTTGATGAATCATTGGTTAACTTTTCAAATAACATATTTCTATGGTGGGCGCTGGAATACTAGAAACATCCCAGTGGGTTAAGTTGCCAAAAATAAATTCAAAATCATCAGATTGACTGCTTTCGTTATGATTTTCCTTTTCAATTACAAGTTTATTTAAAGAAAAGGAGTCAGTTTTCATTTGAATATTTATTGCCCCACTGTACATTTCATCGACCACAAATTTAGATCTGGCAATGACCCAATTTTGTGTATCTTTTTGAGTATCGCGTATCTCTTTGGCGTGATGGCGTTGAAGGTGCTGTCGATTCGAAGCCGATACTCTGCAATATTGATGCTGCTAGATGCTGATGATGATGAAGTTGCTGGTGCTGAAAATTATTTAAAAAGAAATCAAAGGCAATGCAAGTATTTCCGAAATTCCTCTTTGACTTGCAAATTCGCAAATGGCACCTTTATCGGTTTTGATATATTGAGCTGCGTCTGGTCAGTTGTTCCAAGTTTATACGTTCAAGTTACTGAAATAAAGATGGATGATATGTTAGATATAGAATTTTCTAGACCCACAAAATAAATGAAGCGAGTTGAGGTAATTCTTCATGAGACTTTTTATGTTCAGTATAATCCTCCATTTTTCTTAAAATGCACACACGATTAGCAAAAAGTCGTGAACAGACAAGAAGTATTAGTTGCTTTTGTGTGTTGTTATTGATCAATAGGTTTGGTATACTGTACTGCACAGTGCACACTGCTTGAATTCTGCATTAGATACTCTAAAAAATTATATTCACCTCTGCTATTATTATTTGTACTTTTTTTTCTGTGTAGTTTATTCAAAAATAATTTTCAAATATGCTCGACAATTGTGCATAATTCGATACTAACATAGGATACAAGAGATTCCTCGTTTGCGTTTAGTGAACCGCAAATATTTTATTAAAACAAACAGAGGGCGACACAGTCATGAAAAACAGTGACGGAGAGATACACAATCAACACAGATTATGATGACATTACGAGATAAGCTATGATGCATTTCAGTGTGACGGTGCTGTCAACGATGTGACGCGACAAAAGGAAATAGCATAATAGAAACTAATAATGGAAACTGCTTTTGGCGTCACGTTTTATGTCACTTTAATAACTGTTTTATTATTATTTCTATTATGCAAGGAACTCTATTTTGATAAGAACAATATTTGATTTAAAAAAAAATATCTACAAAACACATTTCAACTAATTGAGACGTAATGATTGATAATAATCAAATTAAATAAGCGGATGATAATTATTACAAAAAATACAGTGCTACGTAAACTACATAATCAATTAATGTGTGTCGGGTGTTTTGGCGGAATGCCATTCTGATTACAAATCGCCAATAGATCATAGATATAATGTCAAAGGGTTGTGTTGGATAGAGTAATGAAATTTATTATTAATTGATTATTGTTGGGAAAGCTTATGCCACTCAGACAGTAACTCCGTTGTATAAAATTTCGAAGCAATAGGTCCGCTGGTGATCTAATGGTAGGGTTAATGGTTACTCGATTTTTATAGTTATTTACAAACATCAAGTTCTGTTTGCATTCCTCTGCTTCGGTTATAGAACTAGAATTGCAGTATTTGATAATGTCAATAAATTCTAAGCTTGATAGCTTTGTCCAATGGGAAATTAAAAACTTCGTAGAATTTGTTGTTTTTAAAGCTCCATGCTGTGGGTTGTTAAAGTGAAACCCATATTCGCATGCCGCTAATTAATGAGCGATACTTGCATCGAAGAAACCAGAGTAGTTATCACTTATCATGGAATGCTAAATCAAATAATCTTGTTCAGTTAACATTACCAATAACATGAAATACCTTGACCCTGGATAACTTCTTAGCGTAACAAATTTAATATCTATAGTTGCACGCGATGAATGGTAAGCTGCGCATGCTGTCTTATTGAAACCACATGTCTTTCATATAATAATCGCTGCAGGCGCTATACATTGCCCGTTTAAGTCCGACCTTCATCGTGCTTAAAAAAAATTATATATGTACATATATACACATAAAGCTCAATCACTCGTCCTAACCACAATGTCCACAAACTATTAACATTTAAATTTTTAGTGATAAATTGTGAATGTGAATCGCAACCTCAATAACCACAGCAATATACTCGGTTCAATAGTATAATATCATTTTCCGTTGTTCTGCAGATTTGACTCATCGTGTTTCTCAACTTCATGGTGGATGATGGATTTAATGTCATGTTTCAAACTCATTTTCGCTAAAAAACGAAGATAAATGCATTCAAAAAATTATTTAACAAAAACCACCACAAGCAAACCAAGTTCTCACTTTCTTGACAAAATATAACTTCACATGATCACCTCTTTAATAAAATGCCTATTAAGTGTTAAGTTTTCTCAATTCATTCAAATAAAATATCGTTACACCATATTTCTCAACATCACGTGCCCTTGTTTTGTTTTCCTTGATGTTCAATATTTGTCACGTTGCGTGCCTTTTTTACACATTCGTTTTTTTATTGAAAGAAAAGAAAAATTCTTTCAATCGACCGTAATTCCTCTTGATGACAATAATTACTTGAGCGGAATGTGGTAAAGCTAATATACATCAAGAAATGTCAAAATGCCTTCAACTTCTCCTATTATTTTATTTGTTCTTAGTTCTTACGATTGATCGTTTGAAAAACAAATAGCACTTCAAAGGTATATTCAATTCTCACCCTAGCAGTCTAGTTTGTACACCCGGAAGTTCATTGCTCCCTAATATTGAACATTATTCAATGCCTCGCTGGCGTATTTGAAATCTCCTTAAAACACATGTGTTTCAAAGTACTTTAGTAATCCCCCCGAAGTGTTTATATTAATCCAGAACCAGCTCAGCGGTAGCGTGTGCCCTCCTGTCATTCATTCATTTTAAAAATTCTAATAGTGGAACCGTCTAATTGTAACAAGAAGTTATAATTTCGATTTTCATTGCCAACAAAATAAAATTATGATACATATAAATAGGAAACACTTTTCAAAAGGTCCATAAAATATGTGTCGAGGGATTAACTTAAATTACCGTCATCGTCTTCTTCATCTTCTTCATGAAATCCACTTTCTTGTTTCTATTTTCGTATCATTCAACAAAAAAATAAAAGAGCACCCGAACATTGTGTTGTGGTGTGTCAATCTTCATCTTGGAGACAGGAAACCAAAAAATATATATTTTTATATGGGACAGATTTAGAATATGTTCTCCCTTTTTCATCACATTACACGTCGCACCAAGAAAATAAAAAGACGATATACAAGGACAATTTACTTATTTCCAGTATTAAGGATAATCTTCAAACACATACGTGATCCTGACACCGTAATAATTTATCCCAATAGAAGAATTTCGTTCAAGAGAGGGGTTAAAATGTTAAATTCCATCTGGCAACATCTAACTCAACTCGTCAAACAAACAAACAAAAAAAAACTGGCACACATAAATATAAATTCATGCTCTGTCTCTCTTCAAAAACTGATACACTCAATTCTCAAATCTCAACAAAAAAAATTCACATTCTCTGAGAGTAATACTTTTTTTTTTGTTAGACGAAGAGAGATTATTTGGATAAAAGGGCCACACCGCTCGATAAACAAACATGGTTCAGTGATATTTGTTTAATATTGCATTATATTGTGGTGTAAATCAAGGCCGCGGCCAAGTGGGTGTGATATGCATGATATTGGAATTGGAGTTTCCCGATTAAATTTCTTTGGTTAAGTACAAAGATTAATTTAAAAAGTACCATGCAATTAATACTGTGTCAAAAAAAATTATCAGTGTTGTACTGATGGAAAAATTTATTTAAAACTTGAGAAGAAAAATTTTTAAATATAAATGGAACAAAAATAGGTCTGTCTGTTTTGTTCTTTGTTACCTACAGGACTACAGGTTATAAACGGGTGGGAAAATTTTATTGAATTAAATTTATAACTTTCAGTAGTTTAAATTTTCAAAAGAATTTCATTTCAGTGAATATTATAATTTTATGCAAAAAGTCATGAAAAGTTAGTTCAATACAAAAATTAAAAAAAAAAATATATAAATACTTTTTTTTCGAAAACAACTTAATCGATTTTTATTCCTGATAAACGTTTTATAAAAGAATTTTGGGATCAAAAAAATCGAATTCGAATTGGTAATCAAACTAAACATAGATGCCAATATCTGCTATATGGATGTATTATTCTAAACTAATTTTTTAAGTGATCCGTTAATGGAGAAATTTTAGGTTTTTTTTGATCAATTTTTTAAAGTACATCTAGATCAGTGGTATTAGTTTAACCCTCTTAGTACTTTGTAATAAAAATTGTGTTTCATTTCAAAATTTTCATTTCATTTTTGAAATAAAATTGTGTGAAAAGAAAAGAATTATGAGCATTTCTTCCAAATCGGTGGAATCGTTCCTTAGAAACAAAGATATAAGAAGAGTGTGGGTTGTGGGGGGTTGAATTTAAATTTAATTATTTTTTTTTTTATTTTTTCTTGCTTATAAACAAATTTTAAAAATTTTACCCAAATAATTGGAACCATTTTAGAAAAAACAAGGATAAAAAAAAATAAAAGCAAAGGCGTGGCAGTGGTCGAAATTTACTAAAACTATTTTTTAATTTTTTTTTCGTGTTAATTTAATTTTGAAAGTTTCATCCAAATCAGTAGAACCGAACCGAACCGAAAAAAGAGCATATAAGGCAAATGATGATGTAATGACGCCTTATTTTTTTTCAAGGGGTTCTAGTTCGTACACTGAGATTTAAGTTCTTTAACATCCAGAAACCTGCAAAATTTCTGCTTGACTTTATTTTTTTTTTTTCATTTAAAGCCTTGACTTTCTTGGACTGTGTACAAAAGTTATTGCCCATTGATAGGAAAAAGAAAAATGGATCGAGCTAAAAAAGAAC
Organism: Syrphus vitripennis; assembly: GCA_958431115.1. Lineage (NCBI taxonomy): Eukaryota > Metazoa > Arthropoda > Insecta > Diptera > Syrphidae > Syrphus > Syrphus vitripennis. Next base: position 11,113,740 of record OY288108.1, on the reverse strand, counting down.
TACGCAGAGAATTAAATATTCATACTCCAAAAGTTGCTTTTGTTAGGTCGAGTCCGCGCCCGAACGTTCAATTTTGATTGTTTCGAATTCAGATTTAAAAAATTCAATAGTGTTTTTATTTTTACTAAATGTCAAAATTTAAGTCTTTTACGAGTATAAAATTACTCTGTTCTAAATACCTATAAAAATGGATAATATCAAGAGAGTTCTCATTCAGAATAATAAAAAATTTTTGTTGTAATTGACAAAAACATAATTAATACAACATTTTATATCCCCTTCGTAATGTTTTCCTTACTCCAGGCTTGATATAGTTAGCATAAGTGCCATTAATGTAGTGAGAGAAAAACAGAGATGAGTGTAGCCGAATTGTGTAGAGAAATGATTGGATTTCTAAGATTTAAGAAAAAAATGCTTATTCAAGACGCTAAATATTTAATTATCGTTATTGTTATTTGGTAATTTTAATTCGATAATCGTATCAGATATGAAGTAGGTACCTATGTACATTATAAACAATGACATTTGAGACTTTGAATATTCTTAGCACAGGTGTCGGTGTCCCAATTACATTTGACATCAAATGAAGTTCCAATTGGCTTTTCGAGAGGGTTGTTTTAATGTTTTCTTCTTTATTTCTATCTCAACAACGAAAATTGAGAGAGTGCCTTTGTGATGACTTCTTGCATCCTCTCTTCTCTCACCAATACAACAAAAATAAACCCTATGCAACTCTCTCTCTCTCTCTCTCTTACTCTCTATTTCACATTTTTTTTGTATCTCATTCTTAATAGATACATCGTCAAAATCTATGGGGGGAAAAATTGGAAAAAATATTCCTACGTTCATTTACACACATTCCGTGTCGGTGAAGTGATTTTTTTCACGGGTACAGGTCGAATTTCAGGAATTACCGGGTATCAAAAAAAAAAAAACAATAATAATAATTTAAATAAATTATGCTAAAATATATAAAATCAACAAATATTAATATTGTTATTTAAATTAATAAAAACAAACAAACAAATATGTGGTGAATAAAAGAAAAAAGCAAAAATATAAACTTAAAGAAAAGTGTTTTGGGTGAATTCGTGTCTCTACTACTTTTCGTGTCTATTATTCCCCATTTGTCGACATTTTCTTCTTTTTTATGTGAGTAGATAGATAGATACTTAATTTGTGTATATTATTTTTTACGTTTTTTTTTTATTAAGAAAAGCAAGTATCTATATTTTTGTGCTTAAGTTTCCTTGTTCAAATAAAAAAAAAATTTTTGTTTAAGGCATTTTTGTGGTGTTTTTGTTTATTTTTTGTTTATAATTGCCATTTCCGTCGCCATTGCTTCCATTTTAATCTGAATTTCCGAATTAAAAAATTGGAATTATTTCAATCCACCACCTTACCATACCCAAAACGTCATCTTTTTTTTTATTTTTCGTGAGTGAGTTGGAGTGTCGACTATATGTAAAGTAACATGAAAAAAATCGAGAGTGGTGAAGTGTGGAGAGTGTGTGTTTGGATCGCGGTGAAATAGAAGAAGTCGACAATTTGCATTTAATACTATTTCCATCATCATATCCAAGCTTTTGTGCTGTGTGTCGTTGTCGTCTTTTTTTGTCCATAGAGTTTCGTGTTGTTTAATGTTATCCTCCTAGAGATGGTGTGTGTGTTAGCCCGAAATCATCATTATTGAACACCATGACAGTGAATTCGTGATACAAGTATAAATGTTGTGGCTGACAGAGAGCTCTTGTCAGCCTGGTAATATAATGCAGCTAGTCTACTAGTAGCTAGGTATATAAATTCCCTATGCCCATATCTGACATTATGTCGATGTTCTTGCGCTTAGCCAGGCTCTGAGCAATGTTAATGATGGCGATGAAGCCGATGATGATATAGGTGGATTAATATCAAATAATTCTCCCTCGTTCGTCGTTCGTGTATGCAGCTACCTTTGTTTTGTTTTGTGTGGATTTAAGTCGTCTTGTGCCTGGTGCTTTTGTTTTCGCCTTGTTCTGTGTCAGTTGGTGGTGCTATGTGCCGAGCAGTGCTAAACAGAGTGCGCCCCAATGAAATGACCTCTTGTGATATGTGAATGTGATGAGTGATGAGATATGTTGCCATAGCTGGTTTGATTTATGTGTGTTTATTTTGAAATACCATCATTGGTGATGTGTGGCAAAAATTAAATTGACAACTTAAAAGAGAATTCGAAACTATCATTAAATTGATTTCAAATAAGACAAAAAAAAGCTTATTGGGCAGGTAGTATATTGATACCTATGTGGATAAAAAATGTTTTTGCCAAAAGCTTTTATGTTTCGTGGTAGCTGCAGGTAAAAAATATTAAATGTTAATTATGTACATACATACATACTATATCTTGAGTCGAATTCTTCAATCAAAATGGATGCCAATAACAAAAAACAATTGAGTTCAACGTTACTAAATATTTTTTAACTAAATTTTAAGTAAAATTACAAGTTGATATATTGAAAAAAAATTAGGAAAACTGGCGCCCAATGTGAGATTCTAACTAGGTATGCGACTGTTTATTTTATCTTTAAATGAGGCATACAAGCTTTTGTCAAATAGCTTTACTTATACATATGTATATTTTACATATATCTTAGAATTCAATCGAAGTCCCGTTAACTATTTACTGAAGGTCAATGATCAAAGTTTTGAAAATATTTCTTTCAGATCGAGCTCTTGATCTAAAAGTTCCTTCAATTATGATTGGGAAAGTATATTTTTTTAAATTGGCGCCCAATGCGAGGTTCTTGGCATAACCTTAATTTTAAAATGTTGTCACCAACGCTCAATGTAAGATTTGAGATGGAAAATATCACCATAAACTATTCTTGACATGAAATGCCGTTGTAGTAAACGGAATGCAATTTTTTCTATTATTCTTGTAAAGGTTAATTTTTTCCCCAACACATTGGTGCTAACAGGGAACCTAGGTCGCAGCCAATGTCTCCAGTCAAGTTTAGATTGCTCCTTGTTGTTAGATGTTTCAGATCCTAAGTTAATTGATAATCACGTCAATCGATGGATGTTAAATCTTTTGACTAGGTCGGTATCGATAAAGAGGCCAAAGGTATTATCAGGGATAAAAGCCCTTCTTGGGGGCGGTCAGTAGAGGCCTGAACAATTGTTCTTGTCTCCTCTGGCCGCCCCCATAGTTGGACATTTAAACTATACATTTTAAACTCTATATTTTATCTTCAGCTAGAAGCCCTGGTAGCTATTAGCTTTAAGTATTTTTCTGTACATTTATATAGAGATAAATAAATAATAATAATATTATCAGGGATAATACCTCTTGCGAATTTCAAATCTTCCAAGAGGGTCTCTTTTTATCACAAATGAATTTTCATATAACCCGAACGTCTGCACTGGGTCTTACGACAGCTAAATCCTCTTCTTAATCCACCTTTCGACACACAGATGCGTGTATTTAATCGCAAATTTTCTTCTGCTGCAAAGTATTAATTTCTTCAAAATATTATTCATAAAATAAAAAAGAGGGTACACCTAAAATGGCGCCCAACGTGAATCTAATTTTTTTTACATAGTTAATTTATATTCACATAATCCAATATTGTCAATAATACCTATATGTTGCCATTATCAATATTTTTTATTTTTTTGAATAAAAAAACATGGTAACAATAGTGCAGTGGAAATTTAAAAAGACTAAGTTCCAGTCTCCCTCTAGACAACATTCTTTTTTCTATTTTCTCGTTTTTTTATAGTACATTACCCGTGGGATTTAATTTAATAATAAGCATCCATTTACCAACACAATTCTTCCCTAAGCATCCTTCTATTGTTTCGTATGCATTACAAAAACCCTAGGTCTTCCAAGCTTTGCGTTATGTTTCAAACAATAGCTACCGCCAATAAATTATTAACATCAAGTTTTCTTAAACCGTACTTCAAAGTTATGATTTATTCAACATGTCTTTCTAAAAGGTTGTCAAACAGTATGAACATTAATAGTCCCAAAAAATATTTTTTCCCCAAAAAAATAAAAATATGGTTTGGGTGTAAACTTTTCAACTCTTTATTTAATCTTGCCAATAAATTATGAATGGCGCCCAACATGGAATCTTCTTTTTCATGTTTCGCTTTCTTTTATTAAACAAATTTATAATCCCTTACATAAACCTCAAAATATTGTAATTCTTCATAAAATGTAACCCACAAACTTTGCAGACAGACTTAATTATTTTCTCAAAATTTTAACCCAAGCATTTACAATTGCCTTTCAAAAGCACTTAATCTCTTATAAAAAATTCACCAAAGTCATGCTCCAAAACTCAAGTGAATTTCCTGTGAGTTCTCTTCTCATTTATTGTCTTTATTCACTTTTCTCTCTATATATCTTTCTCTCTCTTTCTGATGTCTCTCTAAATACCAAGAACTTATTTTTTTTTTTGGCATAAATCTCTAAATTGAATATAAAATTAGAATAATATTTTTAAAAAAGAAAAAAAGTTAATAAGGACGAACAACTCTTTTTTTTTTGCTTACATCAAAAGTAAATAAAAGGTTTTGTTTTTGCCCGAAAATTCTTCAAAAACAAATTTAGTAAAAAAATCTTTGTCATTGTTTTCGAAAATTTATCTAATCGTTTTCAACTCATCATTATCATCAATATGATTACTTGGCCACAAAATATAAAAAAACTGGTGAATATGTAAAGAAAAATCATTAAAATTCGATACAGAAGATGCGAGTAAAGGCAAAAAGCATAAAATTCCATCTATCCCGGTATCGGTGTTCGGTGCCTCTACTGCCACCGCCACCAATGCTGCTGGTGGTGCCATAGCTGTCGTCGGTGTAGGTCCATCCATCTACTTCTTCTATATTGTACATGTACAAATCCCGATCCCGACCGACGATATGAAGCTTGCTCTCAACAATTGCGGTGTACCTACCATGATTCCTATAGAAGTTTTTTGTAGGGATACATCTATACTTTTTTTTGTGCCCTATGTTGTGTGTTAGTTTTCTTCCATTTTCTCATCGTGATTTCCTTTTCATCTTCATTTTTCGCCTTTTATTTATTATTACTATGAATTGTTTTACCTCTTCTCGAGAGTGTACGGTACGTACGTACATACGTACGGATACGTAACGCGCCACCAGAATTAGAGAGGATACGATTGTGGCGCGGCGCTGCTCAACTCAGCTACTATAACACACACTTGCACCGTTGAGATTTTTCAGTGTTTATTCATGCTCGTAACTATGTGAATGTGTCAATTATTAATCATTCCTTAATCTCCTTGCATTCACAGAAGGAAAAAAATATATGTACAAAAACTGAAAAAATTAAGTGGAGTTTTGCAAATGAAAATTGTTTATTTGTTTCTGTTACGTTACATGTGTTCTATTTACGTTACATTGTTTATTGTTAACCGCAAAACAAAAACAAAAAAGTTCAAGTGTTGTTGTTGTTGTTGGTTTTTGTTGAAGGCGAAAAATACTTTTGTGGATGATATTCCTCGAAATGAATGCCGGCTAAATTCTGTTTACAAACCGTTATTTATGACTTTCGCAAGTTATGAAAAAGAATAATAAAATAAATATAATATAAAACGTTTGTTGAGTCGCGTGTTATCGTTACGTTTTCATTACATCAATTTAAAAAACCCATTGAGTCGGAAGTGTCGTGCTGACATGGGATCGGATGTCCCATTAACGGGGAACGTTCCCACTTGAACAGATACTTAAACTGTATAATTATACAACCTAATTATGTCACTTCAAAACAATTTGACTCCCTAATGAGAGACTTTTCAGCTAATTTGCACAATTGAATCGAAATCGAAACCTAATCTTTTTGGCCAAAAAAAAAGAAGAAAAATTTATAAAAAAATCGCGAGGGTGAACTTTTTTGTCCAGGTACACACACAAAATTATATATGTATGCCTACATGTTTATTGATTTTTATTTCGTTTCGGTTGTGGGTTTTATTTTTCTTCTTTTATTCTCATCATCATCATCTCTTGTCCTCATCATCAGCAACGGCAACGGCAGCTAGCAGCAGCAGCAAAAACACCAGAATCTACATCTCCCAGTTTTGCCACCATCAATATCAACCCTATGGCGAATAAAAACAGCAGCGCGGCGGAATGGTATGGCAGGCGGGTAACTACAAAACAGTCACTTTTTTGCTGGTGCTGCTGTGATGCTGCCTTTATTATTATTCTCTTCATTGTATGTCGATACACCAGAGAACTGCTGCAGAAGTAGACCTCTAGCCTGTTGTTTGTAGGACTGGAGCAGCCCCCTCCATCACCTCCCATAACATCGACCATCCATCCAACCAACCAACCGACCGACCGACAACAACGACGACGACAACAACGCACGGCAAGACACAGAAGTTGTAATAGGATTCGCGTTGTCGTCCTTAACAAGTGGAGTGGAGCATAATATACACATGAACATATAGCGGCCCACTTGCCGCCCCCTAAGCACTGAATTGCAGTTCATTGTTGCCGCTTTGCGATTTTGCTGCAGACTCGTTGTGATATAATAGCCCATTCACGATTTAAAATATTTTTGCACTACGATTTTTCTTAACTTTTAGTTGATTCTTTAATTTAAAACCAAACTTGGATTTTCTTTAAAAAAAAAAGACAAACGCAAGGCACCACGTTTTTGAACAGCTGAAATTTGAGGGAAAAGTGGTGCAACTAAATGGCGCCCAATGAAAAGTCTTAACTCACTAGCGAGGTTATAGCTAATATTTTAGTTAAATTGTGCCTAATTCCCTAGTTTTCTTCCCAATAAAAAAAAAACTATTTTAAAATGTGTACTATCCTTTTAATAAGTTTTTGAGATATTCAAATAACTGGCGCCCAATGCTAGGATCTTACGGATATTTTTTAGAAATGTAAGCTATTCTTACACTTGTTTATGAAAAAATTAGTTTTGTAGTGAAATAGGACCCGATCCCTGTTTTAAGCTTTAAAGTTTTTTTGTTAAAAAATGTTCAAGACTTAAGTTTTCAAACTCTAAGCAAAATGGAGGTTATTATGAAACTTCTATTGCCATGCGTGGCTTATACTGTTAGACGAGTTCATACTTTTCGAAAAATAGGCACCGAATGCAAGGTTTTTACTCGGGAACTTTATTTAAATATCTAAAACTAACTAAGAACTACACAGGTTTTTGAAAGGGCTCCTTCAATACTTTGTTTTCATTAAATTTTTTCACACAGATTTTATAAAGAAATAAGTTGCTATCGCAGAAAAACAAATTGAAACATTTTTTGATGATAAACTTTAAGTGGCGCCCAATGTGAGATTTTCTCTTCACAACTTATGACCTTCTTAAATATAATATGGCAACTCTAAAACCATGCTAGTTTCCATCTTGTTGGTTGTTGAGGCAAATAAAAACACACCATTGAAGAGACACATCATTCCAACCGGCGACATTGGCAGAAGAAAGAATGGAACGAAGGATATAAAGGCCAGTTATAGCATAGTCGAAGTGGTATATTTCCATTTGCTCGCCTTTTTATTCAATTTTTTTTTCTGTCGTCCAACATTTGCCCGGAGAGATCTTTGTCTCCTGGTCCTCGGCTCTGGCTGACGATGGCTGGTTGTACTAAGCTATACTCTGGGGTTGTGTGCATATTTTTCGGGTGATACAATATAAAACAAAAGCATGGCAATGGCAATACCATTAGTCCTTATTCCTTTGTCTGTTATGGTACTGCTAGCTGATGATGCTATACGGTGTATGGACGGCTTGTCCAGGCCATGGTTTGCTCATTGTGTTATCGAGGAGTTTGGAGTATAAAATGCGCGATGTAAGGAAATTAACTCCTCCAAAGCCATCATCATCGTCGTTTTTGCGCTCTGTTGCAGCTTCTTTAGATCGTATTATTTTTCGTTGTCTATATTGTTGTTATTGTTGTTTTTTCCCTTATTCTCTCAGATCTTTTTTCAATGTTTTTTGTTGTGTTTCGAATAAAAATTATTGTTTTAACTGTTGGCTGCGATATATTAACCAGTTTTACGTGACCAGACCACCACACTACATTTTTCTTCTTCTTTTTTTTTTTTTTTTTTGTTTCTGATTTATCTCGCGTGCGCTTGTTAGGGTTTTTGTTTTTATTTTTTACTCCCCTTCTCTCTTTGTGCTCTCTTTCTAAGATTTATATTATGAAAAAATGTATACTCAATTATTTTATTCACATCCTGTGACTTTGAATATGTGCTTTGATTTCTAACTACATATGTATACAAATATTGAAAAAAAAAAACAGGGATGTCACTTCTGTCAAATGTTCAAATAAATGTATGCTAAACTAAGCTTTATTTTTTGAAGTGCGTTCGTGAGAGTTTTACATTATTATGAATTGAAATGTGTTTTGTTTTTATTGCAAAACTTGTGACTGTAAGGTTAAGTTGTAAAATGTTGTTTTTGCAGTAAAAAATTTGATGATTTAGATGTCAAATGTAAATTTTTTGTGTTTGAATCAGTTTGAAATGGATTTGAGTTTTGAAGGATATACAGAAATTTGAAATAGAATAAGTTTTTTTGTTAAGGTCTACAGCTTAGTTATTTCTGCAATCTTTCAACATTTTAACTTTTTTTTGACACGTCTTCAAAGAGGACAACGATGCTGTCAACACATCTATCACCGTAACTTGTTATTTTTTTTTTATTTATTTATGATCTCGACTGAATGAATGATCTCACTTTCACTTATGGTCTAAAAATATTTGCGTATTTTTAGGCTGGATTTTGAAGACCTTAAATTTCGCCCATACTCATTGGATATGAAAAAGGATTTTTCTTATAAGTATTTTTAAACTGAAATAAGGCAATTTTACCACTTTTAACATATGTAAGCTTACATCTTTGTATTAATTCCATTTATATCTCATGGAAGTATATGAAGTATAGTTGTACCCCGAATATCCGCCAGAGGGCAAGTGAATATCATGAGTTGACATCTACTAAATGTCAAAAAAATCCGTCTTATTTTCTTCGCCACGCCTATTAGCGGTGATTAGCAACTATAATTTTTGTTATTAATTTATAGATGTAATTATTCTATGTAGTACATATATAAAATTTATTTTATCAAAATCTTGAAATCAACTTAAATAAGTAAAAACATGCCCCCCATTTTTATGCATAATTGTTTGTGATAAAAATCTTTTAAGAGCGGAATCATTTGCTGTACTGCTTATGTTGTTGTTCTCGTGTGTTTTATTTCTCTCACGGTTAAGTGTGTTTGTTTATTCTTCTCTCAATTTGGCTCAACAAAAAATACAAAATAAGTACACAAAAAGCACAAGCATAATAACAAAAGATGAAAAAAGGCCGCCCTCTCTTCATACTGCGTTGGAGTACTGAACTCGGCTCGTTGAAAAAATAAAATCGAAGAATCCTTTGTTTGATTTTTTTTTCTCACATGGATTCGATTGTGTTGCTTTTATTGTTGTTGTGTTTGTGAATTTGCCAGTAAAATTGCCCCCAAAAGGACATCATGGATGAATGTTTTAGATAAAACTAACTTTTTTGTTCTCTTTTCCACTCTCTTCAATTTTTTTCTCTATGTGTAGGTATGTTTTTTTTTTTTAAAACTTTTTGCCTTTTTTCACCTGAATTTGTCTAGTTGAATGAAAATATATTTGGGTTTGATTTTGTTTTTATTTATTTATTCAGGGAATGATTTAACAGGAAAAAATACATTAATTCAACTGAAGAAAAATTTATAAAAAGTTTTTATTTTTATTTATATCCAACTTTTACTACACACCACGTGCTAACTCTCGAAAGTTTTCTGTTTTGTGGTTCTTTTTTTTTTGTTTGTGAACTGAAAAAGTAGATTTTGTGGTCTGATAGTCAAGGATAGTTTTGCCGTTTTTTTTCTTCTTTTTTGTTTTCCCTTATTGGTCGGTCGAATATTGTATAAGGGTGCGGTAAAAGATGATGTATTGTTAGTGGACTTGAAAAAAGAACAACGAATGTTTATCTAGTTTTAAAGATCTTTTATGAGATCCTTATATTTTGCCGGAATGTTTTCATGGTTTTTGTGATCATCATTTGTCAAGGATTATGAGTTCAGCTGTAAATACCTAACAAGTGAAGTGTAGGTTTTAATTGATTTTGGTTGTGGTTATTTTTTTTTTTTTCAAGAGTCCTGTGTGAAATTGTAAAGAATAAGACAAGTGATGGTGTTTTTAAAACATAATTGAGACTTAGGATATATTTTTTTGTGAATCGACAGTTAATCCAGCGTAAAATTGTAAATTAGTCTGTGAGTTTGATTTTATAACCTGAAAGTCGAAAGATTGAAAGTGTTTTCGGTGGCAAGAAAGACTCATAATTGATGTACCTATTTTTATAAATTAAATTGAAAAAGTCGGTAGTTTTGTTTATGATAAGATCTACGATTCAAGCTGTTATTTTACATTTTTGTAGATGTAGGTAAAATTATGTTTCAAGAAGTCATGTATTATGTAGATACAATCAAATCAATGCTTTTCCTTTTTCTTCAAATCCTCAGATAGTGTAATTGCAAGAATTTGATGTACTTTTTGTGTTAAGATATAAAAAAAATAAAAACACAGAATGGTGCCCAATGTGGGTCTTAATAAAAATGTACATAACTTTCTGGGCTATTGGTCGTGTTTCGACTTTCTTTACGCTTCTTACACTGAAAACTGAGTTCGTAAATGAGTAATACTATAAAAATACCTTTCGGTATAATTTCATAAAAAGTGGCGCCCAAATTGAGTGTTCCCAACCTGATACATATGTAAGAATTTGAGAATGGATTGACTTTCAATCATGCTTTTCGACTCTTTTTCGGAAAGCTCTTCAGAAATTTGTTTTAAAATTCTTTTACCCGCAAATTATGCTTTATGTTATCATTGATTATGTCAAACTAACATTTTTTGTACGATTTTCTTTATCGTACTAAATTAGCGCCATCGTAGCATCCACTATATGTCCATTGTCCACCCCTGATTGCTGACCTAAATTTCGTGTATTTATTTTTTGTTTGTTGTGGTTTGCCTGTAGAAATTTGCTAAGTTGTTTATTCAATCTTTCAACAAACACGGTTAATTTCTTGTATATGTACATCTGGATAGTGTATTGAATGTTTTTAAATTGAATTGACTGATAGCAAATATAATTTTGAGATAAGTTAAATTGAAATAATAAATGTATTTGTCTCACGTTGGGCGCCATCGCCAGTTAGAAAAACAACATGTAACAATAAAGGTACAATCGAAAAAAAAATGTAATCATCAAAAACATTGTGAGTTCTAATAAAATCATACTTTCATGATTTCCAGAAATTTGCTTTGTTTTCCATAATCTTTGATAAATCTATAACTCTTTCAGTCTTGTTGTGAATTGTTGGCGAATTCAATTATTATAAAAAGCGTATTTTAGTGAAAATAATTAATAATTTTATTTCCACTCTCATTAAAAGTGGCGTATTGATTATATCGGTAGAAAGTGGAGCCCAACATGGGAAAGATGATTCGGGTTCAAGTAAGTGCTGACAATGTTGGTCGTTTTATAACCTAACACTCCCCAACTTTAATTTTCTTTTAAATTTATCAATATACTTTTAGGTATGAATTGTTTGGTTTTCATTATGACAAAATAAATTTCATTGAAATCTTAAACGAAGAATATTAATTTATTCATGTAATTTTATTTAAAAAAAAAAAATAATTGAGATAAGAATAATTATTAGGTTCAGATATGTATCTAAAAATATTCCTTTCCCACCTCTGACCTATAAAATCGGAAGTTTTCCGCATATGACGCATGTCAAAAAACATATTTCTTATGAGATATAAATGTATCTACCATTACTCCTTTCTTTCATAATGTATGTACGTAGGACTTGTCGTTGGTTTACTCATTTTCGTGTGTTGTTTTGTTGAATTTCGATGTAATCCTTTTTGCCTGGGCTTTCTTTTCGTCCTCATCGTGTCGTCGTCGTCGTTATCGTTGGTTTGTTCGTGTCGTTGTCGTGAGCATAATATAGTTGAATAAAATAAAATGATGCGCACAAAAACCCTTACAGCAATATATAATATATAGTACATATAATTGAAAAGAGAGCAAGATAGTCCATGTATCGCAGCACACACAACATCCGCTAATCACTCTAAACGAAATGTCAGCAAACACAGCACCACCAGCGTCACTTGATAACCTTATACATATATGAATGTGGGCGTAGGAGAGAAATGATTTCCTCGAATTATTTAAAACCACGCAGAATTCCGCATCTCTATAAAACACAGTGGGCGATGTATCCTTACTATTCTCACATAAGAACTAGAAAATAAAAATCTATACCTAGGAGGCGAAACAGGACATGAACCCGCTTCATCTCTTATTTTGACATGCAGAATAGATACAATTTTTAATAGAGAATTTTAGCGCAACTTTTTCAGTGTCCTTTTTGGTTTACAAAATCAATTTTCAAATTATTTGGTATGTCCTTATTATTAACCATAATTGAATTAATAATTATGTTAGTTATGGTTATTAACCAGTTGTGAAGATAAATCAATTTTATGAGTTGTTCTCTTAAATATTTTATAAAGATACTCGTATAAGTATGCTTGAAAGCACAAAATAAAATCTGGTTTTCTTTTAATCCATTAACCATTCAAATCATACAAACACTTTGTTGTTTGATAGATTGACAAGGTTCTATATTTTAAATATTTGTATTTTTGGATTTTCTTGCTGAGTTTTTGTTAAACGTCAAACCAATTTAGTATACTCCCGAATTTTTCTTTCCTTTTTCTAAATTTGACATGACCTCTAGATGAGTTGAAAAAAATCTTATCTTGAGGAACTGTCAAAGGAAACAAAACAACAAGGATAGCTGTAATGTGTTCCATTCACCTTTCTTGTTTGTTTCCTTATGGTTGGTGGAATTGGGTAATAAACTTAAATTTCAAAAAAATCTAAGGGCCAATAATTATACGCAAAACGAACTAACCTACATTTATACGGCTCTGAATGAATTCATTCAAATTGAAAACAAAGATGTCTTCTTAGGAAAATCTTTTGAAAATGGTGTTAAGAAAAGAGACAGGGAATATATCAAAATAATTTAATAAAGGAAAAAAAAGAGGTGGATATATAACGGAGCTGTCAGTCTAAACCCAGATCCTTTTGTTACTATGGGATAACCCATATGAGTTATTGGCGATAATAAAACTCGGCTAATAATAACATGTTATGACTGACAACAACACGTTATCGTCGTCGTTATTTCATTATGTCGAAGACCATATATAGTTCTATTTTAAATTATGTCTTTTAAGCAATTTGCAATTTTTACCAAGTTTAGCAAACACCGCCCTTTGATGAACACACGACTAAATGTTCAGATAAATGAGATCCCAAATTTTTTTTTTTTATCATTTTCAGCTAACTGATTATTGCTGCGATACGTATAATTTACTCGAATACTTCATATGTTGTTTTCGGATCTATTTCTATATGAATACTGGAACATTCCGAACTTAAGAAAGAGGCCTTAATAATTTATTTCATGAACATGAGGTCAAAATTGATTAAATGTTTGATTGCAGTATCAACAATTTTCTTACGTTACTTAATTTGTTGTCAGCAAACACTAAAGTATACCATAAAACATAAAATTTCCGACTTAAATAAAATAATAACATATTTACATATATAAGACCTTTTGATTCCACACCTTGGTACATCACCTACATCAAATTGTGAGCATTCATAATACATACAATCACTAGATACATACAAACTTCTTCCATTATGTACTATACTCGTACATTTTGTTCCTAAATAAACTTCACTTCCCCAATAAAAGTTCATTTGAAGGGTCGAAGGTCATGAAGTTATTTTAAGATAACCCACCATAAGTTATTAGCAATAAAAGACAATGGTGACAGTTTATAGAGCTCCTAAAACTAATAATAGAAGAGAACCCCTTAGGAGAAAAATTAAAAAAAAAAAAAAAAAAAAGTACAGGAAATATTTCCAAACTACAAAGAGAACTATTATACAAAAAGATAGCCGAGCAGCATGAAAAGTGTTTCGTGAATTGCTCGATTGTGGTTGTCTGAACAGAAAGGACGCGTTCCAGAAACAAATGAGACAACTAGGAATTGATTTTTCCTACGAACTTCCAACTGGTTTTGGTAGCGTTTCACTTCGGAGAGCGGCAAAGTTAAAACTAAGCGGGGGTATATTTTCACTTGTGGTACAAGATGATGACTTTCTCGTCAAGCTCACCCACTGTACTTTGTTATGCTTGGCTGGCTGATTTGATGTCTCTCCGGGCTGTTGGAAGCTTTTATCCTTTCTTCTTGAACTGAACTCGTTCTTTTATTTTTTTTTTTGTTGGTTCTATTTTTTAGTCGTTTATTTTTGTTGTTGTTTAAGGGTGGGTTGAGGATGAAAGTCTACGTACTACTGGGTAGGTTAGCCTGATACAACATCCGTTTTCCCCCGAGCTATAACTACATATTTGTAGAAAAAGGAATTTGTCTTTTTATTTTTGTGATGCGGGTTGGAAAAAGATGCAACTCGCTGTTTTATAGTACTTTTCAAATTTGTTGTTTTTTAGTCCATTTGGTTCTATTTCTTTTTTTTATTTTTATATGAATGTGTTTGTAATTGAAAGCAAACGCCTGGAAATCCGAAAGTCGTGGGGTGGATTTAACCCTTTAACCTGCGTGTTATTGAAGTTATACCATATCTATGAGGGGTTGCTGCTGTCTTTTGGTGTGTTAACGCTTTTCTTTATTCGTTGATGTAACGTTGATGAGATGAATTTAGAAAACAAGATGAGAAAAAGTGTAGATTTAGATTGCTCGACAACGTCATCATCGTTTTCATTCGTTCATTCCCGACGGACGGTTAAGGAGAAAAATAGAACTGTTAATGGAACGGCGTGAAAAATATTCAGTCCTTCACAGTTAAATAAATAAAAAAAATGTTTTTCTTTGTTTTGCTTTTATTTTCTCAGCAGGATGCTGACTCTGTCACATTTGAAAGAAAAATGATAAAAGTTTGTGGTTAACTTTGTATTTCAAATGAAATTTATTACTTGATATATTTTGTGTTGATAAAATGATAAATGCGAACTGAAAAGCAAACATTTAGGGTAAAAGCTACAAAATAAAAAGTGAAAGTAAGTGTTAAAGTCGTTTTTATAGCTTTTGAGCACTTTATAAAATGTTCGCAAAACCGTATGATTTTTACGATGGTTATCATAACACACAGTTTATAAATTCATTGATCTATAAAGATTTACAATAGAGAACTTGTATAGTAAAGTTCAAGTTGGAAGTAATCTTTTAAAAGTCTTTATTGTAATGACTTTGACTTACGGTTGATTTTATGTATAGCTCTATAAAGTTATTTTTGAGACGGGAGCAATAAACAAGTAACTATTTTATAAATTTTACATGATTTGTTTGAATTAGTTATTCGAGTTATGGTAATGATGTTAAACGAATCAGTGGCCGCATCGGCAATTAACAAGTCGAACAGATCCAATCTGTGTCCTTTTCGATTTTTACATAAAAACCGTTGTTTGTTTCTGGTACCCAGTAACTGCCATATTCTCATTTCAAACCCTTAGGATATAATACATCAGAACTACCATTTTGGGATTTTCATTTCAACCATCTCTGATTGGAAAAAATTGATCTGATAAAATGACAACACACAGTTAGAATAGAGAAAGAAACTGGCAGTTATCTATGTGTGACGTCATTTTAGATCAGTTTTTTTTCTAATCTGAAATGGTAGAATCGAAAATTCTATTAAATTAGGTATGCTTAATAACATGAAATTTTCCGAGAATTTTAGTACAAAATTTCATAAATTGTCAAAAGTTCTTATTTGATGACTCAAAAAATTGGAACGAGAGATTCAAAATAAGAGAGAAAAACTATAAAAATTATTGAAATGTCAAAATTATAAAGAAGAAAAACATAGGGTTCGGTTCCGCTCTAAATTTGGTTACGTTTACGTACGATGAGAAAGGAGCTCAAAGTAAAACTTTATTTGCTTGTTTTGAAATGCTTGAAGATCCAAAAATGAAACTAAGTGCTTATAAAATTTTAGTGATAACTGATAACATTTCAATAGACACTACCATCTTCTTTTAAATGTCACAATGACCCACTGGTTCAATGAATGACTGATTTTTTTTTTTGACAAAAGAGTGCGTTTAGCAACTTGAAATATTCTGTAAATTTGTCAATATTTGCTGACAAAAACCATTAAAAAAAAAACACTGATTGTGGAAAATTTTAGAAATTGCACCTACCACACAAGAGTAAAATTTTTACTATTATTTTTGTGGCATAATAAAATTTATATTTAACGAAAATAATTATATACTAGACGAAAGACCAAAAAATAGTTTTTATTAGCATTTAAAAATCTAAATAAAATATTCCAATTCTGTTCTAAATAAAATCTACGAGTTTTGAATAAACTTGTAAATTTTTCAAAGCATGGAATGCAATGGTAAATTTTGATATCTTATAAATACAATTTGGTGCTATTTTCTTGAAAATATTTACTTTAAAATCTTTGCTTTTATACTTACTTAAACAACATAAATTTATATGTTCTCATATTCTTAAACTTATATTTTTTCTTCTAGGAATACTGTCTCCTCCGGGTCCGTTTTTAACACCCAGTCCATCGCCATCTGTTTCAGCCAGTCCACGCTTGCAGCCATCACCATCGATATCGCCATTCCCTCAAGATGTGTTATTGGTAACTGGCAATACAATTACCAACACGACTCAGGAGCAGGTAAAAAAACTAAAAATAACTAATTTTTTAAGCAATATAACCACTGGGTTCGAATAACAAGCCTAATATGTCTTATTCTACTGCTGTACGTTTAAATCTTTAAACACAGAAAGCTCTACATCTCAAACAATAAGGTTGTCAGAAACCTGTGAATGTATAGAGAACATAGAACTACATACATATTTGCAAAAATATTATAAATTGAAAAAAATCGTTCTAAATCTGTTTTTTTGTATTTTTTTTTCTTATTATAGGAACGCAAGGCGGCGACGCCTGGCAGACGTCAATCAATCCACCAATATACAACTGGTAGTCCAAATGCTGGCACAGTGGTATTTCAACCAAGTCCCTCACAATCACCAGCGGCTGCAACAACAGTCATTGGTGTTACGGGCAATGAATTCAATACAACCCTCATTGGATCAAATAATATTTCATTGAACAAGGTTTGTTTATTTAACAAAAACTATATAATAGTAATATTCATAACTAAGATACAAAAATATTTATTTACATATTTCTATTTGTTTATAGAAAGCTAATAAACGTACATCACAAGGATTCACTGGCTATGGGGGGCAGACACAAGCAATTAATACATCCAATTCGTTTGCGACAGCAAATGTGGCTAGTAGCCCAAAAGGGCAAACGAAAAAAGCCACAATCGTGCCCACATCGATAAATCACAACAATAGCAGTAATTCAAATAGTCACCAACATCAGCATCATCAGATTCATCATAACAATCAACAAAACCATCCGCATCCGGGCAGCAGTCCTTTGACGGCGGAAATTCCGATAGCCAGTCCGAGCGGTAACGGTGGCATTAAACCACCCACACCTCAACCACCTCTGCCACAGATGTTGCAACAATTTCCGATGGTCGGCGCTGCTGGCAATCAAATTTTTCAGTTTATTCAATCACCACAATTGATTGCCGCAACACAGCAGCAACTGATCGCACAGCAAAACAGTCAACAGCAACACAGGGGCACCGCCACAGTTCAAACGCACCAGCAACATGCCGCTAATCAGCAGCAACAGCTGCAACAATTGCAGCACCAGCTTAATTTGGCTACATCGATGGCCCAGAGCTCGCATTTGGCGAATGTCACTTCTTCTTCTGGTGCAAGTGGGGTCCTGCATACAGTGACCCACCCAACAACCAAATCAGCAAAAGCCCCACAGCAGATTCTACCAAAACCTCAGTCAACGACCAATGATAAACACTTGAAGGGTCAGGTATCGCAGTCACCTCAGCTTCAACAGCAGCATTCAAATGCCGTCAACAATGCGAATTCGAATTCACAGTCGTCAGCTCAACAACAAATAATTCTGCCAACGGGGAACCTTAACACTCAGCCTCTTTTGCTCAATCAAATGCCAGTTTTAGTTCAACAGAACACACCCCAGGGTGTTCAGCTTATACTTCGGCCGCCAACTCCTCAGCTGGCGACACCTTCTCTGGTCATTCACAACTCCCGCCCACAAATGCAGCAGCAACAGCCTCAGCAACTCTTAAGGATCCTCAATACGAATGGTGCTATGCAGCTGGCGACAACACCGACGTTCATTGTTTCGTCGCAGGCGAATCTCATTCAGCAAACGGCCAATCTTCAAACCATCAAGACCAACTCCACCCAGCCAGCTATAACGCAGTTAACCGGTCTTCATGCTGCCCTGGCCTCCGCCTCTGCGGCTCCTCGATCTCAGCAATTCATTAATAGCCACATACTTGGTCAAAGTGTGGCGGCGCAATTGCAGAATCTCCAGCTAAATGGCAACCACCTCGCTCAAATTCAAATGCCAAATGGTCTCAATGGTCAGATACTCTCTCAGTTGCCGACCCAATTTCAACAGAGTCTGGCCAGTTTTGGGCAGCTCAATCAGAATATTAATCTGAATCAGCTGAACAGCACAAATATCCAGCAAATTGCTGCTGCAGCGGCGGCAGCTGGAGCTGCATTTCAATCTCCTCCGCCGCAGCATGTTGGTGATTTGCAGATGTCGGCAACAGGAACAGTAATACCCTCGCAAAATATACAGTTTTCCAGTATAGCGTCGCCAGCGGTGACGCCTCAGCCGCAATTGATTCCTTCAGTGACGCCCGAACCAGCGCGAAATCCTACTCCAGTAACTCTGCAAAATGTGATGTCCAGTCCGCAACATGTGAATAACAACATTAATGTTAGCGGCAACGGTGGTGGTGTCAATGTGCAACAAGTACAAACGAAGACACATGAGATTCCCATTCACGAAACAAAAGTTCGGAAGCCTAAACCAAGGAAGAAAAAGAACCAAGCACAGCAACAACAACAACCGACACCAGTTTCTACAACGCCTTCCATCGCAATGATGGCCTCTTCAACAACAACGACAACAACTACTACGATGCCTCACAACAACAGCATGAATGACGCAACTAGCAGGAATTCAGCGCCCTCGAACAATAACTCCAACAACACAGAAGCATCTCAACCCCCAGCGGTAACACGTACAAAACTTGATCTCGGTAATGTTATGAAATTGTGTGGAATAATGGAAGACGATGATGACTTTATGGAG